>ONZH01017110.1:0-89451 GCA_900303285.1 Rhinella marina
CTGAGGTCTGATGGGGGCACATTAAGCTGATCTGAGGTCTGATGGGGGCACAATAGCTGATCTGAGGTCTGATGGGGCACAATACGCTGATCTGAGGTCTGATGGGGCACAATACGCTGATCTGAGGTCTGATGGGGGCACAATACTGCTGATCTGAGGTCTGATGGGGGCACAATGATCTGAGGTCTGATGGGGCACAATACTGCTGATCTGAGGTCTGATGGGGCACAATATGCTGATCTGAGGTCTGATGGGGCACAATACGCTGATCTGAGGTCTGATGGGGGCACAATACGCTGATCTGAGGTCTGATGGGGCACAATACGCTGATCTGAGGTCTGATGGGGGCACATTCTGCTGATCTGAGGTCTGATGGGGGCACATGATCTGAGGTCTGATGGGGCACAATGCTGATCTGAGGTCTGATGGGGGCACAATACGCTGATCTGAGGTCTGATGGGGGCACAATATTGAGGTCTGATTACGCTGATCTGAGGTCTGATGGGGCACAATACGCTGATCTGAGGTCTGATGGGGCACAATAGCTGATCTGAGGTCTGATGGGGGCACATTCTGCTGATCTGAGGTCTGATGGGGCACAGGGCTGATCTGAGGTCTGATGGGGGCACATTCTGCTGATCTGAGGTCTGATGGGGCACAATACGCTGATCTGAGGTCTGATGGGGGCACATTACTGATGATCTGAGGTCTGATGGGGGCACAATACGCTGATCTGAGGTCTGATGGGGGCACAATACGCTTGATCTGAGGTCTGATGGGGCACAATACTGCTGATCTGAGGTCTGATGGGGCACAATACGCTGATCTGAGGTCTGATGGGGGCACAGTAGGCTGATCTGAGGTCTGATGGGGCACAATACGCTGATCTGAGGTCTGATGGGGCACAATACGCTGATCTGAGGTCTGATGGGGGCACAATATGCTGATCTGAGGTCTGATGGGGGCACAATACGCTGATCTGAGGTCTGATGGGGCACAATACGCTGATCTGAGGTCTGATGGGGGCACATTACTGCTGATCTGAGGTCTGATGGGGGCACAGTAGGCTGATCTGAGGTCTGATGGGGGCACAATACGCTGATCTGAGGTCTGATGGGGCACAATACGCTTGATCTGAGGTCTGATGGGGCACAATACGCTGATCTGAGGTCTGATGGGGGCACATTCTGATGATCTGAGGTCTGATGGGGCACATTCTGCTGATCTGAGGTCTGATGGGGGCACAATACGCTGATCTGAGGTCTGATGGGGCACAATACGCTGATCTGAGGTCTGATGGGGGCACAATACGCTGATCTGAGGTCTGATGGGGGCACTGATCTGAGGTCTGATGGGGGCACAGCTGATCTGAGGATGGGGCACAGTAGGCTGATCTGAGGTCTGATGGGGGCACAATACGCTGATCTGAGGTCTGATGGGGGCACAATGCTGATCTGAGGTCTGATGGGGGCACAATACGCTGATCTGAGGTCTGATGGGGCACAATACGCTGATCTGAGGTCTGATGGGGCACAATACGCTGATCTGAGGTCTGATGGGGGCACAGCTGATCTGAGGTCTGATGGGGCACAATACGCTGATCTGAGGTCTGATGGGGCACAATGATCTGAGGTCTGATGGGGCACATTCTGATCTGAGGTCTGATGGGGCACAGCTGATCTGAGGTCTGCACAATGCTGATCTGAGGTCTGATGGGGCACAATGATCTGAGGTCTGATGGGGGCACACTGATGATCTGACTGATGGGCACAATGCTGATCTGAGGTCTGATGGGCACAATACTGGATCTGAGGTCTGATGGGGGCACATACTGCTGATCTGAGGTCTGATGGGGGCACATTCTGCTGATCTGAGGTCTGATGGGGGCACATTACTGCTGATCTGAGGTCTGATGGGGGCACATTACTGCTGATCTGAGGTCTGATGGGGCACATTACTGATGATCTGAGGTCTGATGGGGGCACAATACGCTGATCTGAGGTCTGATGGGGGCACATACGCTGATCTGAGGTCTGATGGGGGCACATTAAGCTGATCTGAGGTCTGATGGGGCACATTCTGCTGATCTGAGGTCTGATGGGGGCACATTACTTGATCTGAGGTCTGATGGGGGCACAATACGCTGATCTGAGGTCTGATGGGGCACAATACTGATGATCTGAGGTCTGATGGGGCACAATACGCTGATCTGAGGTCTGATGGGGGCACATTCTGCTGATCTGAGGTCTGATGGGGGCACAATACTGCTGATCTGAGGTCTGATGGGGGCACATACTGCTGATCTGAGGTCTGATGGGGCACATTCTGATGATCTGAGGTCTGATGGGGGCACATTCTGATGATCTAAGGTCTGATGGGGCACATTCTGATGATCTGAGGTCTGATGGGGGCATATTCTGATGATCTGAGGTCTGATGGGGGAACAATACGCTGATCTGAGGTCTGGTGGGGGCACAATACGCTGATCTGAGGTCTGATGGGGGCAGGGGGCTGTTAGTTTAGTGATGTAAAAACTGGGGACAGGTTTTCGTTAACATGGCAGTCCCCTTGTTTTTTACTCCTATTACTCCTATATTTTACTGCATTATGTGGTAGAGTTTTTAGACTAGGGTATGTAGAAAGTCTATTGTACTGTACTTAACAGCATAGATGATCTAGGAGTTTATACAGTCATCTTTCTAATACAATATTATAACCACAACTAGTAGAATGTGCCTGTGAAGTTGGAAACGTGCGTTTGGGAAGCCACTAAGTGGGGGGCCCACTCAAGTATGTTTCGCCCTCCCCTGTGCTGAACCTCTAGCTACGCCTCTGACTCTTGGTATTGGCTTCAAAACCTGGAACAAGAAAGCAATATAACCTAATATACATCCAGTATTTAGGGATAAACAACCTTCACAATTTTGATGGTTCAGAATAACTTTTATGTTGGTCACAAGTTTGGGCTGGTTAAAATTTACATGGAAACTTATAAAGCTCAGGCCGACTATATAACATTATATGATGTTAGATGTTATTATAGTCTAAATAAAAGCAAATAGTGCTGGAGAGAAAGTATACAACTTTCTACCAAGAAGTATCTGTCAAATCATGACTTAAGGTTTCCCTAGTTCAGGGCTGGACTCACCCATCAGACATTCCTCCTGAATGAGATGGATCAGAAGGCAACTCCATTTGAAAATGGTTTGTAGAACATCACTTGCTGTCAGGAATGGGCAGGATGGACAACTATAACTTTCTGCACAAACAGAAGACTTTATTTCAGTATCCATGAAAAGAAAATGATCTGTGACTTTTTTTTTAAGCTGGAAGACCATGTGCAGGTTATTGTGAGCATCATGAATAAGACGATGAACAGATGCAAAATGGTGAGGTGAAAAGATTTGATCAGGAAGGGACTCAGTGCTCTCAGTTGGAATATTGAAGATTAATTTAAGAGACATTAAGTAGTTTATGCATGTTCTGTCTAGATTGATGGCAGACCCACAGCAACAAAGGTCCAACCATAAGTAAAAAGATCAAGGTGGTAAACTTTCTGGACAGCTCTAAGCTAGGGCAATCTCCATCAAAATGATGAATAACTTTAATCATGTTAAATGAATGCACCATAACCGGCCTGAAGCTTCCCACCAACTAGCCAACAGTATCAATAAAGCTGTGATAATTTATAAAAATAGTCAATTCTGTTTTATGTTATACAGTACGTATGGATACAAGGATGTAATGAGGTTGGTAACCATTAACAACCCATGGCTATAAGTATGCCATCCTTGTTTGTATCTTTTGACCAAGACATTATGTACATCTCTGAATGATGGAATCTGTGAGAAAAAAAAACCTGAATATTTGTTTCTAAGAGAGGAAATAATGTTTCAAAGAGGCACCACATGGCGGATGACCTGAAAGGAGTATTACAAATAGATGAGTTATAAGTCCAAAAAGGCAATGAAAATCATTAAATAATGAAACAGAAAGGTTTGCATTCTATATTACAGGTTATGCCATCTCTTTTGGTTGATTTTAGGATGCTGCAGGGCAGTTATTTAAGGCTAGACATCATATCTGAATGACCAGATATCATGAATATTAACCTTGTGTGAGATGTTTTAGATGCACTGATAAAGGGGCATGAACCCAGAAACAGCTGGCTCTGCTACATGGGTCGAGGTGGGCAATCACACACCTAGAGCAGGTTCTGGACTGTCAAGACAGATGCATACCAAGATTGCTGTAGAAGGAGAGCTGCTGCATGCCAAAAAATAGCTACAGCAGAACTGTCAAGCAGAGTTGGAGAGCACCTACTGCCATCTTGCATGGTGCAGAGAGACACAAGATCAACACAGGATGTGGGAGCACCATTAGCTACCATGGCCGTTCCCATCAGGTATTCATGAATGGAAGCCAGTGTTAATGTGACCCTGCCTCAACATATACCGTGCTGCAGAACCCCCAAAAAAGGTACATCATTTTGCATTGATTGTGTGGTCATTGACCAAGCATCACTAGCTGTTTATACTTTGTTAGTCTTTGCTTAATCGAATTTAAGGTTATGTACACCTTTGGGGACAATTTTTTTTTATTATTGCATTTTACTCATGTTGAGCTCAAAATATTTTTTTTCAGTTGGACTAAAAAGGATGATCCATTTTCCCTGTACAGCTTTGAATTTATTTGTCATTTATCTTTGTATTTTCTGTTTGCTACATCAGACAAGGAGCTGACGGGCTTCTTATCTCTGATCTCTGACACTCATTAAAGCTCAATTCTTATGTTATTGATAAGAATGTGGCTTAAATAAGTATTTATGACTTCTTAGCAATTTAGAGATAAGGGTTGTTACCTGACGGGCACAAAGTAAAAGTAAAAGTACCATTCACACAGCTAGAAAAACAATAAACCCTTTGTGACAGAACGGCTCAATATTTTTAGTAAAGACCAAATGAAAAAATGATTTTTAACCCAAAATGAGTAAATTGCAATCATAAAAAAAATTTTCCCCGGAGGTGTACATAGCCTTTAAGTTTTCTCATTTTCCAGTAGTGTATAAAGGTTTGTACTGCAACTATTTTGCAATTATATTGCTATTATGTGTATATCGTTAATAATAATATCTACATGTTAATATAGATGAATAAATATAACATTGTAATTTTTAAATAATCATTTTTATCAAAACAGTTTATCCAAAAATAGATTTGTTTATAAACAACAGAACAAAGGGAACGGCTGAAGGTCTAAAGTGGCAGCACAACCATCTGGATCTTTATGGGCCATCTTTTCCACAGACTTTGTAGGCTTACTGAAAAATGTTTTAAAGTCTCTGCCAGCCCCGGTGTACTATGGAGTAATAAAAAGGAACCTTTAGTCTCTAGACGATATCATCTGTACAATGGGTAGAACTACTACTGTTTTACGAGCATGCCCTTCCAGTATGTTCAGACCAAGGTCTGTTTGATGGGCCACTTGGCACAACCAAGCTGTGGTCCAGACTCTCTGTATCCAATCAGACAGAGGCAAGTTATTGCCATAAAATTTGGGCACACTGGCTAGTTCACCGCCACTTGAATGAGAATAGGCATGGTTGATTGTGTTAATAACACAAGTATAGATTAAGAAATATAATAGCCTGGAGTCCTTAACCCTTTAAGAAATGTGCTATTTTTTTCTTTTTTTTGTTTTTCCTCCCTGCTTTCATGAGTCATAACTTTATTTTTATTTTTTTATTTACTGTTCACAGTCATATGAGGGTTTATTTTTTGAGGGACAAATTGTATTTTTAATGGCACAATTTAATTTTCTGTATTTTTCGCTTTAAAAGACACAATTATTTTTACCCCAAAGGGAGAGGGAGGATGGCAGTGAGTAAATGAGCGAAGTTCATTTTTGCAGTTCAGGTTCGTACCAAACTTTGCGAGTTCGGATACGTGAATGTAGTGCTACCAGCAATGGCTGTGCTCACTGTTCCCTGGTCTTCTTCTGGTCACCACTGTGTCCTGACCGCATATAGTGTCAGGACATAGTGCACACGGGCGCACACTATGACCTGACGCTGTGTGATGTCAGGTCACAGTGCAGTGCAAGCAGAAGACCAGGGAGCAGTAAGTACAGGAAGAGCCAGCTGGATCTGCAGAGTGGAGGTGCCATCTGGAGCAGAAGATTTTTTAAAGGTCTGATGAAGATCGGGGGTTTGATTGGGGAATCTGATCTGTGGTTTGATAAAGATTCGGGGTCTGATTGGCAGAGGTCTGATCTAAGGTCTGATGAATATTGGGCATCTGATTTAGGGGACTGATGAAGATTAGGGGTCTGATTGGGAGGGGTCTTAATTGAGGTCTGATGAAGATTCAAGGTCTGATTTGGGGTCCAATCTGATGTCTGATGAAAAATATTTTTTCTTATTTTGCTCCCATAAAGCCCAGGTGCAGTTATGATCAGTTGTGTCTTATAAAGCGAACAACACAGTACCATAACTTGTATTGGGAAAATAGGGTAAAAAAATCTTTGTGGGGGTGAAATTGAAAAAAAATAATGCAATTCCAAGTAGTTTTTTGGATTTAACATGTTCTTTGTACTTCCATATTCTTGCAGCCATATTCTAACTTTTTAATGGTTTTGTCTACACAGTTGTATGAGGGCTGGTTTATTGGTACTATTTTAGGGTACATATGACTTTTTAATCGCTATTTTTTGGGGGGGTGGGGGCAAAGTGACCAAAAAGAGCACAATGGCCAATTTTTTCTCACTATGGCATTCATTGCACACGATAAATATTTTTATATTTTAATAGCTCGAACATTTTCAGATGCAGCTATATCAATTATATTTATTTTTAAGATTCTTTGAGATTTTAACTATCTTTACTGATATGCTGCGGTCAGGGTTTAAAGGGCATCTGTCAGCAGATTTGTACCTATGAACCTGGCTGACCTAGTGCATCTGTATTTGGCAGCTGAAGACATCTGTGTTGTGTTGTTATATTTTAATAGTACAGGTGTTTTATGATTTTTTAAGTAATTGCTTGTTTATTTTTAATTTATTTTTGGGGCAATGGGCGTGATTTGAGCTTTTAGATTTTTTAATTTTTTAAAACTTTTTTTTTACTTTTTTTTTTTTAACTTTTTTACGTCACCCTAGGTGACTATAACAAGCAACCATTAGATTGGTTATATGTGATGTTATTATAATATATTATAATATGTGATGGATATTTATCATAGAATACAGAATTCAGTATATTTCAAAACAATGCTGCCACCTGCAGGCCTGTATTGAAATATATGTAATAGGCATGCAGGCTCTGAGATATCACTGGAACTTAACAGTTTCCCCGATGTCAGTCAGGGGATGCTGTTATGAGCACAGTAGCATGAGCCCCCACATTTCCACTGCTCACATGCTGTAGTCACAATTAACAACAGCATCTAAGGGGTTACATGTCTGCGACCAGGGCTCTGCCATTTTCACCTGCGAGTGGGCGCCATCTTTAACATGTTCCACCATATATGTATTGGAGAGGTCTTCAAGCAGTTAAAGGGGTTCCCCTGTAATAATGACATTTTACTAAGTGTTAACAGCCTGCCCCATTAAGCTAAGGATTTATACTTACCTTCTCCCCCCTGCTCTTGTCTTCCACACAGCCTGCATTGTCTCCATGTTTTCATGGGAGTTCCTCCTTACAAAATAGCCAAAACATAGGCAAATCATACACTAAGAATGCTTACCCCCATTTCCTTTTCTGTTTTACATAATCAAGTTCTCACTGCCACCCTGTTCTTGCTGTCAATATGTGTCTTCTTAGGCTACTTTCACATTTGCGTTGTTTTCCAGTATTGAGATCCGGCAGGGGATCTCAATACTGGAAAAAAAACATTTCCGTTTAGTCCTCACGCTTTCTGAATGGAAAGAGATCTGCTCAGGAGCCATCAGGATGTTTTCTGTTCCATCGCCATTCTGTTTTGTGGCGGGACACAAAACCGTTGCAAGCTGTGGTTTTGTGCCCGGTCATAAAAGCGGAAAAAAACGGATCCATCACTGAAAACAATCAAAAAGGATCTATTAATTCCAGTATTGAGATTCTCTGACCCAATTCCTGGAATTAACAACACAAGTGTGAAAGTAGTCATACATGAAGAAACTCATTTTCTTCTCTAGTCTGATTCTTAGATTATGCCCTTTCCAAAATTCTAGACCGCAAATATGTTCGGAGAGCCTTCAGGCTGCCATCTGATCAGCAACAAATTGAAGAAAAATCAAATATGTGTACCTCCAGTAGGTCTGTTCCTCGTGTTTTTCCATTTAAAGTGAAATTTGGGCACTACCTAAAATTTTCCCTCTGCAGGAAATAAAAGAACAGCTGGAGTCTTGGCCTAGGACATTCCCTGTAGTGCTTTCCTGCTGTACTGGAGAGCAAATATGTTACATATGAAAAAATGGTTATGTAGGGAGAGGTGAGGAATGGGAGGAAAAGGGGAAAGAGGGGACAATGCTTATGTAAATCATGTTCATTGACCTCTAGTTGCATTGAAATATCAATTTTGTGAACTAATAAAATACTTTTGGGCTGCAGAATGCCTCCAGGTAGACTCAGCCATATGAGATATTATATGGTTGGGAGAACAATTAAGACCTTCTCATCGGGTACCTGGATCATTGGCATGACATTTAGCCTATTTTGGGGCTTCTACTACCATATGGTTGGGGTTATATATGTAGGAGGATAGCTACAAGTTTCAGATATCCTGCATCTTCAGTGCATGTAATTCAATGTATTCTTAACTGCAGCTGTTAAAGGTTTTGTCTCACTTCAGCAAATAACATTTATCATGTAGAGAAAGTTAATACAAGGCACTTGCTAATGTATTGTGATTGTCCATATTGCCTCTGCTGGCTGGATTCATTTTCCATCACATTATACACTGCTTCACTGCTTGTTTCCATGGCTATGCTCACTCTGCACTCCAGCAGTGGTGGTCGTGCTTGCACACTATAGGAAAAAGCCTATGTGCACTCCCATGGTACCGGCCACCAGAGAGGCTGGAACTTTTTCTTACAGTGTGCAAGCATGACCACCACTGATAGATTACAGGGTGGTCGTAACCATGGAAACGAGCAGTGTATAATGTGATGGAAAAATGAATCAAGCCAGAAAAGGAAGCAATATGAACAATCACAATACATTAATAAGTGCCTTGTATTAACTTTCTCTACATAACCAGTGCTATTTGCTGAAGTGAGACAACCGCTTTAAAATCAGAGTTGTCCTATCTACATACAATGCAGCTCCAGCCAAAGATACTGTATACTATGGCTGTACTGTGATATTAAAAAGTTTATAAATGGAACAATGCTTGTGTAAGGGCCTAATCACACATGCCGTGTCCTTTGGAGGTTTACTGCACATTGGGATGGAGAATTTTCTGACCTACATTTCCAATGCTTACTACTGTACAATGTCACCCCTAGGCTCATTAGAAAAACATAACCACTAGGTATACTTTTTTTTTTTTAATGCCACTGTATGGAATAGATCAGTTCTCTATGCTATTCCATACAGCAAAAAAATAATTATACATATGTATGCCAACCTGACCAAGGCACTTGGGAGCTTTGTCAATGCATACATGAAAAGGACACTGCTAAACATAGTGTGAACCTAGCATTCCTCAAGCATAATGTATACGGTCTGTTAGCACTACTTTCTGCATATACATTTGATACATTTGCTTTTCTATCTAGCTAGCTGATAGCTACAGTTTATAGTTTTACATTGGTAGGAAATGGCAGATGTATGCAGCTTTATCATACAGCTACATAAATCTGGGGCAAAGAGTGTGCAATTTTTAAGCTGCCTATAGTATAACTGTGACAAAGAATTGGCAGCACTTTTTATTACAGGGGTTGTCTCATCTTGCCGTCTCCCCAGATGAGACACAGCCCCGACCACCTCCCGGTCAAGAAACAGCAGATCTCTCTGCCGATCTGCTGTTTCACTAGTTCTCATTGCCGTGCATAAGAGCTACTGAAACAGCGTAGCACAGCAAGCTATATTTTTTCCCTCAGAAACAGCATAACTTGTTGTGCTACACTGTTTTCGTAGCTTGCATGCACGGTAATGAGAAATGGGAAACAGCAGAGCGCCGTAAATGTTTCAGTAGTCGGAAATTCTACAGTGAAGAGTGTTTTGTTATGTGCTACCCTGTGTTTACCCATAGCCATATATGTCACTGTCATTTTGACATGTCTAATGCTGTCCTGAAGAACTTGAAATGGTTTATACACACAACTGTGCCCGAATGAAATCTGCTGACCATTCAGACTCAAAACGATTTTCAAAAAATCCACTCTTCTGTACCCACAATGCATTATTGTTAATATGGAGAACTCTTGGCTTTCACTTCTGAGAAATCTATGGCATTAATATCAGAGCTTCTACTCCACCATTGATTTGTACCGTTGGTATGCAATATGATCACTGTATCTATACTCAAAATCTTTGCTATTACCAAATTGAATTATCCTTATTTAAAATCTATTTCTCGTCACATTCCCAACTCTATGACCACTGGCCAGTACACCTCATCATGCCATTGATACCAATGACAGTAAAGCCCATATGTATATAAAAGAACATTGCTATAGTGACTTTGAAATTCCTTGCACAATCTGGTCCTGAGCACTGATGTAATGACATTATCATCCGCAGGACCAAACCTTTTAAGATTGCAAAGCAGCTCACAAAGCATGTAAATGTGGCAACCATATGTGGCGGTGGATGTGTCTAATGTAAAACCTATCTGTGAAGTATTATTCTGTCATTATTTTAGAAAGCGTATTTATCGTATTCAATTGCATTCCAAGAATACTGGCATCAGTAGGAAATTGAAAAGTATATGTAAAATTCAATTAATCTATTAAAACACATGCTGCTTTGGAATTTTATGGCATAGCACTATAATTGACCCATCAGATATGAATATGCCATAAATCATTAAATAAAGCAAACAGACAGTGCATAGAGCATACAGTACAGGGAAATGTAGCTTAATATATAGTAAAAGTAAAAATTGAATCCCTAGGTCTATTCCTCAAACAGCATTTATCATGAAACTATGCAGTAACCACTTTACACATACAGGATAGCCCTGATATATCTGCTGTACTGTATGAAAGACTTAAAGGGGTTTTCCAGTTTTCAACAACATCATTTAAAGTAATAATTTATGAAGTTAGTTGTTATTTTGTAATGTATTTCTCCTATCTTCCGTTCTGAGCTGTGCCCAAGAAGCAAAAAGGGCAGTGATAGGGGTTAGTATGTAACTAACTGGGTGGGAGGAACTGAGCATTGTTAGGGGCGGTGTTGGAGCTGTGCCAGAGAATCGAGAAGAACATCATGGGACTGGTTAGACACAGCACCAGGAAATGCTGCATATAGGATATAAACAGACTATAATGATTTGTTTACATGGTGAAAAAAGTTACAAAACTGAGTCCAAACTGAGAAAAAAGCAAGTGGAAGATGTGCAGGAGTTAAGCAACTCGCCAGAAAACCCCTTTCTGGAACTCTAAATGAACAAGGCAGGAGGCACATACAGAAGAGCAGAGTGAGTTTTTACGCTAAGTTCAAATCTGAGACCATTTCTCTGCTCCATCATAGGAAGAGTAAGATCAAAATGACTACAGTTGCCAGATACTTCCCATGACAGATGCCAGCAGTACCTGATGAACCACACTGATTTTAGTGCGGTCCATCACGGCACACTGTCCTATTTGTTTTCTAGCAAATTTTATGGAACCTACATGGATGCTCCAAACTGAGCCACCAATGCAGATATGAATAGATACTAAAGTTTATTTTGCAGCCACTTACTTGTCATTAAACTCTATTTCTTATGTGTTATATGAAGTAGATGTGCACATGTTTTATATACAGATGTATGTGAGAGCAGTAGCTGGATTTGGAGTGGTCCCAACTCTACGCTGGTTCTGACAATTAAGTCACCCCCCCCCATCAAAACCTCCACCTCACCGTACACTGTCGAGGTGTCACCACATGCTTCTGCTCTCTGGAAGGGATGGTATGGCATGGTGTACCCTAATGGGAAATAATTCCAGAGAGTCAAGGTTTGTAGTAAACCAGTGTGCTTCTTTACTGGAGGAAATGAAGTGCAAAACAATACAGGCAAATGCCAAATCTCCCTCTCACATCTACCCCTCACTGTGTCACACTGCCCATAACAGCGACTATGTAGAGGCCACCGGAGACAGTGAGGCTAAGAGACACCTGTTGCAAAAGGATGTAAAGTGGTCAGTGTCCCTTTATAGTTTTCTAAAGGGAAGCTGGGGAATCATGATCTGTAAGAAAAATCGGAGATCCAACACGTAAAAGGGCACATAACAGAATGAATCAGCAAGAATGAAGCCACAATCTTTATAGCTATTAAATCACAGCAACCCTCCCACAGATATTTAGAAGGCACAGCTGCAATCCTGTGGGTTTTTTAATTATTTTATTTGTTTTTGTAATTCTTGATCACTTTTTTTTTTTTTCATTAAAAATCCACTGTGGCAGATTTACTAATAACGTCTTTAAAAAAAACTGCATAAACCCAGAGAGACAGAAGATGCACCAACTATGATAGGGGATACCAACATGCGTCAAGGGGTGAGCATTAATATGTAAAAATAACGTGGTCCCAGAAAAATCTAACAGCAAAAGTAGGGATAGTGACTGCTGCTCCAGTCTTTATGCCATTACTGCATATACTAAGTACTGAACCAGTTTACTGTTACTCTTCGCTCCACTTTGGCTTAATTATTTATGTACTGTATAATCTTGGCACTTTATAGTTATGCATTGATCCAACAGATATGTCACCACTTGATGCATGTTAGTTTCCCCTATCATACTTTAGTTGATTTTAATTGTATTTGTTGTGTCATTTAATAAAGTTGTTAACTGCTCTTATTAAATCGGTGAAACTGGCATAAAGGAAAACTGGCTTAGTTGCCCACAGCAACCAATCAGATTCCACCTTTCATTTTTCAGAGCTCCTTTGGAAAATGAAAGGTCAAAGCTGATTGGTCATTTTCCCTTTAGTACAGTTTTGATAAATCTCCCCCTTTGTGTCTCTGCGCGTGAACTCTTGACTGGCTTACTTTATACCAGAATTTTGTGGCACAATTGTAATGCACATCTGTAATTTAAAAAATTGCATTTTACAAGCCCATTTAGTCATCGTCCCTTTTCTAGAGACTTTTAAAAAGTGTCTAGAGAGGATCAATTAACAAAAGTAATAAATCTAGCAATCTGCATGTACACCAGGTTTTGGCTCATTTTAGGCAAGAATTCCAGCGCACTTCTTAATCAATCTGTGCCATTGTTTATTACTGTGGCGAATAATAAGGAGATGTCCTTTATTATTAATTGCGTACATTTTTCACATATATTTATTTTCACAATATCCAATACCATTCAGGTATTCTAGCCATTCACATACCCATCAGGCATTTCATTCTTCTGTTCTGATATGGGAAAGAAAAACAGAATGCAATTGGAAAATGAATCAGTCACATGACAGACACCAGCGGTGTCCAGCCAACCCCATTGAATATAATGGGGTCCAACAGGTTTCCCTCTTTACAAGACAAAATGGAGCATTGTTTTACAGATTCTGTAATTTAGGCCCCTAACGGAGCCTCTAATGCAAGAGAGATCAAGGTCATGTCACGCTCGGGTGTGGGGGGAAAAGCCACACCGAGCGTATGAGGGATGGGAACAGACAAAACCAGGGAACTGGTCACCTCCTGCAGGGGACCCTAAGACTAGGCCCTAGCTGGCTACCAGTATGAACTAACCCGGGTGGTAGGAAAGCTCATACACAGGAACCTAATCTGAGTAAACCCTAGGACACCCTGCAGTCTAATGACACAAGAGAGTAACCCGTTCCTCCAAGCGAAAGGAGGAACAGGAGACTCAAACAGGAATAACCAAAGGAAGGGAAAACACTTAACTTTAAGTAGAACTCAGCAACAGGATCTCAGCCGAGATCCACACCACTCTCAACCAGGGATGTAGCAGATATAAACCGCAAGGGATACTGGGAGAGGAAGAGGTAAGTAGGAGACAGCTAATTGCCAAGCGGCAACAGCTGAGGGAAAGGGGTGTGGAGAACAGCACCCAACCACAGGGAATAGCCTGTCAAACCTGTCACTTAGAAAGCCGCGCAGAACGTCTGATTCCAGACGCAAGACCACTCGTGACATTACCCCCCCTTTTACGGGTGACCTCCGGGCACCCAGGACCAACTTTATCAGGGTGACACCTGTGAAAGGCTTTTACCAAACGACTGGCATTCACGTCAGATGCCGGTACCCATGACCTCTCCTCAGGACCATAACCCTTCCAATGAACCAGATATTGAAGGGTCCCACGAAGAACTCGAGAATCAATGATCTTGACAATCTGAAATTCCAAATTACCATCCACCAAGACAGGCGCGGGTGGCAAGGGAGATGGCTCCAGAGGTTCAACATACCTCTTCAACAAACATCTATGAAACACATTATGGATTTTCAGGGCCTGCGGAAGTTCAAGACGAAATGCTACAGGATTAATAATGGCCGTGATTTTATATGGGCCAATAAATCTTGGACCCAACTTCCATGAAGGAACTTTCAACTTAATGTTCCTAGTAGACAGCCACACAGAATCACCCACATTTAGGTCCCGGACCATTCATGCGTCTCCTGTCAGCCACACGTTTGTACTTGTTACCCATATTTATCAAGTTACTTTGAATTTTTCGCCATATGGAAGACAATGATGACGAAAAACGTTCTTCCTCAGGAATACCAGAAGTATCAGAACCACAAAATGTGCCAAACTGCGGGTGAAAGCCATATGCACCAAAAAATGGTGACTTACCAGTGGAGTCCTGTCTGCGATTATTTATGGCAAACTCAGCCAGAGATAAAAACGAGGACCACTCCTCCTGGTTCTCAGAGACAAAGCATCTCAAATAAGTCTCCAGATTCTGATTGGTACGCTCAGTCTGTCCATTCGTCTGGGGATGAAAGGCAGAGGAGAAAGACAGTTGTACCCCGAGCCGAGTACAGAACTCCCTCCAGAATCTGGACACAAACTGAGTCCCACGATCAGAGACAACGTCAGTGGGAATGCCATGAAGTTTCACAATATTGTCAACAAACACTTGTGCAAGAGTTTTAGCATTGGGGAGTCCGGGTAATGCAATAAAGTGCACCATTTTACTAAAACGATCTACAACCACCAGAATAACTGTCTTACCAGATGACTCAGGCAGATCAGTGATGAAGTCCATGGATAGGTGAGTCCATGGTCTGGACGGGATGGGTAATGGAAGTAGGGGTCCAGAGGGACGAGTATGTGTCACCTTGGAGCGTGCGCAGACACTACAGGCTGACACATATTCCTCAACACACTTACGCAGACCTGGCCACCAGAATCTACGAGAGATGAGGTCGACAGTGGATTTACTCCCAGGGTGTCCCGCAAGCACCGAAGAATGATGCTCCTCAAAAACCTTATAACGCAAATCAGAAGGAACAAACAACTTCCCGGGAGGGCAAGACTCCGGCGCATCTCCCTGGGCCTCAAGCACTTTAGCCTCAAGATCAGGGTAAAGAGCGGATATCACCACTCCTTCAGACAGTATAGGGCTAGGATCTTCAAAATCACCACCCCCGGGAAAACTACGTGACAAGGCATCCGCCTTCACATTCTTAACCCCAGGACGGTATGTGACAATGAAATTGAATCTGGTGAAGAACAAAGACCATCTGGCCTGCCTCGGATTAAGTCGTCTAGCTGACTCCAGGTAAGCCAGATTTTTGTGATCAGTGAATACCGTGATTGGATGATTCGCCCCTTCCAACCAATGACGCCATTCCTCAAAAGCCAACTTAATGGCCAGTAACTCTCGGTTACCCACATCATAATTTCTCTCCGCCACAGAGAGTTTCTTCGGAAAAAAAGCACATGGGCGCCATTTACCAGGTGACGGGCCCTGTGATAACACAGCTCCTACCCCCACATCGGATGCGTCAACCTCCACAATGAAAGGTTGTGACACATCTGGCTGCACCAATATAGGGGCAGAGGAAAAGCACTCCTTTACAGCAGAGAAGGCTTGCAATGCTGCATCAGACCACACAGAGACATCCGTCCCTTTCTTAGTCATGTCAGTTAAGGGTTTAACCATAGTCGAATAGTTCTTAATAAATTTTCGGTAATAGTTGGTGAACCCCAAAAATCGCATAAGAGCCTTCAGATTTTCAGGTCGGTCCCAGTTCAGAACAGCACAGACCTTCTCTGGATCCATACGAAAACCTGAAGATGAAAGCAGGTATCCTAAGAATTGCACCTCATGTACAGCAAAAGCACATTTCTCTAATTTTGCATACAACTTGTTATCTCTTAACCCTTACAGTACCGGCGCCGTACATGTACGGCGCTGGTACGATGCGGGCACATGGCGCCCGCTCGCGGGTGCGGCGGGCGTCATGGCCGGCAAGTCTCTGCTGTTTCTAACAGCAGAGACTTGCCGCTACCTACTGTATCGGCGGCGTCTTCCGGGGTGACTAGATGCCGTGATCACACGTGATCACGGCATCTAGTTGCGTCTAAACCCGGAAGCGTTCGCTTCCGGGTGGTGTACAGACACCCCGTGTGGCCAATCGGGGTGTCTGTACACCATATGAAAACTGTAATCCTCGCTGGTGAGGATTACAGTTTTCAAAGTGCAATTCTTATTCTGGCCACTAGATGGCAGGCCAGGATAAGAAATGAGCAATTGATGGATTTAACTGCCTCTAGTAAATCCATAATTGCTCATAAAGAAAATGAAAAAGCCACAATATATAAGCTCATATTTGAGCATTCAAATAGTAAAAAAAAAATTAAAAAAAATGTTAAAAAATATATAAAAATAAAAAAGATATAAAAGTTCAAATCACCCCCCTTTCCGTATAAGTAAAAAATAAATACCTAAATAACACTAAATATAGACATCATGGGTATCACCGTGACCGAAAACGCCCGTACTTTTAAAATATAAAAAAAAAAATCCAATACGGCGAATTGTGTGGCGGAAAAAAGCGTCCAAATGGCGATTTGCCGTTTTTTGTCGCTTTTTTTTTCTAAAAAAAATTAAATAAAAAGTGATCAAAAAGTCATACACACCCCAGAATGGTATTAATAAAATCTTCAGATTGTCCCGCAAAAAATGAGCCCCCATACAGCTCTGTACACATAAATACCAAAAAGTTATAGGGGTCAAGATATGACAAGGAAAAAAAAAAAAAAAAAAAAGGGCAACTTTCTAATTTTTTTTCACTATCAAAACGCAGGAAAAACTATACATATTAGGTATTGCCGGATTCGTACTGACCAGTAGAATGAAAATAACGGGTCCGTTTTAATGCACATCGAACGCTGTAAATAAGAAACCCGTAGAACTGTAGCGGAATAGCGTTTTTTTTGCAATTTCACCTGATTTGGAATTTTTTTCCCGCTTCCCACTACACCATATGCAATATTAAATGGTGGCGTTGGAAAGTACAACTTGTCCCGCAAAAAACAAGCCCTCATACACCTATGTGAACAGAAAAATAAAAGAGTTATGGCTGTTGGAAGGCAGGGAGCGCAAAACGAAAATGCATGACCGAAAAAACCTCCGGTACTGAAAGGGTTAAGATTTGCAACACCTGCCTCACATGCTCCTGATGTGTCACAATATCTGGAGAATAGATTAGTATGTCATCCAAATACACGACTACAAACCTCCCCACAAGATGATGAAAAATGTCATTAACAAAATGCTGGAAGACAGCAGGAGCATTGGTCAACCCAAAAGGCATGACCAGGTTCTCAAAGTGGCCCTCAGGAGTGTTAAAGGCCGTCTTCCATTCATCCCCTTCCTTGATCCTGACCAGATTATATGCCCCCCTTAAGTCCAACTTGGAGAACACCTTGGCATCCACAATCTGGTTAAACAAGTCAGGAATCAAAGGAAGGGGGTACGGATCACGGACAGTAATCCTATTGAGTTCACGGAAATCCAGACATGGCCTAAGGGATCCGTCCTTTTTTTTAACAAAAAAGAACCCTGCTGCCACAGGAGATTTGGAAGGCCTAATATGTCCTTTGGCCAAACTCTCAGCAATATATTCCTTCATGGCCGTTCTCTCAGGTCCAGAAAGGTTATACAGCCTAGATTTAGGCAATCTTGTTCCAGGGATAAGATTGATAGGACAATCGTATTCCCGGTGAGGGGGTAAATCCTGACATCCACCTTCAGAAAATACATCAGAGAAATCCGATATAAAAGAAGGAAGAGTCTTAGTGGTTAAAGCAGAAAAAGATGTATTAAGGCAATTGTCAACACAATAATCGCCCCAATCCACAATTTGTCTAGTATGCCAGTCAATGGACGGATTATGTTTGCTTAACCACGGTAAACCCAACACCACAGGAGCAGGAAGACCTTCCAACACAAAACATGAAATAAGCTCCTGATGAAATTCACCCACTCTTAATTTGATATCATGCACCATCTGAGACAAACACTTCTGAAAGAGAGGTGCAGAATCAATGGCAAACACAGAAATCCTCTTATCCAAAGAACTTGGTGACAATCCATGCATACGGACAAACTGAGCATCAATCAAGTTCACCCCTGCCCCGCTGTCAATAAACACCTCAATTTTCACAACCTTTGATTCTAGCGCCACCTCGGCAGTCAGGAGAAAACGGGTACTGCAGGATGAAGACAAATGCACATTTTCAGTCTCCCTACCCACTCCACCAAGAGTGAGATGAGAATTCAACGCCCCCTTTTCTTTTCTCTCCTTTAGAGATAGGAAGCATGGACATACATTGATAAAGTGTCCTTTATGACCACAGAAAAAACACACTCCCTTTTTATTACCAAGATGTTTACGGGTGGCTACAGAAGTGGCTCCCCCTAATTGCATAGGTTCATCCCCAGACATCAACCTAGGGGAATATTCACCCAAAGTGTCATAGGAAGCTGGTACACTATGTGATAGTACGTCCTGAGAGCGGGGGCCCCTAGATCGCTCTCTCAGGCGCCTATCCATGCGCACAGCAAGAGACATAGCGGCTTCCAAAGACACAGGGGTTTCCTGAAAGGCCAAAGCGTCCTTCAGCCTTTCAGACAAACCTTGACAGAATTGGCTACGTAAAGCCGGATCGTTCCATTCAGTATTGGTCGCCCACCTCCGAAACTCAGAGCAATAAGTCTCAACCGGCCGCTCACCCTGACAAAGGTTACGTATCTGGGTCTCCGCCAGGGAGATACGATCCGGGTCATCATAGATAATCCCTAGGGTCTTGAAAAATTCATCTACCGACCGGAGAGACAGCGATCCGGCCGGTAGAGAAAAGGCCCATGACTGCGCATCCCCTTTAAGCAGCGAGATGACCACACCAACCTTCTGTTCCTCATTACCAGAAGAATGTGGACGCAGTCTGAAATACAATTTGCACGCCTCCCTAAATAGAACAAAATTATCACATTCCCCAGAAAATCTATCCGGGAGGGGGACCTTAGGCTCCAAACAGGCCTGACACTCAGCACCCCCAGAACCACCAGCCTGTGGTCTCTGAATCTGGTTGCGGATGTCAGCCACCTCCAAGCTGAGTCCCTGCAGCCGTTCAGCCAGTGTAGTAATAGCATCCATGTCAGCACAAAAATGACATAAATTTTTGTTAGCGGCGGTTTATAATGTCACGCTCGGGTGTGGGGGGAAAAGCCACACCGAGCGTATGAGGGATGGGAACAGACAAAACCAGGGAACTGGTCACCTCCTGCAGGGGACCCTAAGACTAGGCCCTAGCTGGCTACCAGTATGAACTAACCCGGGTGGTAGGAAAGCTCATACACAGGAACCTAATCTGAGTAAACCCTAGGACACCCTGCAGTCTAATGACACAAGAGAGTAACCCGTTCCTCCAAGCGAAAGGAGGAACAGGAGACTCAAACAGGAATAACCAAAGGAAGGGAAAACACTTAACTTTAAGTAGAACTCAGCAACAGGATCTCAGCCGAGATCCACACCACTCTCAACCAGGGATGTAGCAGATATAAACCGCAAGGGATACTGGGAGAGGAAGAGGTAAGTAGGAGACAGCTAATTGCCAAGCGGCAACAGCTGAGGGAAAGGGGTGTGGAGAACAGCACCCAAACCACAGGGAATAGCCTGTCAAACCTGTCACTTAGAAAGCCGCGCAGAACGTCTGATTCCAGACGCAAGACCACTCGTGACAGGTCATTGTTATCGTGCACATCAAGGTCATCTCTATTACTACAATATGCTGTATGTCTTTGTCTTGTTATATAATTCATATTGTACTTTTCCTTCTAGGAAATTTGATTTTGCAAATATATTTTAGCATTAACTTTATGCACGCAAGCTAGATACAAGCATGTCCTACACTGATAATGCACTCATCTGAAGGGTAACTTCTCCAAGTATCTCATGAAATCCAGATGCTGATGATGTCATCGGTTTAAGCACATATGGTTATGTGGACTAGCTTAAATGAGGGCTGTCAAAGAACTTTCTTGCAGAGTATCATGTCTGTGTTTTAATGACATTATGAGCTTAGCAGCTAATTATTACTAAAAAAAAATCTATTATTTCACACGTCTGTATTTGCTTAAACCTTTTTTTTTGCTATCCCCTTAATCACCATGATGTTTGCTCTTTCAAAAACTTTATTTCTGGTGTAATAGTAAATGGGCCTCATTTATTAAAACTAGTTCAGCAAAGAAACAGAAGTGTTGTCTACAGCAACCAACTGGATTTCAGTTAATTATTTTTTTCAATGCAGGAGTAAAAATGAAAGTGGTGATCAGGTTGCCATGGGAAATGCTTCCAGTTCTTGCCTGTATTAGTTCTCATAGAGATTTCTTAATCGATCACAGAAATGTTTCATGTAGCAATATTTTATACAAAATGCTTTTTCAAGTTTAAGTCCATGTTTTGGTTAAGTAAAAATCCAATTGGGGAAAAAACTATAAAAAATGCTTTAAACAATTAAAATAAAATTAAAAGTTTATCTATGAATAGTGAGCTTAACCAAAGTATCATTCCCCCACATGGTTTACACTGAAAACAATGTCAACTTGTGGTGAAGATGATGGGGATACACACTAGGTGATATTTTAAGAGTTATGTATCAATATGCAACTTTTTGACTTTTTTGAAAGATCTGCTTGGTTTGAAGTCATTTTTGGTGACAGATTTTCAAAATGTCTCATTATTTGTTAAGTTTGTAGCACAAAATACATGGTAATTTAAAGAAGTAGTGCACTAATGTAAATGTATTCCACCAAACAGATATTGCTGTTATAGCTCTTTCCCCAAATACCACAATTTATCAAAAGTGCCTTATTGTAAAGTAATTAGCTGACCATTATACCCTGTGGAAAATGTTTTGATATTCAGTTGCTCTAGGTTGATTCCTGCATTGGATTCTTGTAACGTAGGACACACAAGCATCATTGGTAAGTATAAGGCGTGTGGTAAGTGTGACATGACAAAACCAGGCAGTAGAATTCAAACATGGGGGATAAGAGAAAACTGCAAATGAGTCAAATTTGAAGATGATAAAAAGAATCCAGGGAGGAATGGGAGCTAGAGTAATTGATGAACATTAACTTTAGAGTGTTTATGACACAACCCCTTTAAAAGTCTAATCTTATCAATTCTTCTATAAGTTTGTATACCATCAGGGGACTGGAGTACAGTTGTGACATTTTTGCAAAATGTCACAATGATAAATCTGGTTAAAAATGTTGATTCATCCATAAATCATCTAGCCACCCCTTGGTGTGTTTAAACAGCCAGGAATGGTGCAATCCTCTCTACAAATGGTACAAATATGTTATAAATTCAGTGCAAATGCCTACACCAGGCAAAATTACTCCACTTTTCTGGCACAGCACATTTGATGAATCATCCCCTAAGCCCCCACTTATTTGCCTGGTGGATTTTTTTTTCCATCATGCTGCTAGAAATCCATGTGGAAATGTTCCTTTGTAATGCAAGCAGGTTTGTGGAAACCCTATTCTCATGCATGGAATGTGGATTTCATGCAGATTACGGTATGTGAACATGGCCTTAGAGTTCTGCAATAAATGTTTCTCTTTTCCTTCCAATAATAATCAAGGAAATGTCCCAATAAACTCTGACAAACCATTAAACCGACATATTTATGGCTATATCCTCCACAAGAGATCGGCAAAGGGAAAGAAATCCGGGAAGTCTCCTGTGGATTCCTGGATTTACACAAAATTTTTGGAGGATTAAGTAACAGTAGGCTGAATCTAGTAACCTGAGATAATGTTTGAAGTTGTGGCTTGTTAGATTAATATGTTTATATTAAAACATACACTGTACTGAGTAGAGCATTGAAATTTGCTATAAATTCCATGGTATGAAAATGTTTAGTACCGTCCAAAGATTTTAAAGTGTGTAATGTACAGTATTATACTGAGTATATTCCCTTGTACAGTGTCTTCTCGGATTTTACAGAGCAACAACGTAAATGTGGTTACAGTCTTTATACAGGGGACATTTCCATAAATATAAACCACAAACTAAACCATAAAAGTGTAGATTTACCCATTAAAACATGGCATTTCTAGTCACCTCAAAAAGAAGGAAATATATGTATGTAGCTATGGAATTTTTAGATTATGCAATTTTTCCTACAATTTCATTGAATCTTAGTGCTCAGTAGTAGAGTAGTTTTACAAGAAGCCAGAACTTATGAATGAAAATGGCGTAGCTTGAAATAAATTTATAAAAATCGTGCAAATGGCATAATACAGTGGTGCTTAAACTTTTGTGAACCCTTCTTAATACATTTGACATAAAAGTACATCACATTCACACAAGTCCTAAAAGTAGATAAAGATAACGAAATCAAACAAATGAGTCAAAAATATTAGACTTGGTCATTTATTGAAGAAAATGATCCAATATCACATCAGCATCAGTTAGTGGCAAAAGTATGTGAACCTTTAGGATTAGCAGATAATATGAAGGTGAAATTAGAGTTAGGTGTTTTCAATCAATGGGATGACAATCAGGTGACCCGGAAAAGCCAGAAGACTATGGAACAATGTTTTGTGGACAGATGAGACCAATATCAAACTTTTTTGTTTAAATAAGAAGTGTTATATTTGGAAAACACTGCATTCCAGCATAAAAAACGCATCAAAAATCAAATGTAGTTTTAGGTCAAATATATGCAGAATAATAAATAATCCTAATATAAAGTATTTATCGTACTGATTCAAAACAAGACTTACTGCCAAAAGTAACGATTTAAAAGAAAATAACAAATAATTTTATTACTAATCTCATTAAAAAACCCTATATCTATCTCATTTATGTAGTGTATTCAGGTGAATGAGAATGAGATAAGGCAGTATAAATGGGCATAGGAGTGGAGTCTGTTTACTCCCTTCCAAGACTAGATAAGGGAATTATCACGGTGTATGGATATGTACCCTGATATACAGTATATCCATTATCACTGCCCATGAAAAGTAATGGTGGTAATACTAATGACCACCCCCAAAAATATTACTGAACTGTATATAGTTAAACCCCTGTGGTTTCATTTATGTTATCAGACCACCAAGAGATAAACAGCTCAGTAATAGATTGGTATACCCTCAAGTAATGCTCATGTCCTGTAACTGACACACAAACGCCAACCGAGGGAGAAGCCTTCCTGCCACAGAATAAATATGTATCAACGCTCCCCATACAATGCTCAACGCGTTTCTGATCTATATATGGCACAGATCTCATCAGGAGCCTATAACGGGGTCGCACGGAGCACTTATAACCAGAACTGTGATAGAAGCGGGCAGGCGGATAGACGCCACACGTGGTGTGTGCAGCGTATCCGGCACTAGTATGGCCGTACGCGCCCGCCCGTGCCTACTCACTAAATAGAGTCTAGCGAGATTAGCGGGGAGGAGCTGCATCGGTGGACAAATCACTGCAAGGGGGTGTGTGCTAAACCGGCACAATATTCCCCATTTACATTTGACCACCTTAAATTTAGTAAGATACATTTCTCTCCCTTTTATAAAGTATTATTACAGAGGACCATTAGGCGGCGTTCCATAGAGAATAATACGCAGTATCAAAAAGAACACGAATAGAGAGGAGGTATTTCAGAATGACTGACAGAGACCACAGTAATTTAATAATGTACTGGTCACAGCACATTGAGTATGCTGTAACCATATCTATAACCTATATTAGGTCGTCGTCATACAAAAGAGAGGGACACGAGAGAAGGGAACTATCAGCATATGTATTGATCTAAACTCAGATATAGTAAATGGGAGTAAACTAACCTATTACTGAAACTGTATTCTAATAATCCATTGCATAATGCATAGACAGTTTACTATAGTGATATAGATATAGCCCATATTGCTGATGACAAAAATCTAAAATTAGTCAGACCTTATACATATATTATCTATATGGTTGCTTGGATACCGGGCCCTGATCAATAAAACATGTATAGCTACTGCGATCATTAAGTCCCTTTGGTCGTTCTGTCTGCAACCTAAATATCCATTCTAGTTCCTTTCTGAGTAATCTGTTATCCAAATTCCCTCCTCTAGGTGACTGGTAGACTTGTTCGATACCCTGAAACATTAGGACATTAGGTAGTCCACCATGTGACTCCATGACATGTCTAGCAATCGGGGTATCCTTCTTGTTCCGTATATCCCCCAGATGTTCCCCCACCCGACGTCGCAGTTCCCGAATGGTTTTGCCCACATACTGTAGACCACAGATGCATGTTACTAGATAAATAACGCCCGTGGTCTTACAGTTAATGTAGGACCTAATGTGAAAACATTTAGATGTCACAGTGCTGGTGAAAGTTTTGCTTATCTTCATCGAGCTGCAGGCAATACACCCACTGCATCTATAGTTCCCTCGGACATTTTGTGACAGCCAGGTCTGAGTCCTAGTTGGCTTTAGAAAACTATGCACCAGACGGTCCTTTATATTGCGACCTCTGCGGAATGTGATGGAGGGGATTCACTAATACAGTCCTTAATGTCTTGGTCTGTCTTCAAAATAGGCCAATATTTATCTAGTATTTCTTTTACCTGTTTGTATCCCACATCATATGTGCCAATAATTCTTGTGACAGTGTCATTCCCTGTTAGTTGTTTAGGGGTTAATAAATCAACTCTTTCACAGCAACGTGCATGATGGTAGGCTCTCTTAAGGACTCTATCAGGGTATCCTCTGGATATAAATTTACCCCTTAGATCATCTGCAGCCATCTTAAAGTCAAGCCCCCGAGAGCAGTTCCGTCTCATTCGCAGGTACTGTCCCTTCGGGATACCTTGGCGGAGGGGTTCCGGATGCCAACTTTGCCACTGTAGCAGGTTATTAGTGGCTGTATTTTTGCGATATAACCCCGTAGTAAGATGGCCATCAACACTTCTCGTAATTGTGAGATCTAAGAATGTCATGGAATCATGTGCAATGGTGGAGGTAAAAAATAGTCCCATCTCATTGGAGTTAAGTTTATCCACAAATCGATGGAAATCCTGTACCTCACCTTTCCAAAGAATCAGCACATCATCAATGTATCGCAGCCAAAGCTGGACACATGATGACAGGCCTTCTTCATCATCCCCAAACACAATCATCTTCTCCCACCAGCCCAGGTAAAGGTTGGCAAAAGTGGGGGCACAGGGGCTCCCCATTGCCACCCCCCTGAGCTGGCGGAAGATCTTGCCATTAAATGCAAAGATATTGTGTGTCAGAATAAATTCCAGAAGTGACACTATAAACTCATTGTGTCTCGTATGATGAGTCCCACGTTCCGATAGAAAATGGCGGATGGTGGTAATGCCTTGGTTGTGAGGGATGGAACTGTACAAAGCCTCCACATCCAGGCTGGCCAGCCAAACGTCTTCCTCACAAACAACGTCATTCAGTCTATTAAGGACGTCCATAGTGTCACGAACATAGGAGGGGAGAGATGTAACAAAAGGGCGCAGAACTTGGTCAACGTAAATCCCAATGTTCTGCGTTAAACTACCCACCCCTGACACTATGGACGTCCCTTAAGGGGACTGGTACCCTTATGTACTTTGGGTAGACTGTAAAAGCAGGCCAGGACTGGATGCGGAACAATCAAAAAGTCCATCTCACTCTTACTCACCAAATGATCTGCAAACGCTCTTTTGATTATATCCGTCAAGCTTTCATAATGTTGTACTAGTGGGTTCAGAGCTAGAATCTCATAGCAAGTCTCATCCAATAGGATATTGTTACACATTTTGACATATTTTTCCCTATCAAGGATGACTATGTTTCCCCCTTTATCCGAGGGTTTTATAACAATTTCTTCATCCTTTTCTAGGGTCAATAATGCTTCTAATTCATAACTCTCTAAATTGCAAGAGTAAGGGACATGGCCTTCTAGATTGCGAAGTTCTAGTGTAACCACCTCCAGAAATGTATCCAGCGGTGTCACCTCATTTATCGGGGGATTTTTGTAGATGGTAATTTTAGACTAGTAAAGGGGCCATCCCCAATTTCACGTTGTCCCTCTGTCCAGAGATCTGCCAAAATATGTACGTCAGGCAGATCTTCTTTTGTGATGCCCAATTCTACACATTGGCGTTGATCATAATTTTGGAAAAATTTTTTCCATTTAAGTTTACGAATGAACAGGTTGATGTCCTTAACCCATTCAAAAGCTTTAAAGCTCTGAGCTGGGACAAAGGAGAGGCCCCTTTTTAGAAGTAAGGTTTCAGCCTCCGTTAGAATTTTCTGAGAGAGGTTAATGATCTGTAAACCATCCTCTCTAAACAGTTTAGAGTGGCACATTTTCACTGATTTATCCTGCCACGTAGAAGGTAATCTGAGACCGGAGGTGTCCCTAAAAAACCCCCTCTTCTACCTCTACCTCTGCTCCCTTTACCTGGCAGGCTTTCTTTCAGGAGATGTAAATACGGAAAAATGGAATAATGAAGTAGGGGAGGTCTTCTCTGATAGAGAACTACCGTCTCAGAACCTTAGTCTTAACATCTCTAGTGCATTTAGATATCTAACTCGGATTTACAAGGACCACGTTAAGACCTGGTGGGAAGTTCAATCTCTAACTATCTACCTTAGGGATCAGATTGTCCCAAGGGGATTACGTATCCCAATTATACCAGCAACTAGATTACATTCCCCAGAATTCCTCAAAAAGTGGGAGAAAGAATCCTTAGACTCGTCATTACGTCTTATGACTTTACTATTAGAGGAAGAAAAAACTCTTCTCTCTAAGACAGATAAAGAATTGAAAGAGAGTATTGAAAACGTAAAAAAATTCTGCAACAACCCGGAATTTGGGAGGAAGGAAAACACTTTACAAATAGCAGTGGAGAAATTTACCTCCTTCATAAAGGATAAGAAACACTCACAGTATATTAGAGACACACGTGACTTTAAAGAAGGCAGGATTTTTGACTACGGGGGTAACAAAACAAAAACCCCAGAAACTGATACTGAACATTCATCATCAGACGGTGATAGTGAAAGTGAGTCCAACAAAGGAAGATCTATCTCCACTACACAGACAAATAGAGGACGGGGGAAACCCAGTAGAGGTAAAGGGAACACCAGAGGTAGAGGTAGAAGAGGGGGTTTTTTAGGGACACCTCCGGTCTCAGATTACCTTCTACGTGGCAGGATAAATCAGTGAAAATGTGCCACTCTAAACTGTTTAGAGAGGATGGTTTACAGATCATTAACCTCTCTCAGAAAATTCTAACGGAGGCTGAAACCTTACTTCTAAAAAGGGGCCTCTCCTTTGTCCCAGCTCAGAGCTTTAAAGCTTTTGAATGGGTTAAGGACATCAACCTGTTCATTCGTAAACTTAAATGGAAAAAATTTTTCCAAAATTATGATCAACGCCAATGTGTAGAATTGGGCATCACAAAAGAAGATCTGCCTGACGTACATATTTTGGCAGATCTCTGGACAGAGGGACAACGTGAAATTGGGGATGGCCCCTTTACTAGTCTAAAATTACCATCTACAAAAATCCCCCCGATAAATGAGGTGACACCGCTGGATACATTTCTGGAGGTGGTTACACTAGAACTTCGCAATCTAGAAGGCCATGTCCCTTACTCTTGCAATTTAGAGAGTTATGAATTAGAAGCATTATTGACCCTAGAAAAGGATGAAGAAATTGTTATAAAACCCTCGGATAAAGGGGGAAACATAGTCATCCTTGATAGGGAAAAATATGTCAAAATGTGTAACAATATCCTATTGGATGAGACTTGCTATGAGATTCTAGCTCTGAACCCACTAGTACAACATTATGAAAGCTTGACGGATATAATCAAAAGAGCGTTTGCAGATCATTTGGTGAGTAAGAGTGAGATGGACTTTTTGATTGTTCCGCATCCAGTCCTGGCCTGCTTTTACAGTCTACCCAAAGTACATAAGGGTACCAGTCCCCTTAAGGGACGTCCCATAGTGTCAGGGGTGGGTAGTTTAACGCAGAACATTGGGATTTACGTTGACCAAGTTCTGCGCCCTTTTGTTACATCTCTCCCCTCCTATGTTCGTGACACTATGGACGTCCTTAATAGACTGAATGACGTTGTTTGTGAGGAAGACGTTTGGCTGGCCAGCCTGGATGTGGAGGCTTTGTACAGTTCCATCCCTCACAACCAAGGCATTACCACCATCCGCCATTTTCTATCGGAACGTGGGACTCATCATACGAGACACAATGAGTTTATAGTGTCACTTCTGGAATTTATTCTGACACACAATATCTTTGCATTTAATGGCAAGATCTTCCGCCAGCTCAGGGGGGTGGCAATGGGGAGCCCCTGTGCCCCCACTTTTGCCAACCTTTACCTGGGCTGGTGGGAGAAGATGATTGTGTTTGGGGATGATGAAGAAGGCCTGTCATCATGTGTCCAGCTTTGGCTGCGATACATTGATGATGTGCTGATTCTTTGGAAAGGTGAGGTACAGGATTTCCATCGATTTGTGGATAAACTTAACTCCAATGAGATGGGACTATTTTTTACCTCCACCATTGCACATGATTCCATGACATTCTTAGATCTCACAATTACGAGAAGTGTTGATGGCCATCTTACTACGGGGTTATATCGCAAAAATACAGCCACTAATAACCTGCTACAGTGGCAAAGTTGGCATCCGGAACCCCTCCGCCAAGGTATCCCGAAGGGACAGTACCTGCGAATGAGACGGAACTGCTCTCGGGGGCTTGACTTTAAGATGGCTGCAGATGATCTAAGGGGTAAATTTATATCCAGAGGATACCCTGATAGAGTCCTTAAGAGAGCCTACCATCATGCACGTTGCTGTGAAAGAGTTGATTTATTAACCCCTAAACAACTAACAGGGAATGACACTGTCACAAGAATTATTGGCACATATGATGTGGGATACAAACAGGTAAAAGAAATACTAGATAAATATTGGCCTATTTTGAAGACAGACCAAGACATTAAGGACTGTATTAGTGAATCCCCCTCCATCACATTCCGCAGAGGTCGCAATATAAAGGACCGTCTGGTGCATAGTTTTCTAAAGCCAACTAGGACTCAGACCTGGCTGTCACAAAATGTCCGAGGGAACTATAGATGCAGTGGGTGTATTGCCTGCAGCTCGATGAAGATAAGCAAAACTTTCACCAGCACTGTGACATCTAAATGTTTTCACATTAGGTCCTACATTAACTGTAAGACCACGGGCGTTATTTATCTAGTAACATGCATCTGTGGTCTACAGTATGTGGGCAAAACCATTCGGGAACTGCGACGTCGGGTGGGGGAACATCTGGGGGATATACGGAACAAGAAGGATACCCCGATTGCTAGACATGTCATGGAGTCACATGGTGGACTACCTAATGTCCTAATGTTTCAGGGTATCGAACAAGTCTACCAGTCACCTAGAGGAGGGAATTTGGATAACAGATTACTCAGAAAGGAACTAGAATGGATATTTAGGTTGCAGACAGAACGACCAAAGGGACTTAATGATCGCAGTAGCTATACATGTTTTATTGATCAGGGCCCGGTATCCAAGCAACCATATAGATAATATATGTATAAGGTCTGACTAATTTTAGATTTTTGTCATCAGCAATATGGGCTATATCTATATCACTATAGTAAACTGTCTATGCATTATGCAATGGATTATTAGAATACAGTTTCAGTAATAGGTTAGTTTACTCCCATTTACTATATCTGAGTTTAGATCAATACATATGCTGATAGTTCCCTTCTCTCGTGTCCCTCTCTTTTGTATGACGACGACCTAATATAGGTTATAGATATGGTTACAGCATACTCAATGTGCTGTGACCAGTACATTATTAAATTACTGTGGTCTCTGTCAGTCATTCTGAAATACCTCCTCTCTATTCGTGTTCTTTTTGATACTGCGTATTATTCTCTATGGAACGCCGCCTAATGGTCCTCTGTAATAATACTTTATAAAAGGGAGAGAAATGTATCTTACTAAATTTAAGGTGGTCAAATGTAAATGGGGAATATTGTGCCGGTTTAGCACACACCCCCTTGCAGTGATTTGTCCACCGATGCAGCTCCTCCCCGCTAATCTCGCTAGACTCTATTTAGTGAGTAGGCACGGGCGGGCGCGTACGGCCATACTAGTGCCGGATACGCTGCACACACCACGTGTGGCGTCTATCCGCCTGCCCGCTTCTATCACAGTTCTGGTTATAAGTGCTCCGTGCGACCCCGTTATAGGCTCCTGATGAGATCTGTGCCATATATAGATCAGAAACGCGTTGAGCATTGTATGGGGAGCGTTGATACATATTTATTCTGTGGCAGGAAGGCTTCTCCCTCGGTTGGCGTTTGTGTGTCAGTTACAGGACATGAGCATTACTTGAGGGTATACCAATCTATTACTGAGCTGTTTATCTCTTGGTGGTCTGATAACATAAATGAAACCACAGGGGTTTAACTATATACAGTTCAGTAATATTTTTGGGGGTGGTCATTAGTATTACCACCATTACTTTTCATGGGCAGTGATAATGGATATACTGTATATCAGGGTACATATCCATACACCGTGATAATTCCCTTATCTAGTCTTGGAAGGGAGTAAACAGACTCCACTCCTATGCCCATTTATACTGCCTTATCTCATTCTCATTCACCTGAATACACTACATAAATGAGATAGATATAGGGTTTTTTAATGAGATTAGTAATAAAATTATTTGTTATTTTCTTTTAAATCGTTACTTTTGGCAGCAAATATATGCAGAAACAGAAAATCATCAAGAATTCACAAACTTTGAAGCACCACTGTATATTGCTTTTATATGGTGCTTTTTTGTAACTCTTTGTAAATTTTAGGGAGAATTTGCTTTATAATTTTGGCATATGTTGCTTTATTTTTGTCTTGTAATATCAGTAAAGTTAAATAAACTTAAATAAACTTAACTAAATATTAAAAACAAAGCAAAATAATTTTTGCAATCAATACACTGCATGCTTGATAAATATGACTACATTCATATATCTAGTTTTCTAGCTAATAATGTGAATTATTTGGCACATATACTGTAGTTATCCTTTGCTGTCAATGACTTTGGGGGTCATTTATTAAAGGGGTATTCCCATCTCACAAATGTAGTTTGTATAGTTAGATATAGCCATACCAATATTATTGCTAATAGAATGTATTTATATAAATTGTACTATTTAGAAGATTTGCCTATTTGTATATCCATTGTCCCACACACATCAGTCAGGCCGTTGCCCCTAGTTACGACCACCCCGGCCATGTAGTAGTGGTGGTCAGCTTGCTCCTTTTCAAACCCGCTCTGAGGTAACTGCTGTATTGTGAACGCACATTACATGAGCATGCGGAGACACATCTTAGGGTTGTAGCATGTTTGTCCGCGCTTCCAAAACGCAGAGAAACGGATCCTGTTCCAAGATCAGTTCATCTCTATGGACTAAATCTAAGTCTGCGTTTTGGACGGATCCTGACATTTTGGACTGGTAGCATCCAAATCACAGATGTGAAAATACCCTAAGATGTGTCTCCACATGCTCATACAATGTGTGTTCACAATACAGTAGTTACCTCAGAGCGGGTGTGAAAAGGAGCAAGCCGGCCACCACTACTACATGGCCGCAGTGGCCGTAACTAGGGGCAACGGTCTGACTGATGTGTGTGGGACAACGGATATACAAATAGGCAAATCTTCTAAACGGTACATTTTATATAAATACATTCTATTAGTAATAATATTGGTATGGCTATATCTAACTATACAAATTACATTTGTGAGATGGGAATACCCCTTTAAGGCTTAATAACCCCCTATAGCTGGTGGTATCCAGCACCAGTCTAAATGTAAGCCACCTTACTTTCTGGCTTAAATTTAAACCATTTTCTACGCCTAACTCAGAAAATAATGAAAGAGATGGACCTGCCGGCCTATACCCTTCCCCGTGCATGCCATGCCTACCTGGCGTGAGTTGGGAGAAGTCAAAGATTGCGGAACAAATAACCTTTGTGCTACAATCTGCACCAGAAATACACCTAAGATAGGTGTATTTCTGGATAGTAAATGCCCCCCCCCCTCCTTTTATGTTTTCCCCAAGTCAAATAAAATAGACTATAAATGTAATTAACCAACACAAATGTTACATAAACAAAGAGTTAGATCCAAACATTTTGATATTGCCTGGTCAGTGATGACCCAAATTTATGTCAGTATGTACTGTATATCATCACTAAAACTAAATACTGTACTCATATTACTGATTGTTTGGAGCTAGCTTCAGAATTTTAGACAAATGAATTCTTCAAGAAGAACAAAATAATGTTTTATGTGATTATCATTGTGTAGCTTGTACCTCACATTATCTATTGAATATAAAACTAGAAATGTTATTCACACTGCATATTATGCTTATTATAGAAATAGATAAAAGTAAATCTCATAAACATTACATAAAATACTAAATGCAGTATGAGCCACGTCAAACAATTAGATATGAATGAATACATTAAATGGCATTGATTATCCAGACAATTCCAATGATGTGTTAGAAACCAAGTACAAAACATTTTTCAAACAAATGATATAATTTGAAGATAATTGGAAGAAATCTGTATGGACTCCTGTTATAGGGTTTTGATTCCAAGTTTGTGCATGTTTTCTCTCTTATTATTAGTCTTTGGACCTGATGTGGTTGTTTTGGACATCCATTACACTCAAAAAATCCTGTAGTGCCAAAATAATAGTGCCAAAATAATACCACCATACATAGCCCAAACAAGACTTTCAACCCCATGTTCTTTGTAGCCACTTTAGTTTGCTCACTGATTCCTAAACAAAGGTTCTAATATTAACTCTGCATAAAATATAATTCATCTTCAAAGGGCATGCGTCAGCAGATTTGTACCTATGAAACTGGCTGACCTGTTACATGTGGGCTTGGCACCTGAAGGCATCTGTGTTGGTCCCATGTTCTTATTCCTGCGAAAAATTATGTTTTAATATATGCAAACTATACTCTAGGAGCAACAGGGGCATTGCCATTAAAGCTAGAGGCTCTGCTTGCTCTCAGGGCCAAGCATTGAAAACATCATCATACCTAGCCCAGTCAATCAAAATGCAGAGGACGTGGCAGTTGCCGAGAGAGCAGAGCCTCTAGGTGTAATTGCAACGCCCCAGTTGCTCCTAGAAGCTCATTAGCATATGTTAAAACTTCATTCTTCTCAGCAATTTGGGAATATATGAACATGGGACCAACACAGATGTCTTCAGCTGCCAAGCGCACATACAACAGGTCTGTCAGTTTCATACAGTATGAACAAATCTGCTGACAGACGCCCTTTAAAGGCCTATCTAGAGTTGATACTGTCTGAACCACAGGCAACATGAAATCCCAGTGGGCTCCGACATTATAGACATTTTTGTTTTACTCTAAGATACTGTGGTGCTTCAGAGAAAGCATATTGTATATTTGTGTATAGGGAGAAACCTGTCAATCTAGCAGAGCTGGTCTGTAATGACGGAGCATATTGGGAATTTATGGTACCCATTATTTGGATAGTGTGATTCCATTTAATGTGACCACTAGCTTGGAAGTAAATGGTTTCCGATTTACTAATAGTGATCTGCAGATAGGTCAAGCAAGCTGCTTCTTTTTCCTATCTGTAAATGGTCTCTACTTTATTTAATGAGGTAAAAGCGGAAAAAGTGATATCCATGCAGCTCTCCTTCTGTATGTGAAGGTGGAAGTTACTGCATATGTAAGAAAGTCACAAATAACAAAACCTACATACCTGAATGCATTAAATCTAGGCAAGATAAATGTAACATTAAAGGAGGTGTCAGCTATGTTTTGTTTTGTTAGGCGCAGCAGCTGGTATGGCTTTCAGAAAAAAATTTAATCTGTACCTTTTTGGCAAACCATTGCAACTTTGTGCAGAAAAAACTCTTTGTTTCAAGGTGTCCACTTGTAGGATAGGCAATCACTAATTGATCATTGTGAGCAGTTCTGCAGTGATAAGCTCAGTCCACTAAAAAGTAGACATAGATTTCTGCTACTTGCAATACAGCTGATCCACAGGATTATGGGGTGTTGGACTGCCACCCATCAGCTAGAGAGAGAGAGAAAATGTTCTGGGCCTTGGGCAGCAATACAAAAACAGATTATTTTGCAAAAACAAGTAGCAGAACATAATAAAAATGGCATAAATTTGAATCTCACAAAAATGAACAACTGCTGTTTTGTCCATCTACTAACCTACTTAAACCTCATATCTCCATCTCAGTGTGTGGCACTACCATCACACCTAGGCAGCACGCCCTCTCTCTCTCTCTCTCTCTCTCTCTCTCTCTCTCTCTCTCGGTGTAACTCACTAAAGAAGAATCTTTAGTATAGCACAGCAAGCATAGCACTGCAAGCTATGTTGTTTCCAGAGACTTGAGAGTTAAGGAAACAGCGTAGTTATCTGTACCACACTGTTTGCGTGGCTCCCATTCATTGCTATGGGAATTATGGAGACAGCAGAGTGCAGCTTTATCAGATGTTTCTGTAACTCAGCTTACCCCTGATCAGAGCTTACTCTAGTTATTCCCATCTCAGCCTTGAAAGGCTTAAAGGAGTATTCTCATTTTGTTCTTTTATGGCTGACATTGGAATAACCTGTGTAGGCTCTGTCCACAGGGGGGCCCAGACTTATTGAAACATCCGAGCCAGCTGCACTCTACTGTTTCCCTATCTCCTATAGCGTTGAACAGGAGCTACACAAATAGCGTAGCACAGCAAGCTATGCTGTTACTGGAAAACCGGGAGCAGTGTATCAAGCTGTTCTACACTGTTTGCGTATATCCCATTAATTGCTAATAGAATTACAGATACAATAGAGTACAACTGGCTCACGTTTTCATAACTTGGCCTACGTCTGATCAGAGCTTACTCTGGTTATTCCCACCTCGACCATGAAAGCCAAGATGAGAATACCCCTTTAAGGAATGTTTCCCAACTCTCTCAAACAAAGCTGCAATCCTCCTTTTGATTTAAAACATGAGTAGTACCCCAGACCATGGGGTACTACAATTGTAAATAGTTTTTTATTATATTGTAATGCAGTGCTAATCACCCTGTTCCTCTCCTCTTGGGAGGAGGGGGAGTTCCTGTTAGGACCTAGTGTGGAGAGGAAGCACAAGTCAGAGCTCCTACTCCTTTTATCTATTTTCCAGAAAGATCACTTATTCTTCAGCCTCAAGTGAAGTCTTGAGAAGTTCGACTCAGAGTAAACTGCATTAACCAGCATCTCCAGACACTGGTACAAGGCCACTACCACTCCCATCCTCTGCACCAGCTCCTCCGGCGCTCACTGCACATGTAAAGGAATTCTGATCTTCCAAATATTACAATAACAATCATATAGAAAAACAGATTTTTTTAAAAAAAAAGCCTAAAAATGCCATTACATGCCCAAAATTGCTAAATGGTGTCTGATTATCTGCTTTGAAAAATCTTTTCTTGTCAGAAGTGTATCTCGTTCTCTACCCCCCACACTGGAAACCCCAGTGATTTTCTGTGACCTGTACAGAAATACAGTATATGCTCAGCTCCCAAGCATCACCATCACATGGGGAAGTAAGCATCATCTAGTAGCAAGGGACAATATTTGTAATCACTCTCCCCTCTGAGCAAAAGATGAAGATCCTGAACAGGGGACCTTACTTGGTCAACTGACAATTTTCTAATAGAATGCTTGAAAATGTGTTTACTGGACAACCCCAATAAGGACCAAAACTCTCTGGTCATTAAGAGGTTGAACTAGTGTTTTCTAAAACAGAGTTGAGTTCCAATAAGAAAATATAGACCTAGTCCATAAAGTGAGCCTTCGAAAACAATCGCATTAACAAATACCGTATTTTTCGCTTTATAAGACGCACCTGAAGATAAGACGCACCCCAGATTTTAGAGTAGGAAAATAAGAAAAAATATTTTTCATCAGACCACATATCTGACCCCCCATAAATTTCAGGACATCACATCAGGCCCCCATCAGACCTCAGATGAGCCCAGCGTTCCCCCATCAGACCTCAGATCAGCCCAGCGTTCCCCCATCAGACCTCAGATCAGCCCAGCGTTCCCCCATCAGACCTCAGATCAGCCCAGCGTAACCCATCAGACCTCAGACCAGCCCAGCGTAACCCATCAGACCTCAGACCAGCCCAGCGTAACCCATCAGACCTCAGACCAGCCCACAGTGCCCCCATGAGACCACTCTGTGCCCCCATCAGACCTCAGACCAGCCCACAGTGCCCCCATTAGACCACTCTGTGCCCCCATCAGACCTCAGACCAGCTCACAGTGCCCCCATTAGACCACTCTGTGCCCCCATCAGACCTCAGACCAGCTCAGTGCTCCATTAGACCACTCTGTGCCCCCATCAGACCTCAGACCAGCTCACAGCGCCCCCATTAGACCAATCTGTGCCCCCATCAGACCTCAGACCAGCTCACAGTGCCCCCATTAGACCACTTTGTGCCCCATCAGACCTCAGAACAGCTCACAGTGCCCCCATTAGACCAATCTGTGCCCCCATCAGACCTCAGACCAGCTCACAGTGCCCCCATTAGACCACTTTGTGCCCCATCAGACCTCAGAACAGCTCACAGTGCCCCCATTAGACCAATCTGTGCCCCCATCAGACCTCAGACCAGCTCACAGTGCCCCCATTAGACCACTCTGTGCCCCCATCAGACCTCAGACCAGCTCACAGTGCCCCCAGTAGACCACTCTGTGCCCCCATCAGACCTCAGATCAGCCCAGCGTGCCCCATAACAATAAAATAAAAAACTTCACTTACCTGTCCAGCGCCCCGGCTCCGCTCCGGCGCTCCTTAGGCTTTCCGGCCCGACGCTGCACTGTCACCTGACTGCGTGCAGCGTCAGGTCATAGTGCGCGCACTACGTCCTGACGCTGTACGCGTTCAGGACAGTGCAGCGCCGGGCCGGGAAGCCTGAGGAGCCGCGGCAGGACAAGTAAGTGAAGTTTTTTATTTTATTGCTATGGTGCACGCTGGTCTGATCTGAGGTCTGATGGGGGGGGGGTCCCGGCAGCTAAAACATACAAGTGAGCGCTTCCATAATGGAAGCGCTCACTTGTATTCGTTTTATAAGACGCACTGCAATTTTCCCCCTACTTTTGGGGGGAAAAAAAGTGCGTCTTATAAAGCGAAAAATACGGTATGTATATAAACTTCTTGTATAAGGGCATATGTGTTCCTAAATGTTTTCAATTTCCTTCCTACAGTCTGGGATTTCCTAGCATTTACATATTCATATGTAATAGCTTCCTCAGAGAAGAGAAAATGTTACCACATGCTGAGCATCTATCATTCAGCAGCAGCTTCTCTTACTTGGCAAACATCTGTGGCAGCACTCCCTGACCTCAAAGCAGATAAATCATGTCTTCCTCACAGAGGTGATCCACCATTTTGGTCTTCTTTTTAATTGTGATGTTTGAGCACTATAAATTCATCATAGTGTAATCAATTTTTGATGTATATACAGTATTTTACTAAGACACATGTTGCAGAGATAGATTGCCCATTTCCATCCTTTATTCAGATTCAAGCAGGGGTGTAGCTATAGGTGATGCAGAGGAAGCAGTCGCTACTGGGCCTTGGAGCCTGAGGGGGCCCAAAGACTCTTGTGCCGCATAAGAAGACACCAGAAAGTGCATGCTGGTCAAGTTACACCTCTGGCTTTAAGGGGTTAGATTGAGAATATGCCATGGGGGAAAGGGGGTGGCATTTCAATTTTTCCCTCAGGCAGTAAGAAGTCTATGTGCTTCCCTGCCCCTGGCCACAAAGCTCTGAGCGAAGGGAGGCCCAAGCTGAACTCTTGCACCAGGGCCTTTAGCTACACCCCTGGATTCAAGCACCTGGGTATCATCAGGGTATGGCCATATAGTCAAGCAGTTTTGGAAGCCAATTAGGGGATAGTAAAAGGAGAGAAAGCATAAAGTACAGATACTTCACCTGTTTTTTTAAATTCACTCCTGGTTTTGGATGCAAAAAACTGCATCAGGAAATCTGACTGTGTACTGTACCTTTACACTCAGTGCCCTGCATCCCATGTTTGCATCATAGAAGTGATTATGCACATGCTAACTCTCCATGATAGTCTATGGATATTATGCACGGAGTATAGTAATCACATTCACATAGAGTCTATCACATTGTCTATGGAGGATCATCACGCATGTGAGGCTTTCTCTCTCTGAAAATGATAGCTGCAGGATTGTAGAGCTCCCATTAGTTATGCTCCTGCAAGTAGGATTAGACTGGCCCATCAGAGTACCAGATGATCCTCTGGTGGGCCCAGGCTCTGATACTATAATGGGCCCCAATTAAGATACAGGAGAAAAAAAAAACATTGGGCTTCCTCTTGAGGCATTAACTTGCCACTAGGGTCTATTTCTTTGATTCAAAACCTATTATACTTTATTGATCATATAGGGTTTGGACCTCACAAATAATTTCCTCTGGTGAGCCCAAGGAACCCCAGGCCAACACTGCCTGCTGGTCAAACATTTATGGAAAATATTAGCAATAAGCAATACATGTGTAGAGCAGAAACACCCTTTTATTAGTGCTGACGCACAGAGAAAGAAATACCTGTGGTCAGAAGCTCTGGTTTCTGAAGGTGATATTAGCAATTATTGGAATATGGAAATAAGTTGGAAGGTTTTGTGAGAGGATTTACACTTGCAAAATAACAGACATGTTTCTTTCACATCTGAGGCTCATAATTTGGGTCATTTCACTTTCAGGGAAATTATGCCTGTCATGGTGACCCTCTGCTACTCATCGACTAGGAAGTGAATGCAGTCAGAGATACATTTGTAAAAAGGATTTTACAGGAAAATTCCCATCATTTATTTTTATGACTAGTCATATGTGGATTTTCTCAGAGTGATCAGAACTGAAAAGGAACATGAATGACAGAAATTTAAGTTAAGCAAAAGCTTAGACTCATTTTAACCTCTTAAGTTTACAGCCACCATGCTGCAGCTGAGATGTGGCCGTTTTGCGACTGAGTACTGTGCGCCCATACGAGCCACAGCTGCATCATATTAACTAATTCAAACTGCATGAATAATGCAGTTCTAATTGGTTAATATGATGCTGCTGTGCAGTGGCGTAGCTACAACTGACTGGGCCCCACAGCAAATTTTTGTACGGGCCCCCCCATGACCTATTCCAATGTACAGTCCCATGTAAATTACGGTACATCACCCTCTAAATACAGCCTCCTCAGGTTGAGGTAAAAAGTGAATTGCTATATGGATTCTGTTACCATGGACCATAACGCAATTCTATGGAGGAATGCATAACGGAATGCCTTTGGAGACATTCTGTTATTTATTCTGTCATAAAAGAAGCCTATAGCCTGCATAACGGTCCCCATTATGCTGGAGCCCTCTCCTGCTCTGTCCCCCGGAATACACCACATGCCCCCCCCTCACAGATTTACACCCCATAAAGCCCCCCTCAGATCTGCCCCATGTCCCCAGAATACACCACATGCCCCCCCTCACAGATTTCCCCCCCTCAAATCCCCCATGGCCCCCAGAATACACCATAAGCCCCCCTCACAGATTTACACCCCATAAAGCCCCCCATGGCCCCCAGAATACACCCATATCTGTACTATAAACCCCTGTAATTGCCCCAAACTCCACTCCACTTGAACCCCACTGCCCCTGAGTACTCTACCTGCCCCCTCATATACAGTATGAGTTCCATTTGCTGCCCCTACCTGATCCCCATGAAGCTCTGTGTCCTCCAGGAAGGCAGCCCCTCCTCCTTCAACAAGCTCCTGCAGTCGGGATTGGTCATGTGACCATGAAGAAGCATGTGACCAGTGATTTCACAGACCTCCTTCAAGCAACTCCATTCTAGCCACTACGGAGGACAAACAAAGTCCTCCACAGTCCCCCCCCCCCCATGAGGTTAGTACAAAGTGGGGGAAGGAGGCAGAGGTGGGTGTATGTGTTGACGCTCCCTTGCTCCAGTCTGATGCTGCAGCTCTGCTACTGCTCCCGGGCCCCTTCTGCCCTCGGGCCCCGAAACAGTGGCTTCCCCTGCTTCCCCTATTGCTACGCCCCTGCTGCTGTGGTTCGTATGGCTATAAGACGTCCGCATCCTAATCTCAAGATTGATGCTCCACGTGGCCATACCCTAACGACCCAGCTATTTGGGCTTATTTGGGACACAGCAACTTCATCATTGTGTTCCAAGAGGCATAACTTTCTATTTTTCCACCAACATAGCCAGGGGCGCACTTAGTCTTTCGGCTGCCTGAGGCAAAAATTGAAATGCCATCCCTCCCTCCCACCACCACCATGTCAAATGGCAAATTCTCAATCCAACTTCTCCATCCTAGACCTACTGTTAAAGACATATGTGGACAGACATTACATACAGCTCTACAAAACATGCAGGGTGATACAGCACTACATATCTATTATATTCAGTGATGTCTCCTCTGATGTAGACTCTTTCTATATCTTCTCTATTCAGCGATCAGTTGGTCTTAACAACGTCTTTAATTTGCATCTGGTCTCTGCAGAGTTTTCCACAAAGACATCTTGAGTTCCCACTTTTCCATCATGCTTCCGCTCCTGGTGCCCAAACATGGTTATCCTGATGCTATCCCAATACTATGTCCGCTCTGCTCCCCAGCGCCCACAATACTATACTGGAGAAATAATTGTGCCATACTGATAGTCCTCCCATATTAATAATACTCCTAGACTGCCCTCAATAGTAATAGTGCCCCCTACAGTGTCCCCAATAGCTAGAATGTTCATCAACAGTACTACCTATAGTAGTAGTTCCCTGTAGTCCCCCTGTAGTATAATGCTGCCCTGTAGTGGTAGTATATATGTTCTCCCTCTGTAGTCCCCTTGTAGTGGAAATATATATAAAAATGTTCCTTCTGTAGACCACCTGTAGTATAATGTCCCCAATAGGGCAAACATATAAATGTTAAAAATGAATTAAAAAATACTTGCCTATGTCCAACTCCACACTGCTGTCCGTGAAGCAGGTGATGACATTGCGACCTAATGTGCCAAACTACTGCCTCATATGCTTCAGGCTTACTGGCCTGAAGCCTATGTGGCTGAACAGTGGGGGTGGAAGCAATAGTGTTGTAGCACTAAGGGCGCATGATTACTTTGTGGTGGCACTAAGGGAGGTATAACTACTGTGTGGGAGCATTAAAGGGGAAAAACTGCTGTTTCCGAGGCAGTAAGGGAGCAAACTACTAAGTGGGTGGGGAGTTCTATAGCAAGTATGGGCCTTTTTGTTCAAAATTTGCTATAGGGTCCAGCCTCTTCTATTTACGCTGCTGGCTTAATGGGCACATCCCTGACAATCCAGGGAAATCAAAGGGTTTATGGTCACATACTGTTGATCTAAGCCAGATAACAGGCTACTTGAAAATTTCTATTTATGCCCATAAATTGTGTTAATGGGAATATTTCTGTGTTCTAGGGCAGTACAAGAGTTAATGGTAATATTTCTAGGATCTAGGCTATTGAAGGAATCAAACACCTTTATGCCAGTTTTAGTCAGATCATTGACCAAAACACTACTCGGTTAAAATGCGTAAGCATTACATCTCATTTCCAGTCCTGTGGACTTTAATGTACTTTCATTAATAAAAGTCTATTTTATAGTGTTACTGGACAACAATTTTCCAAGCATCAGTGCTTTCTGTAGGAACTAAAGCGTCATTTCACAGCAGGAACAGGGACAATGACTCAGTGCTCACCATGTGTCACAATGATGTGAGGCAATAGGAGGAGGAGTTTGGCTCATTGAAAGGGGAACCCAGCAAATGATAGTTAATTCTGGGTTGTTAGGATACCTATAAAAAGAAATTAGGATAATTCCTTAAGTAGGCTGAATTGTTAAAAAAAGGATTATTGCAAAAATACTCTAGACAATATTATAAAAATGGTTGCAATTACAAAATGTTATATTCAATAGCTGCTATTATTAGTCACTCAAATTCTGAAACTGTCCATGCTACATAGTATATCAGAAGCAAGAGCCATTATCTAAAGTAAATGACAGGAGCTTTTGTGGCCTCCTGGGTAACTTTAGTTTAAGGTTCTGTTCATATTGTCATTGTGGCTTCCATTTATAACAGAAACTACAAAGCACTGTATCTCAAACTGTACATAAGTGGCACATGACAAATAGACTTATGAAACAATCCTATCAATTCTGCTGATATGTCCATCTTTTTTTATGGGAAAAATAGGTACTTTCATACATGCCACTGTCAAAGATAATATCAGAAATTGATGGTAAAGGGAAGCCAAGTGGGGTGTATGACAGTTCTTACCTCATTATGGTACAGTGCCCCCACCCAAATGTTTCTTGGAGTTCTATAGGACAACAGGAGGGTCTTCCTCTTTTGCCAGGGGATGACTCGGGAAACCCCTGCCCATCTTAGTACACACTCCTCCCAGGAAGGAGTTAACTGATTAAAAGGTCTATTTGGGAAAGGGTGAACAATGGTGAAGAACACAAAGATAATACAATAAAAGGAACAGAGCACAGATTTATCTGTGTAAGGAAAACCCCAGGTGACAGCAATCTACAGTACAATGGTAAACAGTGATAGTGGTCACACACACTCTTTTGAAAGATAAAGGCAATACTCTTCTCAACTATGTACTCCTAATACTCAGATGGCCATTTACTACTGCCTAGTGACTAAGGCTACTTTCACACTAGCGTTTTTAAATTCCGGTATTGAGTTCCGTCATAGGGGCTCAATACCGGAAAAAAATGCTTCAGTTTTGTCCCCATTCATTGTCAATGGGGACAAAACTGAACTGAAGACAACGGAATGTTCCTGAAAGCATTCCGTTCCGTCTTCAGACCGGAGAACAAACCGCAGCATGCTCTCCGGTCCAGGCACCCGCACCAAGACGGATCCGGAATGACCCCCAATGCAAGTCAATGTGGACGGATCCGTTTGGTGTGACACACCGGCATTCCGGATCCGGCTACACATATACAGAGATACATACAGACATACATACATACTCACACATACACACAAACACATACATACTCACATACTCCAGGCAGGGATGCGGGCAGCATGCAGGGTTGCCAACCGTCCAGAAATTTCTGGACAGTCCGTAAAAAAGGGGACTTTTTTCCTGTGTCCGTGAAAAAAAATTGATGTGTCCGTGATTTTTTTGATGCTGCTGGTACTTGACTAAATTAATTTAGTGGTAATAATCATTATTTTAGAGCTTACAGTAAATTATGGTAATGAGATATTATCAGTATATTGAGCTATAGACATGTATCACTTATAAGCTTCATAATTCATTATGGTTTTCCAATTTGTCCGTAAAAAATGTTGGCCGTCCGTGATTTCGGGATAAGTTTTCCAGAAAAAAGAAAAGCTCTGGTTGGCAACCCTGGCAGCATGTCTTCACGCGCCTCCTGAGCGCAGCTATGACGTTTCCCCACTGCGCCCAGCAGAGGGTGATGTGGGGAATCGTCATCAGTGTGCGCAGGAGGCGCGTGAAGACGTGCTGCCGGTGTCCCTGGCTGGAGTATGTAAGTATGTATGTGTTTGTGTGTATGTGTGTGTATGTATGTTCTCTGTGTCTTGTCCCAATGTCTGTGTCAACATGTGTGGGGCCGGACCGCTGCTCCGGCTCCACACATGTATCAGCGGCAGTACTGATCCGTCGGCACCCTTTAGGTGCCGGATCCGTGTTGCCGCTAGTGTGAAAGAGGCCTAACCTAGTCCAAACGTAGCGTGCAAATGTTGGAGTCAGGTACAAGATCCTCCTAGGGTGCAAGACAACACTCTTCCAGGGAAGCAGGCAGGGCTGTAGAGTTGATGTAGCAGCTGGACTCTCCTTGCACACAGGGATCCCTGACTTCCCATAGCCATAACTTTTTTATTTTACCATTCACATAGCCATATGAGGACTTGTTTTTGTGGGACAAGTTTTACTTTCTAATGTCACCATTTAATATGGCATACAATGTAGAGGGAAGCTAGAAAAAAATCTAAAAGTTTTAGCCCTCTCAGCCACCATGGTCACATTCAACCATGGCATCTAAGGGGTTAAATGTCTGCGGTCAGCATTACCACTGATCGCAGACATTAGCTGTAGGTGTCTGCTGTATGAAACATCATTAAAGACCCGACATCCACCACACATGTACGGCAGATGATGTGAAGGGGTTAATGGGGTTTTCTAGTTTGCATCAAAATCCTTTAAAATAATGATTTCTGAAGGTAGCTGTAGTTATTATCATTATACTCACTTACATAGCACTGGCATACTCCACAGCACTTTACAGACTTTTGCATTGGGCTGTCCACAAAGGGGCTCACAATCTTGCATATTATGTAACGTATTTCTCTTACCCATAGTGCTCCTATCTTCTGTTCTCAGCTGTGATCACATGACTATGTCCATGCAGCTCCTTCTTATGTCTTATGATGTCATGTTCATGGGTGTGTCAAAGCAACAGGGGCAGTGATAGGGGAGTGTCTATGTAACTACCTGGATGGGAGGAGCTATAAACTAGATGGACACTGTTAGGGGCGGTATTGGAGCTGTGCCAGAAAAAGGAGAAGCGCATCATGGGTTTGGTTGGATACAGCAATAGGAACAGCTCTATACTGGATAGAAATAAACCAGAGTTATTTGTTTGCATGGTGAAAATGGGTCATGGGAGTCCAAATTGAAGAGAAAGCATGGGAAAGATGTACACGAGCTAAGCAACCACATTAAAAAACCATAGTAATCCTACAAAACCTTTTTAGGTATAGAAATAATTGTAAAAATATTTATATTTATGCCATTTTCTTTGTCCAATAAAGTATTTTCCTTCAAAATGTCCTTTTTTTAATATAACCCTTTTAATGCAATAATAATTCAAATCACAAATCACGTTACGTAGGACAAATATACAATACCAAGAGAAACCTGAAAAAAAGAGAAATAGTTTTTGTTGTACAACACCGTATCCTGTTGGATATTTTGTACAAAACAGTTGCCTTATATACCATGTTATTTTATCAGCTGCTAGGAAAGCTACTTTTCTAAAGTTTATTGAATGGGAAGGCTCAAGACGACATCCACATGGCCTAAATGAATGAACATTTCTAACATAACAAACCAAACTGCCATCCATTTATAAAGTGTACTACACACTTTTTGATCCAGATGCCAGTTGTAGTAATGCACCAGGTGGCGCGCCTGGCTATTTTGAACGTTGTAGTGAATGGAGAAATGTATGTGCACATTTCCATTACCACTGGATATACCATAAATATCCAGATGGGACGACCTCCTACTTTCTAATTATATCATTCAATATCCCAAACAATGTAGTGAGAAATTGGCAAAAATTTGAAATGTAGTGGAAATGGAAAAATGTTTGCGACTTTCACGATCCAGTAAATCTGACATGTTAATGTTTTTTTCTGCGGGTCAGCACAGTTACAGTGACACTAAATGTATGTGTTTTTTCTTATGCTTAATACTTTTTTTTAAAAAGGAAAAAAATTTCTGTGCATCATCATATTCTGACAGCCATAACTTTTTAATATTTCTGTCTATGAAGCTGTTTGAGGACTATTATGTGTTTGGTGATCTGTAGTTTTTAGTGATACTATTTTGGAGCGTGTATGACTTTTTGATCATTTTTTATTGAAATTTATTGGGAGGTATATTGACCGAAAAGAAGAAAGCGAACAAAAAAGGTTGTTTCGGTCATTTTGATTTTATATATTTTAACAGTTCAGGCATTTTAAAATGGAGGAATACCAATTATGTTTTTATTGTTTATTTTAATATGTAGAATAGTGTTATGATATTTGGTAACTTTACCACTTGGCGTCAGACTTTTGGAAAACTTCCCTACCACAACCTAGACAATTTCCACAATATGCCCATGTTTCCAATTGTGAACACCAAAAAATAAATATCAATAGCACACTGCATAAACAGATTTATATGAAAATAAATCAATATTTTATTAAATATAAGTTAAAATTTACAAACTTATATATAATATGATCGACAGATCAGCCACATGGAGGAGCCATAACATAGGTCATATAGACAGTAATGTAAGCATGTAACAGCAGTGAATATATGCATAAACCAAAATATGGCACTGCAAATAATACATAATGGTATACAGACCAAGAAGTGTGCTCCTCCAAAAACATCCCAACATGTGTTTCGCGTCAGCTTCCTCAGGGGGAATTGAGCCCAGATTATGAACCAATGTGACATATTATAAATTTGGTGAAAAACATTACTCAAATAACAACAGATTCCACAAAAATACATGTCCTAAACGAACAGACATTTAACTCATAGGCAACAATGGGATGTTAATAGAGATGAGCGAGCATACTCGTCCGAGCTTGGTGCTCGTTCGAGTATTAGGGAACTCGTAAGTGCTCGCTGCTCGGACAAGTATCTCGCCATACTCAAGGAAATGGCAACTTCCGCATCGTGCTTTTTTTGCGCCTATAAACAGAGCCAATCACAAGCCAGGAGACTCTACGGTACACCCAGCATCACGTGGGGCCCTTACATGTCGATAGCAGGGGTTGGCTGGCCTGATCAGGTGACCCTGGAATATACTACTGACTGGCCGCGGTGCTCGGCTCAGATGCCGTCTGGATGTCGTTAGGGATAGTGCTGCTGCCTTTCAGGGAGAGTGTTAGGGCTTGCATTTAGTTCTCTGTTAGGCAGGAATCACCCACAAAGAACCCAACAGCCCTTCTAAGGGCTAGAAGAAATTTTTTTTTGTCTCCTGGCTTGGCTGGCTGGCTGGCACTAGTTGTGCAGCTATCGCCATATCTAACCCTGTTTTTTTTTTTTTTGTTCTATCTCAGTGATACAAATCCATTGCACACAGCAGTGTGGAACCATTCTGTGTGTCACAGTTCAGCACACTCACTCCAATCCATATATACTGTCCAGGTGACACTTTCTGTACGTCACAGAATACAACCAAGTCATTTGCTACCAATAACGTATACAGCTTGATCCAGAAAACTCTCTGTGCGACATTTGTCTGGGTCGCAGTCTAAATAGCCACCGTTAACAGGGTGTGAGTTAGGTCTCCGATAGTTCCTGCATGTCACGTTCCCAAAACAACAAAATTTAAAAAAAACATAAAAAACAAAATATAAAAAAAAATAAGTTTTTTAGTTGTTTTAGCTCAGTGATACAAATCCATTTTACTCAGCTGCGTGTAACCTTTCTGGGTGTCACAGTTCAGCACACTCGCTCCAATCCGTATATACTGTCCAGGTGACACTTTCTGTACGTCACAGAATACAACTAAGTCATTTGCTACCAATAACATCTACAGCTTGATCCAGAAAACTCTCTGTGCGACATTTGTCTGGGTCGCAGTCTAAATAAGCACCGTTAACAGGGTGTGAGTTAGGTCTCCGATAGTTCCTGCACGTCACGTTCCCAAAAAAACAAAATTTTAAAAAAATATAAAAAATTAAATATTAAAAAAATTAGTTTTTTTGTTGTTTTAGCTCAGTGATACAAATCCATTTTACTCAGCTGCGTGTAACCTTTCTGTGTGTCACAGTTCAGCACACTCGCTCCGATCCGTATATACTGTCCAGGTGACACTTTCTGTACGTCACAGAATACAACCAAGTCATTTGCTACCAATAACATCTGCAGCTTGATCCAGAAAACTCTCTGTGCGACATTTGTCTGGGTCGCAGTCTAAATAAGCACCGTTAACAGGGTGTGAGTTAGGTCTCCGATAGTTCCTGCACGTCACGTTCCCAAAAAAACAAAATTAAAAAAAATATATAAAAAACTAAATATTAAAAAAAATTAGTTTTTTTGTTGTTTTAGCTCAGTGATACAAATCCATTTTACTCAGCTGCGTGTAACCTTTCTGTATGTCACAGTTCAGCACACTCGCTCCAATCCGTATATACTGTCCAGGTGACACTTTCTGTATGTCACAGAATACAACCAAGTCATTTGCTACCAATATCATCTACAGCTTGAACCAGAAAACTCTCTGCGCGACATTTGTCTGGGTCGCAGTCTAAATAGCCACCGTTAACAGGGTGTCAGTCAGTTCTATGATAGTTCCTGCACGCCACATTCCCAAAAAAACAAAATTTAAAAAAAATTAGTTTTTCAGTTATTTTAGCTCAGTGATACAAATCCATTTTACTCAGCTGCGTGTAACCTTTCTGTGTGTCACAGTTCAGCACACTCACTCCGATCCGTATATACTGTCCAGGTGACACTTTCTGTATGTCACAGAATACAACCAAGTCATTTGCTACCAATATCATCTATAGCTTGATCCAGAAAACTCTCTGTGCGACATTTGTCTGGGTCGCAGTCTAAATAGCCACCGTTAACAGGGTGTCAGTCAGTTCTACGATAGTTCCTGCATGTCACGTTCCCAAAAAAACAAAATTTAAAAAAAATATAAAAAACAAAATATAAAAAAAAAAGTTTTTTTGTTGTTTTAGCTCAGTGATACAAATCCATTTTACTCAGCTGCGTGTAACCTTTCTGTGTGTCACAGTTCAGCACACTCGCTCCGATCTGTATATACTGTCCAGGTGACACTTTCTGTACGTCACAGAATACAACCAAGTCATTTGCTACCAATATCATCTACAGCTTGATCCAGAAAACTCTCTGTGCAACATTTGTCTGGGTCGCAGTCTAAATAGCCACCGTTAACAGGGTGTCAGTCAGTTCTACGATAGTTCCTGCACGCCACGTTCCCAAAAAACACAAAATTAAAAAAAAATATAAAAAACAAAATATAAAAAAAAATTCGTTTTTTTGTTGTTTTAGCTCAGTGATACAAATCCATTTTACTCAGCTGTGTGTAACCTTTCTGTGTGTCACAGTTCAGCACACTCGCTCCGATCCATATATACTGTCCAGGTGACACTTTCTGTACGTCACAGAATACAACCAAGTCATTTGCTACCAATATCATCTACAGCTTGATCCAGAAAACTCTCTGTGCGACGTTTGTCTGGGTCGCAGTCTAAATAAGCACCGTTAACAGGGTGTGAGTTAGGTCTCCGATAGTTCCTGCACGTCACGTTCCCAAAAAAACAAAATTTAAAAAAAAATATAAAAAACAAAATATAAAAAAAAAAGAATTTTTTTGTTGTTTTAGCTCAGTAAGACAAATCCATTTTACTCAGCTGTGTGTAACCTTTCTGTGTGTCACAGTTCAGCACACTCGCTCCAATCCGTATAATCTGTCCAGGTGACACTTTCTGTACGTCACTTAATTCTACCAGACTGAACAAGTTTGTGGGTTTCAGTACACCAGGCCCGTTTAATTTTTTTTTTTTATATCATACACTTATATACAAAAAATGTTGAACCCCAGGGCTAAGGGTCGAGGACGAGGGCGTGGGCGTGGGCATTCAATTACTGCAGGGGGCAGAGGCCGTGGTCCTGGGCAGGGTGAGACAGTACCTGCTGATGAGGGAGCAGGGGAATTCCGCAGAGCTACACTCCCTAGCTTCATGTCTCAACTTACAGGGACACGTGGTAGAGGACTGTTGAAACCACAACAGTGCGAACAGCTGATCTCGTGGATTGCGGACAATGCTTCAAGTAATTTGTCCACCAGTCAGTCTTCCACGCAGTCCACCCACGTTACCCAAGGGAGCACTCCTATGGCTCCTCCACCTCAACCTCCTATCCCCCAGTCTGCCCCCTCCCAGGAAAATTTGGAATGCGATCCGGCATACTCTCAGGAACTGTTTTCTGGACCCTTCCCAGAGTCACAAACCACTTCTCAGGTTGCTGCTGACCTCGTTCCCGATGCCCAAGTTTTCCAACTGTCGCAGTCTGTGGGTGATGATGATGATGATGATGACAATGTTGAGTTAGTGGAAGAAGTTTGTAAAGAGGTGTCGGACGATGAGGAGACACGGTTGTCAGACAGTGGTGAAGTTGTTGTTAGGGGAGGAATTCCGAGGGGGGAGCAGACTGAGGAATCGGAGGATGACGAGGTGACTGACCCAAGCTGGGTTGATATGCCGAGTGAAGACAGTGCTTCTGAGGCGGAGGCGAGTGCTGCACCAGAACAGGTTGTAAGAGGCAGTGGTGTGGCCAGAGGGAGAAGCAGGGCCAGAGCTGGTGCATCAGCAGCAACTGTTTCACGTAGTGAAGCTCCCGTGGCGAGGCCTAGATGTTCGCAAGTCTGGAGGTTCTTTAAAGAAAGTGAGGATGACCGACGGACTGTGGTGTGCAACCTGTGCCACACCAGGATCAGCAGGGGTGCCACCACTACTAGCCTAACCACCACCAGCATGCGCAGGCATATGAGTGCTAAACACCCCACTCAATGGAACCAAGGCCGTTCACCACCTCCTGCGGGTCACACCACTGCTCCTTCCCCTGTGTCACTCGCTGCCTCTGCTAGTCAACCCCCTGCGTCACTCGCTGCCTCTGCTAGTCAACCCCCTGCCCAGGACCCCGGCACGAGCGCCTCCCGCCGGAAAACCACACCTTCGCCTCCACGATCCTCCACAGTGTCCACCAACGTGTCCCAGCGCAGCGTTCAGCTGTCTTTACAGCAGACGCTGGAGCGCAAGAGGAAATACAGTTCCACCCACCCACATGCCCAAGCCCTCAACGTCCACATCTCCAAATTGCTTAGCCTGGAGATGCTGCCCTATAGGCTGGTAGAGACCGAGGCCTTTCGAAATCTCATGGCGGTGGCTGCCCCTCGGTATTCGGTCCCCAGCCGCCACTATTTTTCCCGATGTGCCGTCCCAGCCCTACACCAGCACGTGTCACAGAACATCATCCGTGCCCTGACCAACGCTGTTTCTGAGAAGGTCCACCTAACCACGGACACGTGGACAAGTGCTGCCGGGCAGGGACACTATATCTCACTGACGGCACATTGGGTTAACTTGGTGGAGGCTGGGACCGAGAATGACCCTGGGGCCGCTCATGTACTGCCCACACTGAGGATTGCGGGGCCTACCTCGGTCACGGTCTCTCAGACGTACTATGCCTCCTCCTCCTCCGACCCCTCCTCCTCCTCCACCGAATTACCATCCGTGGGCACGGCGCCTTCAGTCGGTAGCTCTAGGCGCAGCAGCAGTGCCGTGGGTAAGCGCCAGCAGGCGGTGCTCAAACTGCTGAGCTTAGGTGACAAAAGGCACACCGCCCAAGAGCTGTTACAGGGCATCACGGCGCAGACCGATGTGTGGCTGGCACCGCTGAACCTCAAGCCAGGCATGGTTGTGTGTGACAACGGGCGTAACCTGGTGGCGGCTCTGCAACTCGGCAGACTGACACATGTGCCATGCCTGGCCCACGTGTTCAATCTAATAGTTCAGCGGTTCCTCAAGACATACCCCAATCTGTCTGATTTGCTCACCAAGGTGCGCCGCATCTGTGCGCATTTCCGCAAGTCGACCACAGATGCTGCCACTCTCAGGGCAGCGCAGCGCCGCCTACAACTGCCCGCTCACCGACTGTTGTGCGACGTGCCCACGAGATGGAATTCCACATTAAACATGTTATCCAGAGTTTACCAGCAGCGCAGAGCGATTGTAGACTGCCAGATGTCAACTTCCACCAGAACTGGTAGTCAGGTCAGTCAGATTCCTCAAGTCTACAATGAGGAGTGGACGTGGATGTCTGATATCTGCCAGGTGTTGAGCAACTTTGAGGAGTCAACACAGATGGTCAGCGGCGATGCCGCCATTATCAGCCTCACCATCCCGCTGCTTTGCCTGTTGAAAAACTCACTGCTCAGCATCAAGTCGGATGCTTTGCGCTTGTCACAAGAGACGGTGGAGGAAGATACGTCGCTTGATAGCCAGAGCACCCTCCGGTCTGTTTCTCAGCGCGTATCGGAGGAGGGGGATGAGGATGAGGAGGAAGAGGAGGAGAATGTCGGCGAGACAGTAGAGGGTACCAGTGCTCAGTCCTTAACTCTTGAGCGTGTATGGGCTGAAGAGGAGGACTTGGAGGAGGAGGAGGAGGAGGAAATGGAGAGTCAGGCCAGTGAGGAGAGGGAATTCTTGCGTGTTGGGACTCTGGCGCACATGGCAGACTTCATGTTAGGCTGCCTATCCCGTGACCCTCGCGTTAGAAGAATTTTTTCAAACACCGATTACTGGGTGTTCACTCTCCTGGACCCACGGTACAAGCAGAACCTTTCCACTCTCATCCCTGCAGAGGAAAGGAGTATGAGAGTGAATAGATATCAACAGGCCCTGGTGCACAAGCTGAAACAATTCTTCCCATCTGACGCCGCTAGCGGCAGAGGGCATGGTTCTGTGGGCCAAGTAGCGGGGGAGAGGAGGCGAGCAGGCAGCTTGTCCAGCACTGGCAGGGGAACGCTCTCCAAGGCCTTTGCCAGTTTTATGTCACCCCAGCAAGACACTGTCACCTGTCCCCAGTCTAGGCAGAGTAGGGGGGAGCTGTACAGAAAGATGGTGAGGGAGTACCTAGCTGACCATACCAACGTCCGTAGCGATCACTCTGCTCCATACAACTACTGGGTTTCAAAGCTGGACACGTGGCCTGAACTGGCGCTGTACGCCTTGGAGGTGCTGGCCTGCCCTGCCGCTAGCGTGCTGTCAGAGCGGGTATTCAGTGCAGCTGGTGGCGTCATCACCGATAAGCGTACACGCCTGTCAACTGACAGCGCTGACAGGCTGACGCTTATTAAAATGAACAAAGCCTGGATTTCACCGGAATTCAAATCTCCTCCAGGGGAAAGCAGCTAAAGATTTAAATAACTTATGTATCCGATTCCTCTTCTCTACTCCTCCTACTCCTCCCCTTCATATCGTCTTTGCCTAACGCTGACCCAAAAAAACGCCATTTTAGAGGTCCAACTGGCACTCTTTTACACAATTTTTCAGGAGGGCCCCCTACAGGCCCTCTGTTCAAACAATTTTTCCAGGAGGGCCCTACGCCCTTCAACAATTTCCGGGTCCCTACAGCCCTCTCAAACAATTTTTCAGGAGGCCCCCTACAGGCCCTCTATTCAAACAATTTTTTCCAGAGGTCCACCTACAGGCCCTCTCTCCAAAAATTTTTCCGGAGGTCCACCTACAGGCCCTCTCTTCAAACAATTTTTCCGGAGGTCCACCTACAGGCCCTCTGTCCAAACAATTTTTCCGGAGTTCCACCTACAGGCCCTCTCTCCAAACAATTTTTCCGGAGGTCCACCTACAGGCCCTCTCTCCAATTCCAGTTTCCAGTTTTATTTGCGCAAACTGCATACATTTTTATTTTTGGGATAGGTGTGAAAAATAATATTACTTGCGTATCTATATTGCCCAACATTGGATACGGTAGCAAGTAGAAGACCAAACACATGCTGCCCACAGGGTTCCGCAAATTCCTGGTCCACCCGCAAATTCCTTGTCCACAATGTCAAGGAGGTCGAGGTTCTGTTGATGAGCAACAAGTCCTTCTGTACTGAAATCGCCGACAACGTCTCCATCTAAGAACCTACAGACCATTGTGGAGAGAGCGGCACAGCTCGCCATCAAAGTGACGAACCCCAACGCCAGACTGCGCAGAGAAGATAACGAATAAATATCTCTGTGGTTATTTTTGCTAAATAAAAGTTAAATAAACCCCCCAAAAAATTCATCTGTTCCTGTGCCTGATCCACCCAAGTTGAATCTGTCCCATCATGAGAAAGTCCCCCCAAGGAGTCCCCACTGTAACTTGCTTCCCATACAACTACCTCACCCCCCGACACCTGTGTCTCGCCATTGTCCACCACCTCCTCAGACAACACTGGTAAATCCCCACTGTCAGCACACGGAAACAGCAAAAGGTCTTGCGAATTGGGGCAGAGAATGTTCTGGGCTAGCACATCAGGGAAGGGGTGACTATGGGGTTCCAGGGAGTACGTGACCACATGCAATATCCATTTAAAAGTCATGCCACACTTGATCTAGCTCATAATTGACAATTGTACCGGTTGATGCTAAATTTTTAAGTTGGGGTCCTGCGTCGTCATTCTAACTACATCCGGCTGTTGTCACCACCACACACGCTAGCCCCAGGGGGCACTCCCCTGGCTCTTCCAGCTCAACCTCCTTCCCCCCAGCCTGCCCCCCCCCACCTACAGGCCCTCTCTCCAGTTCCAGTTTCCAGTTTTATTTGCGCAAACTGCATACATTTTTATTTTTGGGATAGGTGTGAAAAATAATATTACTTGCGTATCTATATTGCCCAACATTGGATACGGTAGCAAGTAGAAGACCAAACACATGCTGCCCACAGGGTTCCGCAAATTCCTGGTCCACCCGCAAATTCCTTGTCCACAATGTCAAGGAGGTCGAGGTTCTGTTGATGAGCAACAAGTCCTTCTGTACTGAAATCGCCGACAACGTCTCCATCTAAGAACCTACAGACCATTGTGGAGAGAGCGGCACAGCTCGCCATCAAAGTGACGAACCCCAACGCCAGACTGCGCAGAGAAGATAACGAATAAATATCTCTGTGGTTATTTTTGCTAAATAAAAGTTAAATAAACCCCCCAAAAAATTCATCTGTTCCTGTGCCTGATCCACCCAAGTTGAATCTGTCCCATCATGAGAAAGTCCCCCCAAGGAGTCCCCACTGTAACTTGCTTCCCATACAACTACCTCACCCCCCGACACCTGTGTCTCGCCATTGTCCACCACCTCCTCAGACAACACTGGTAAATCCACACTGTCAGCACACGGAAACAGCAAAAGGTCTTGCGAATTGGGGCAGAGAATGTTCTGGGCTAGCACATCAGAGAAGGGGTGACTATGGGGTTCCAGGGAGTACGTGACCACATGCAATCTCCATCTAAAAGTCATGCCACACTTGATCAATCTCATAATTTACGACTGTACCGGTTGATGCTAAATTTTTAAGTTGGGGTCCTGTGTCGTCATTCTAACTCCATCCGGCTGTTGTCACCACCACACACGCTAGCCCAGGGGGCACTCCTCTGGCTCTTCCAGCTCAACCTCCTTCCCCCCAGCCTGCCCCCCCACCTACAGGCCCTCTCTCCAAACAATTTACGTCTTTGTCCTATCTTTCTCTCTCTCCAAACCATTTTTCCGGATAGCTGCCATATACGGTTTTAAACTGAGTAGTATACATACCACACTTGATCAATCTCATAATTTACGACTGTACCGGTTGATGCTAAATTTTTAAGTTGGGGTCCTGCGTCGTCATTCTAAATACATCCGGCTGTTATCACCACCACACACGCTAGCCCAGGGGGCACTCCTCTGGCTCTTCCAGCGAAACCTCCTTCCCCCCACCTACAGGCCCTCTCTCCAAACTATTTACCCGGATAGGGGACGTATTAGATATTGTACTGATGTTTTTGTTTTTCTTCTTTTAATTGCCTCCTGACCTGTGATAGGCAGAGCATGGACACGTCCCCTTAGCTGCAGTGGGAAAGATACTCCCCTGGCCAGAGCAAGCTCTTTTTCCGTTTTCCGTGGTGGAAAAATCCATGAACTATAAGGTCCCAAGATAGGGGACGTATACGGTATTAAACTGAGAAGAATCGATACCATACCGGTTGATGCAACAGTTTTTCTAAATCCATTCTGGCTGTTGTCACCACCACACACGCTAGCCCAGGGGGCACTCCTCTGGCTCTTCCAGCGAAACCTCCTTCCCCCCACCTACAGGCCCTCTCTCCAAACTATTTACCCGGATAGGGGACGTATTAGATATTGTACTGATGTTTTTTGTTTTTCTTCTTTTAATTGCCTCCTGACCTGTGATAGGCAGAGCATGGACACGTCCCCTTAGCTGCAGTGGGAAAGACACTCCCCTGGCCAGAGCAAGCTCTTTTTCCGTTTTCCGTGTTTGAAAAATCCATTAAATATAGGGTCCCAAGATAGGGGACGTATACGGTATTAAACTGAGAAGAATCGATACCATACCGGTTGATGCTACAGTTTTTCAAAATCCATTCCGGCTGTTGTCACCACCACACACGCTAGCCCAGGGGGCACTCCTCTGGCTCTTCCAGCGAAACCTCCTTCCCCCCCACCTACAGGCCCTCTCTCCAAACAATTTACCCGGGTAGGGGACGTATTAGATATTGTACTGATTTTTTAATTGCCTCCTGCGATAGACGGGAATGGAACCGGGGTCAACTGCTTGGGAAGCAGCTATGCTCACCACTTTACCACCAACAGCCACAGCAACTGATAAGAACAGATACTAAACTTGATTTCAGCTGCAGTGCCAGCATGAGCAGTGGTGTCACCTGCAGGCGGTGATGGACCTTCGTTGCACCTATTTGGGTGCTTCCCTAACATGTGATGGGTATTTGCCTCGCCTTTCTTGGTCTGGGTGAGCACAATTGCCATGAGGGTAACCACCAGGCTGTTGCCTGAGAATTTGGGGTAATGGTGGGATTAGGCAGCCTCAGAGGCATCCATGCATGCTGCCCCTGCTGTTTCCTGTCCATTTCCGTGGTGTTTCCATCATTTTCTGAGGTTTCCAGGTTTTCACCCAGCCTTCCCTAGGCAGAGCCTTGGTCCCCTGCAAAAATGCTCGAGTCTCCCATTGACTTCAATGGGGTTCGTTATTCGAAACGAGCACCCGAGCATCGGGAAAAGTTCGACTCGAATAACCAGCACCCGAGCATTTTAGTGCTCGCTCATCTCTAGATGTTAATCATTATTGGGAAAAAGTGTGTGAATATAAATATATATAAATGCCATGAAAAATATGTAAAAATGTTAGACACCCCGCCTTAAAGAGAACCTGTCAGGAACTTCAAGCTACCCGAACCATGGGTGACATCAAATCTCAACAGGCTCCCTAGCTACAAGCAACTATGTGTGTCTTAAGGCTCATGCACACAAATGTATTTTCTATCCGTGTCATTCCATTTTTTTTTTCAGACCATATGTGGAACCATTCATTTCAATGGGTCCGCAATAAAACAGAAGTTACTCCATGTGCATTCCGTATTCCACAAACAAATGGCCACATTATGGACAAGGATAGGACTTTCCTATTAGGGGCCAGATTTTCCGTTCTGCAAAATACGGAATGCACACGGACGTCATCCGTATTTTTTGTGGATCTGTTTTTTGCAGAACACAAAATACATATGTTCCTGTGCATGAGCGACATCTTCAACATTTTAGAGAAAAAATCATTGAAAAACCCAGGAACAGGGGGAAGAGTCATGGAGGTAGGTCCATGCCAGCTTTCCTCTGTCTGGCTTGTCTAGATTGGTGGGTTTCTCCCTATATGCAAATATGGAGCAACCTGTCAATCAAGTCAAGTCATGTGGGGAGCGCCCTTGTGACCCTTCTCACCGTCCTCATGGCCTTTTAAAATAAAAAAATAGTTGTTGGTAACCAAGGACCCTGTCAGGATTTCGCTCTGCCCGTCATTTGGGTATCATGAAGATCCTGATTGGTTCCTGTTAGGCAGTGTCAAAAGACAAAAAAATACTGTTTAAGTATAGAAATAACAAAATGACAATTATTGTATGCCTGCCCAAAGCTATCAGTAAGGAGTGTGGCACTGTGACAAGCAAGAAACTACTGTCAAGAAGTTTATTAATGAGTTTGTAATTGCTGTGTCACTGGCATTTGTAGCTATCTCCACTAAGGGAGATGAACTGTGTGCTAGATTTTCATTTTAACAAGCGTCTACTAGCATTTGGAGACTGAAAAGCATATGTGGACGGGGTCACATGAGACATGATGCAGGCAGCTGTCTTTAAATCAACTCAATGAGTCCCCAAAAAGCTATTTTAACAATAAAAATATAATCCTAAAATAATTCAGACCATATGTGCAGAGCAAGAATGTTGAATCCATGCCATACAGACCTGGAATGCCACTCCGGCACTCAAACATGCAGTTCTCTGTTGTTACAGCTGCACCTCACAGCTTACTGAATCATGTGGAGTAGCAAGATATATTCTAGTAAACAGACATTATATATATATATATATATATATATATATATATATATATGTACACAGTGCCATGCGAAAGTATTCGGCCCCCTGGAACTTTTCAACCTTTTGCCACATTTCAGGCTTCAAACAAAAAGATATAACATTTTACATTTTTTGTGAAGAATCAACAAGTGGGTCACAATTATGAAGTGGAACGAAATTTATTGGATCATTTAAACTTTTTTTGTAATAATAAAACTGAAAAGTGGGGCGTGCAAAATTATTCGGCCCCCTTGCATTAATACTTTGTTGCGCCACCTTTTGCTGCAATTACAGCTGCAAGTCGCTTGGGGTATGTCTCTATCAGTTTTGCACATCTAGAGACGGAAATTCTTGCCCATTCTTCCTTGCAAAACAGCTCGAGCTCTTTGAGGTTGGATGGAGAGCGTTTGTGAACAGCAGTTTTCACCTCTTTCCACATATTCTCAATTGGATTCAAGTCTGGACTTTGACTTGGCCATTCTAAGACCTGGATATGTTTATTTTTGAACCATTCTATTGTAGATTTTGCTTTATGTTTGGGATCATTGTCTTGTTGGAAGATAAATTTCCGTCCTAGTCTCAGGTCTTTTGCAGACTCTAACAGGTTTTCATCCAGAATGGTCCTGTATTTGGCTCCATCCATCTTCCCATCAATTTTAACCATCTTCCCTGTCCCTGCTGATGAAAAGCAGGCCCAAACCATGATGCTGCCACCACCATGTTTGACAGTGGGGATAGTGTGTTCAGGGTGATGAGCTGTGTTGCTATTACGCCAAACATATCGTTTTGCATTGTTTCCAAAAAGTTCGATTTTGGTTTCATCTGACCAGAGCACCGTCTTCCACATGTTTGGTGTGTCTCCCAGGTGGCTTGTGGCAAACTGTAAACGAGACTTTTTATGGATATCTTTGAGAAATGGCTTTCTTCTTGCCACTCTTCCATTAAGGCCAGATTTGTGAAGTGTTCGACTGATTGTTGTCCTATGGACAGACTCTCCCACCTCAGCTGTGGATCTCTGCAGTTCATCCGGAGTGATCATGGGCCTCTTGGCTGCATCTCTGATCAGTCTTCTCCTTGTTTGAGATGAAAGTTTAGAGGGACGACCGGGTCTTGGTAGATTTGCAGTGGTCTGATACTCCTTCCATTTCAATATGATCGCATGCACAGTGCTCCTTGGGATGTTTAAAGCTTGGGAAATCTTTTGGTATCCAAATCCGGCTTTAAACTTCTCCGCAACAGTATCATGGACCTGCCTGGTGTGTTCCTTGGTCTTCATGATGCTCTCTGTGCTTTAAACAGAACCCTGAGACTATCACAGAGCAGGTGCATTTATATGGAGACTTGATTACACACAGGTGGATTCTATTTATCTTCATCAGTCATTTAGGACAACATTGGATCATTCAGAGATCCTCAATGAACTTCTGGAGTGAGTTTTCTGAACTGAAAGTAAATGGGCTGAATAATTTTGCACGCCCAACTTTTCAGTTTTATTATTACAAAAAAAGTTTAAATGATCCAATAAATTTCGTTCCACTTCACAATTGTGACCCACTTGTTGTTGATTCTTCACCAAAAATGTAAAATGTTATATCTTTTTGTTTGAAGCCTGAAATGTGGCAAAAGGTTGAAAAGTTCCAGGGGGCCGAATACTTTCGCAAGGCACTGTGTATATATATATATATATATATATATATATATATATATATATATATATAGAAACCACATTAAAGAAACCACATTTAATATTACCAGGTAGGGTGCAGAGATTAAAAACAGGACTCACCTATCACTAAAGCTCTGGTTCCAGTACCAAGCTCCCTTCTCTGTTTCCAGTCCCCACTGGATCAATGGCCTTAGTTGGGATGTGTGCAGGCATGACACATGACCGATGCCACCGCTAGGACCACTGATTGGCCGAAAGTGGTGACATGTATGTAGATGGCACATCTAGCAGGGACTGGAAGCAGAGGAGAAGGAAGCTCAGTACTAGACCCGGACCGTCTTTTTTTTTTTCAGTCCCTGCACTCTGCTTGGCAATATCAAAATGGCTTCCCAGTCTCAGAGAGCCCTTTTAATTCAGATGTATAAATTACATTATTATTTTTGTTGTCTTGCATTTTCTTCACTTGCACTGTATTGTGCTGAGGGTAATATTTGATGTCAGTTTTACTAGAGACTGTGTTGGCATACTTTGCTACTAAGCCCTATGCCTGGCGGTGGATCCACCGATGCTTCTAAATGTAAGATGGCTTCCTAGACCATTTTCTACACTGCTGGTTTGAAAACTGTAGAATATTTTTCATGGGACAAGCTCTTTAATATATTATGTTAATGAATTCCATTATAAGTAATTCTATATTTTTAAGATGGCGTAATTCCAATAATAAAGAAGGGCAGAGCCATGACAATCATTCTTCCTAACATTGCCCTATTGTTATAAGGTTATTTATAAAGATATATCTAACAGGGTGAACAAAGCTGATGCACCAAGCTCCTGAGGAGATCAAGCAGAGGATTGGAGTGGTAGTGGCCCTGATGATGATGTGTCACGGTATACTCCCTCAGGCCGTCACTCCCTGGAGTCCATGCAGTGAAGGAAGGGCACCCTGTTTTCCTTTAGGACACTCCCTGTAGCTGTGAGCTCCCTGCCTAATGGTAGTTTGGGGGTGCCCATAGTGTTAATGGCCATGTGGGTGCTAGGCAGGGATCGTGTATGGGATGCAGCAGCCAGCATATGGTGTTAAAAAAGTCAGAGACCAAGCCAGATGAAACTTAAAGGGGTTGTGCAGCGGTTTTATATTGATGACAAGCCACAGTAAGCGTCGTCCGGGAAGGCGGAGTTATGGAATCAGGTGAGTGACCATCTCTTCTGTGTTTCTGAAACTCTAAAAGCCATGGAAGGGAGCTATGCAAATACAGTGACTGTGCCACAGGGGTGTGAGTGGGTATGGGTGACCAGATGGGTCTAGAAGTTATACTCATGCAGCTGGCCCCTGAAGAGCCTGTGCAGAGGATAACATTTGTAGTGGCCCTGATGAGATGTTGTGGCATGGTGAACTTCCTCAGTCGCTCCCTAGAGTTTGGTGCAGTGTATAGCAAGTTTAAAGAATCAGGCAAAAGTAAACATGTAACAGTCTATCTATACCTAATGCAAAATATAATTTGCGGCACATCCAACAGCAATAAATACAAAGTGCAGTTTCTCTGGCACCAGTTAAGGACACATTTGTTAGCAAGCACTTGTGGATTTAGGTGTCCACTGTAGTACAGGCTTAGAGTTTGTCTGGCCTAGCAATGGTTAGGTAGGTAGTCATCTGAGCTGTTGTCTCTCACCTTGCAGCAGTGCCTGTAAAGCTGGATTTCGCTGATCACTCTGCTTTCTTGTCTCTCAAGTGAGGTTTCTTGAGAAAGTACTAAGTACTAAGTTTTTCTCACAGGAAAATATCTGGTTCCTGAGTCTCCCTCACAAATGAATAAGATATGATTCCTGGGAGTGGAAGATCTGATATGTGTTCCTCACTCTTCCACTATCTATGTCCACTCTCTTCTCTTCCTAACAAGACTGGAACTCCCTTCCTGGCCTGAAGCAGGACCAACACACTCATACCAGGAGGGGAGGAACAGGGTGGTTAGCTGTGTTCCTGCAAACCATTACCTCCTCTGCTATGAACAAATGGCATAACATCACATTACATTACATAACATTGCATATAAAACATTAAACAATTCCAGATACCCCCAAGTCTGGGGTAATTCAATCACAGTTCTGAAGCTCCCTGGGCCGACATGCAGTGATGGAAAGGGTCCACCGGTTCTTCACTTCGGGGCACACTCTGGTTCTTGGGATCCTCCTGCTTGATTGCGGTCAAGGTGCCCTTGGTGTTGATGGTTTTACAGTTTGAGGCAGGGTCCCTGTTGTTGTGTCACCGTCACCTTGCATTGAAAATGTAGTTCAAGAAGTAATGATGAGACAATTGTGCAGCATAACGCTTTCTTTACTGACGAATTCAAATGCAAACAGTTTTTTTGCAATGGGCCAGCTGATGTTACAAAGAAATGCAGTATCCTCAGATATCACAGTTCTCACAACTGAACAGGTAATTGTAGGCCAAAGATGCCACTTTAAAATAGTTCAGTCAGTCTTAATGTGCAGTCTATAATACTTCACTTTAAGCAATATCTTGCAACCAATTAGGGTATACATTGCTAACTGACTTAGCATCCAGATGTGGAGTCTAATAGTTCACTTGGCAACCCCAGCAGGCACATACTTCTGCTACATAATTTGTTCAGGTTGCTAATCTACTCTTCCACTGTGGGATTTGAAAAACTACACATGTGATCCAAACTATGTACATGCTCAGGCACCGTAGGGTTCTCCTGAACATGGGTGCCATAGATTCAATAAAGTTCATTTTAGGACAGATCGTCTCTACAGGTCTTTCTCTACTCCTCTCTTGCACCTAGTCAGCTTTGTGGAGATGTTCTGGCTCTATTCTGGGTGGTACCAGGTCCAGGAAGAGTTAGTCTGTAAGCGTCCCGTTTGTGCTTCATTCTCCTAGCCCTATGCTAGAGAAGCTGGAATCAACTCAATTTAGAATGTCCTGTCCTCTTTTAAAGAGGTTGTCTCACTTCAGCAAATGGCCTTAATCATGTAGACAATGCTACTATAAGTCACTTACTAATGTATTATGATTGTACATATTGCCTCCTTTGCTAGCTTGATTTATTTTTCCATCACATTATACACTGCCCATATCCAGGGATTACCACCACCCTGCAATCCAAAATCAGTGGCCGTGCTTGCACACTTTAAGAAAAACCGTTGACCGCTCTGTTGGCCAGGACAATGGGGGCATGCATAGGCATGCATGTGCAGCAGCTCCTGCCCTGGCCACCTCGTATCTATGCACCACATTTTTGGAACAAAATTCTGTGAAGTAAGCCAAAATTATTCAAAATTTAATAATATATAATAATAAAAATAATTAGTTTACTCTATTCACTGTGTCTTCTTTTTTAAGTGCTGTGGTTCATTATGACATGTCCTGATCATCCATCATTGCAGTTTAAAGACGACCTTTCACCGCTCTTGACATGCCTGTTTTAATAGTTTCATGTGTTTCCCGTTGAATAACGATTCTGGAGCATCTATTATTATGGCTCTATGTTGTGCCATTCCTTTATTATTTCTACTAGAAGATATGACTATGAATTGCTAGCAGTCTGCAGTAAGGGTACAGAGGGGTGGTAACCAGTTGGGGGCGTGTACCTACACAGTCTCACTCTATCCAATCAGTGCTGCCGTTCTCATACTGTGCAGGGATAAATCCCCCAAATTGTTACCTCCCCTCTGTACCCTAACTGCAGACTGCTAGCAATTCATTCATAACTTTGAGCTGAAATAATAAAGGAATGGCACAACATACAGACATAACAATAGATGCTCCAGAATTGTTATTACTTGGACAATGCATGAAGCTATTAAAATAGACATGTCAGTAGTGGTGACAGGTCCTCTTTAATTTATATGCCACCTATATGCCATATGCCATCTGGGTGTGTGATATATATGAAAATGGAAGAATAGAGAGAAAAACAAGATGTAGAACCTCTTTTTCGGCGCTGCCACAGATCTCCAAGCATGATGGTTGAAGTGCAATTGTTTTATTGTTGGTGTCAACGCGTTTCAAGGGCGTATAGCCCCCTTCATCAGTACAATGAAGTCTATATACATACAATATTGTATGTATAAAATCTATATACATACAATATTGTATGTATATAGATTTTATTGTCCTGATGAACGGGGCAATACGCCCTTGAAACGCGTTGACACCACCAAAAAACCATTTGCACTTCAACCATCACGCTTGGAGGCCATCTGTGGCAGCGCCGAAAAAGAGGTTCTACATCTTGTTTTTCTCTCTATTCTGCAATCAACTCCAGCACTTATTCTTAAAGTGCGGCAGGAACCCAGGCTGCAGCCCAGTATTCCCATAAGCCGGTCAGGATATATACAAAAAATTACCAGCAGAGCGCATAAGGAGTTGCAACATCTCGCAACCAAATCTGGTAAGCTCATTACTGCTACCTTTTGTTATTTCTGCTAAAATAATACCACACATGAGGCGCTGTTTCCTTTTCTCTTTTTCCCTGTTTATATATGAAAATGGTGAGGCTGTTAATCATGTATGTATGACATCCTGTTTATATGCATAGATGATTAAAAGGGGTTTTCCAGGAAATAGATATTGATTACCTATCCTTAGTATATGTCATCAATATCTGATCTGTAGGGGCTTGACTTCCAGCACCCCAGCAAATCAGTTTTTTGAAAGGTCCGCAATACTTAGGGGTGGAACCCATCCAGACAGTAATTTTCATTTCAGTAACTGAGACCAAAGCTGACTAAAGGAGGGATCCTTTAACCTGCTCTATCTCAGGATGCATAGCAGCTAGATATATGAGCCAGATCTTGTTTGTAAGCTAACAATGTAAATTTCAAACAATCGGGATCACAGTGCTAGTCACAATAAAGTAAGAAATAATACCTTTAGAAACAAGGCCAGAAATTATATCTTTCCCTATCCTGTCATTTTTTCCAGGCACCTTGCTGTTATTATACAAAAGCAGTAAAACATCACCAGCCTATTTTAGATGTAGCATTTATGCCACATGATGGTCGGGGGTTGGTCATTCAAATGTTTGTTATGGGGTTGAGTATTTTCTAGTTATATCCCTTCTCATCACAGTACACCAAGCATTGTTTAGTGACTGTGCTTGGATTTGCACCTTAAAGGGGTTGTCCGAGTTATGAAAAAAAATATAGCACTGTAAATCTGATGGTCAGCAATATATAACTCAGCTAAGCAAGTTTTAGGCAAAATACATTCTATTTCCTCATTTCCCTGGTTCTCTTCTGGCCAGTAGCGTACAGCCCATATAGGCAGACCACGCCACTGCTATGGGGCCCACGGCACAGGGGGGCCCGAGCGCACGGGAGGCCCCGCCCCCTACTCTGCATCATTAAGATGCGTCCCGTCCCTCCGCTCCGGGCCTCTCCTGGCCCCCCTCACCGCCGCAACTTTTACCCTAACGAGTCCTGAGAGCGCTCCTGTGCGCTCCCAGCTGGCCCCGCCTCCTCCCTCATGCCGCGCTGCTGCTTCTGGACAGGGAAGGACCTGTACAGCACGGCAAGAGGGGAAAGAAGACCAAGGCCCAGCCCCCTCCAGAGTGGCGTCAGGACAAGAAACTGTAAGTTTTTATGTGTTTCATGTATGTGTGTGTATGTATGTATGTATGTATGTATGTGTGTATGTATGTGTGTGTGTGTATGTATGTGTATGTGTGTATGTATGTGTATCTATGTGTGTGGGTATATGCATACACTGTACGTACTGTATATTGTACAGTGTGGCGCAGGGGTTATATTGTCCGGCATGGTGTAACCGCCATGCATTTGTTGTACAGTATATATTATAATCCATGTACCATGCTATACAATGTACAGTATAATCCATACACCATACTGTATAATATACAGTATAATCCGTACACCATGCTGTATAGTGTACAGTATAATACGCACTCCATGCTGTACAATATACAGTATAATCCGTACACCATGCTGTATAATATACAGTATAATCCGTACACCATGCTGTATAGTATACAGTATAATCCCTACACCATGCTGTATAATATACAGAATAATCCCTACACCATGCTGTATAATATACAGTATAATCCCTACACCATGCTGTATAATATACAGTATAATCCATACACCATGCTGTATAATATACAGTATAATCCCTACACCATGCTGTATAATATACAGTATAATCCGTACGCCATGCTGTATAGTATACAGTATAATCCGTACACCATGCTGTATAATATACAGTATAATCCGTACACCATGCTGTATAATATACAGTATAATCCATCCTTGTGGCTGCCCCATTCAGTTAACGTCTCCTTAATTTAAAAAAATAAATAAATAAATAAATAAATCAGTAGCTCATGTATACATTTCTTTATTGGCAAATCGGGGTGTGGCATGGGAGGAGCCAGGGTAGCATGTGGGATGGGCCCGGGTAGTGGGCGGGGTTAGGGGCCCCATTCAGATTCTTGCTATGGGGCCCAATGACTTCTGTGTACGCCCCTGCTTCTGGCCCTTTGTTTACCTGCAGTAACAACAATCTTTGCCCCTCCCCATGCTCTGCAAAGGAAGTGAATACAAGTGCTCCCCTGAGTGACATGTCTTCCTGCTGGGATATATGTTGGGAGATGATGTGTAGGACTAGAAGTCCCAGATGTACAATGACACTGCTGATACACACAGGATCTTCCCACTACCTGTTCTTGCGCAATGCTCTGCAGAACTCCTCTAGTCTGTCAGCTCCTGTGCCCAGTATTTGTCTCCTCACTGTGTACAGCTACTCAGTAAAGCCTTCAGCCCTGAGTCTGTGCTACTGAAGGGGTTAAAGTTTTTCCTGCTCAAGGAGTGGGCAGATGGCAGTGAAGGGAGGGCGTGGCCAGCACAGTGATGTCTCGTGTACAGACTCTTATCTGATCTCTCCGGTTTGTGTACGAAACATCAGCAGAGCAGGGAAAGAAGCTGTCATCACAGGTCATGTGACCCTCCGTAAAAGTGCAATGAAAAACCATTACATTTGCCAAGTTAGAAACATACAAAGGATAAAAAAATAACTCAGACAACCCCTTTAATACCACTCACTTTAATGGGACTTTGCTTCACAAAGGCCATGTGACCAGTCGACGTGACGTCTAGGGCAAAGGAAAAGGTTGCAGTGATTGCCAGAACACTGAAGCTCCTTCCAACAGCTGATGTATCTAGATAAGGTTATCATAGTTCTGGAGGGAGCTCAGGTATCTGCTGCACTATGGAACCTGGAGTCCTCTCCTATAACAAAAGCTATCTGTAATTTCATTTAATTGGTAGCTTCCTGCAATAATACCAGTTATAAGATCTTGAGTGAAATGACTGTAATAGGGCACTTACTGTCTGTAGAACTATGGGGAAGATTTAGTAATCTTGTACATATGTAAAGACAAACTGGCTAGACCTGCACCAAATATATCACATTGGTTCATGGTAGAAGATAAATCTGGTGCAGAAACTCAAGTCATTTTATAGCAGCTATTGGTTGGCTTACATTGTGGCATAAAATGTCACATTTTAGGCTGTGCCCCTTTCCCACTAAATCACGTCCCTTTGTCAAGCTCAGGAATTGTTATAATACTAGAGGTGGAAAATTCTGCCAAAATGTAGAAAATTACATCAAACTTTGTTTCAGTTTACAGCCCCTAGGTGCACTAACATTGCAAATGTGTACCTTTGTGTTCCAGTAATCCTGACTAAGGAGCTACAAGGTTCCTGTTCCCACTCCATTAAAAGTTCCCTGCCTGACCAAGGAAGAAGTACAGTGGCGTCTTAAAAAGATTAAAGTAGACAAATCGCCTGGACCAGATGGCATACACCCCATATCCTAAGAGAATTAAGTAATGTCATAGCCAGACCCTTATTTCTGATACTTAAGGACTCTATATTCACAGGGAGTGTACCACAGGATTGGCTCATAGCAAATGTGGTGCCAATATTCAAAAAGGGTCCAAAAACAGAGCCTGAAAACGATAGGCCGGAATATTTAACATCTGTCGTGGGTAAACTGTTTGAAGGTTTTCTAGGAGATGCTATCTTAGAGTACCTTAATGAAAATAAGCAAATAACGCCATATCAGCATGGTTTCATGAGGGATTGGTCATGTCAAACTAATTTAAAAAGTTTCTATGAGGAGGTAAGTTCTAGACTTAGTCGTATTTCTGGAATTCTCCAAAGCATTTGACACTGTACGACATAAAAGTTTAGTACATAAAATGAGAATGGTTGGACTGGGAGAAAATGTCTGTATGTGGGTAAGTAACTGGCTCAGTGATAGAAAACAGAGGGTGGTTTTTAATGTTACACACTCATATTGGGTCACTGTCACAAGTTGGGTACCACAGGGGTCAGTACTGGGCCCTATTCTCTTCAATATATTTATTAATGATCTTGTAGAAGGCTTGCACAATAAAATATACATTTTTGCAGATGACACACTAAAATGTGTAAAGTAATTAACACAAAAGAGGACAGTATACTGCTACAGATGGATCTGGACAGATTGGAGACTTGGGCAGATGAAGTTTAACACTGATAAATGTAAGGTTATGCATATGGGAAGGAATAATGCAAGTCACCAGTATATACTAAATGGTAAAACACTGGATAATACTGACATGGAAAAGGACCTAGGAATTTTAGTGAACAGCAAACTAAGCTGTAGAAACCAGTGGCAGGCAGCTGCTGCCAAGGCCAATAAGATAATGGGTTGCATCAAAAGGGGCATAGATGCCCGTGATGAGAACATAGTCCTGCCACTTTACAAATCACTAGTCAGACCACACATGGAGTACTGTGTACAGTTCTGGGATCCTGTGAACAAGACAGACATAGCAGAGCTGTTGAGGGTTCAGAGAAGGGCAACTAAAGTAATATCTGGAATGGGTGGACTACAGTACCCAGAAAGATTACCAAAATTAGGGTTATTCACTTTAGAAAAAAAAACGACTGAGGGGAGATCTAATAACTATGTATGTAGAAATATATCAGGGGTCAGTACAGAGATCTCTCCCATCATCTATTTATCCCCAGGACTGTGATAAGGGGACATCCTCTGTGTCTGGAGGAAAGAAGGTTTGTACACAAACATAGAAGAGGATTCTTTACGGTAAGAGCAGTGAGACAATGGAACTCTCTGCCTGAGGAGGAGGTGATGGTAAGTTCACTAAAAGAGTTCAAGAGGGGCCTGGATTTATTTCTGGAGGGTAATAATATTACATGTTATAGCTACTAGAGAGGGGTCGTTGATCCAGGGAGTTATTCTGATTACCTGATTGGAGTCGGGAAGGATTTTTTTCCCCCTAAAGTGAGGAAAATTGACTTCTACCTCACAGGGTTTTTTTTTTGCCTTCCTCTGGATCAACCTGCAGGATAACAGGCCGAACTGGATGGACTAATGTCTTTTTTCAGCCTTATAAACTATGTTACTAAGTTATTATGTATGTTACTGCTTATGGTCCCCAGGGGACAAGAAGTGTGTAGTCCCATCTGTAGTCATGTGCACCTCTGCAGCCATTTGTCTGCCTTAGCGCTGACATGTCATGAAACTGCTGTGCCACAAACAAGGGGAAAATAGGAAAAAAAAGTGATTGATTGATTGATGTAATATAGAAATGTAACAATTTTGATCTTAAATGTTCAGTAACTTTTCACATAACTATCCATGAATCAATTGTGCAGTGCAATATAACTTTGTAATATATCTTACCAGAAAAAACGATTTGATCTTTGCTTATCACATCATGACCCTACCAATCCGGCATTCACTCTTTTTTGCTGAATCTGTCTTGTGAGATCAAGACAGACTATTAGGTCACTGAATGATCGGATTACAACTCTTCATAGAAGTCTTTGGAGATGTGAGGGGAAAGGAGGAGTGAGCTACAGTGAGAGAGATACTCAGAGCACAAACTCAGAGGCTGGAGCAGTTAACAGTAAATGTTATTTCTCACCTCAAGTGCTATATTACTTATTTAGTGCCTCTAGGTGAGTAAAAAAGAGTTAGGGAGCAGAATCTCATGCTGCCTCTTTGTGCAGTCTTCTGGACACATCATAGCAGCTAGTCTCTATCCACTAGCTCAGGGAGAACTGACAACTAGATACTGACCCTCCAGGGAGAAGATCAGCAAAAACTTTCACATAAAAATGGTCAAATCATTAAAAGAATTATGGTTACACACCATGTAGAAGCAAATTGTTTTTAAAAAAGAAGGTAAGTAAAGTTAGCAAACTTTCAAATATGCCATTCTGTTTATAGATCAGTTTTTACCAAAGGCTTGGTGTGGCCATTTGTACTATGTAGAGTTGAGCGAACGTGCTCGTAACGAGCACTGTAGTGCTTGGATCCCCTGCGCTCGCATGGCCGCAGGCATCCGGATACGTCCTCACCTGACTGTAAGTCAATGAGGGCGGATCCGTTTGGTATGACACACGAGTGTGTCATACAAAACGGATCCGTCCCCACTGACTTGCAGTCGGGTGAGGAGGATGGATCCGGATGGCTGCGCAGCGGATAGATAGAATAGGGTCCTGAATGAGGAATCCCCTCTTTTAATTAAGATATACTTGTAAATTAGTTCTCTAAATTAGACAACCCTTTTTAATTCCATATTTAGAATCACAATAATACCACCTATTGTTTGGCTAAATTTGCACCACGTATTAGACCATGCCTCTTCACGGCAAAGTCACACCCTCTTGGCGAGCTATATGTAGTAGATTTTTCTAAAACTAAATGTGCCAAATTAAACCACATTTAGGTGCTTCATACCACCAGGTCTTGTAAAGTGAGCCAATAAGACAAACAATGTGACTTTGGCGCCTTAGAAGCAACTTCATACGGATGGTTTCTAAGACATGATCTGGAGCAACTTTACAATGTTTAATTGAGAATAAACTAAAGCAGAAAAAATGCTTACTGGAAAATGATTTAATTCCCTGTCCAAGTTCATTCTTTTGCCTTGATGTAATGGTAATTAGCACTTATCCCTCTAAAACTTACATTGAAGACTGCCAAAATAATTTGACTGTGAAAGAAAGAGCTTTTACAATTTCAATGCTCCAAAAATAAAGAAAAAAATACACAAAAACTCAAGTTCTGGCAGCATTTATTTTGCTGATAATGTACTGACGTTAAGAAATGCTCATGATGAAGTGTCAAATTGTTCCATTATCCTGAAACTACTTGAGTTTCAGCAAATTTACTTCCTTTACCCACCTGGGAGCAGCAGAACAAGACACTGTCCCTCTGCCAGTCTTATGGCCATGTTTCCTAACAAAAATGTCATGAAAAACAGCAAGCCATTTCCTCCAGGCTTTTGGAGCTGATGCACAGTGTCACAGCCAAATTGCTATTTCTGCCCAGTAGACATACTAAAAAAGGTCAGTCAGGCTTGAAGGAATAATACTACCACACACACAACGTAATAATAACCACACGCAGATAATTTAAGCATTGAGTGTGGATATAACATACAAGAAACACTCATCATTTTGAGAGGTTAATTGGGGAAGAAAAACACATTACGGTATAAGAATAACTGAATATGGAGCTATACTTCCATGTACTAGGAGATTGGGTAACATACTTTTGCTCCAACAGATGAAAGATGAGTACTCTCAACATACAACCAGAGTTATTGAACTTTATAAATCTTTGACCTTTTTCTTTGCCACATCATTTGACCACACATGTTTTTCCAACCATTTAGGCATATATTACACTTAGCACGGGTAACCACATAATAGGGCATGGACGCAATGACTACAATAATGATCCTCAAGTCATTATACATGAGCACACTTTTATAGACATTTCATTACTATTCCACAATGTAAAAAAGGTTATATTACTAACCACAAGAGAGTTAATATATAGTGGGCAAGGGTGGCACATATGACATCTGATGGGAGGCTAAGATCCAAAGCCCATGATCCTCAATATTTGAATGAAGTCAAATAGACCCAAGAGTGTTTGATGATGTGGTTGATGTAGGATGTGAGTGGATGTGTGCAGTGCTAATGAATGTACTGTGGAACATGTTAGTACTATATAAGTATGGGAAGATAATACACAAAAGGGAAAGAGAAAGTGGTTAGCCAGATTATCTGGGCTACAAATATTATATATCACCTATTATAGGTCAATTGAAAGTCTCAGCAGATAATTTTTTCACTCTGTTTTATTTTCCTTTTTGCACATATAAATACTAAGCATTTCTGCATTTGAAGAACCCTGTAGAATGTTTCATATATATAGCATTGTCTTTTTTCCTATGGTTCCTAGATGAGAATCTGTCTGTATTATGGCATCTGAAGGAACATAGCATACAGTATGTGCACACAGCAGATTTCTCCACTGGAAAAATCTGCTGAGGAGGCCTCGGCAGAAACCCAAGGCTGACGCTCAGATTTGTGCCATGAAATGATTTTAAAGGGGTTGTACAGTGAGTTAATAAATCAGAGTAATGAACGAGTCCTCATGATACAATCACTTACTAATCACATACAGCTGTCTGTATATAGACTGTGATTCCCTGCTTGGGCCTACAGTCACAGCGTTCAGTGAGCCATCATGACTTCCTGTCTGCCAATCATGTGATGTCCCTTCTCTGTTGCTCCACCTCCTTAGACTTCCTATTTTGTACAGCCCACTGCGCTCCTCCACTCTATAACATAGGCAGTTTGAACAAATGAAGGCATGCTCTATCTAAAGGGGCGGGGCCATAGAGAAGGGACATCACATGATTGGCAGACGGGAAGTCATGGTGCATCACATGCAGGGGAGAACTAATAGAATGGAACAAACAGACAGCTGTATCATGAGGACACTTCCAACCCCTTTAATAACTACCATGGATCTGCTTCAGTGAGGCTAATCTGTGTGTGTTTTGGCACAGAATACGTTTTGAAATTCAAGTTAGAATGCCGTGTGAACAGAACCTTATTTTTCTCTGTATGCTTCTGTACCAAATGTCTCAATTTGGCAGATGTACAGTACAGAGCATTGTGAATTGGGCTATATAGCGAGAGAAATGGCAATCAAGTAGAAAGTTTATATTTACAAAATTAAACACCTAAAATAAATGAAGTAACGGATAGAAGAAAAAATGTGAAAAACAGATGTTGCTTAATTTTTCAAGTTCCATTTCTTACCATTGGCTGTATATTAAAGGGGTTGGCCAATGTGTTTGTAAGATGACTATATGGCCTTTACTAGTATAGCCTTTGTTGATATTCTACACCATTTGATAAGGTATTCTCCCTTGTCTGCCAAGTCTTTTTTTTTATGCTGTCCACACAGAGGTCCTGTCCATAAAATGGCTAGGGAAATCACTCAGTCTCCTCTATTGAAATACACTACACCTGAACTTAACTCTCAACATTGCAAGTGCAGATGGTAGATGTGGTATATATGAGTGGAGATATATGAGTGGAGAAGGCTGAGGGATATGTCTGGAGTTACTTTTGCCTGCTCACATGATACACCTTCAGCCGCTATCTCATAGATAGGTCCCCTGTGAAGATTTGCCCAAGAAGGGGACATGACTTATGAAATATAGCAAATGACACAGAAAATCCACAAAGACTAAATTAGTAAGTACCATATAGTCATCTTACATACACATTGGTCAAAAGTAGCCAGAAAGTGGCCAAACCCTTTAATATACCTATTTAGTACATTAACTATACAGAATGAATATGGAAACCAAACACAAGGCCATGAATTGCCAAACACAAGGCCCATTATGCAGAAGTGAGAAAAAGTATATTTGAAGAACTCTACATACATTTAGTTATATGCAGACAGAGAGTTAGCTGACCTTGATATCTTTGCCACGCTTAGATAGAAATGAATTGAGTGACAAGTTCCAAAGAGTAGATACAATTCATACACGTAGGTTCTTGCTGTTTCAGCTCCACTGAAGCAAATCCAAATGTTTGGCTTGTTCGTGAGTGTGATATCATTGCAGGAAATTAGAAACATGGGAAAACATTCAAAAATAGCAATGGTTTCACTTGAACAAATATACAGCATATACTTTTTGTATATGATATGTATTTTTAAAGGATTTTGAAAAGCATTTAGACTGGAATATGACCTAGAATAGAAAATCTTTGACATGTTTTCAGTACTGGATATGTCCTGAACTGTAGCCAACATCTAACGTGAAAACTGGACCATACCATTATTCAATTTTATCCAGCATGTATTTGAGTCAGCTTCTTGCTTAGCCCTGCACTTTGTTACACAATGTAAATAATATTCTAGGTAGACAGATAGTAGATATAATGTTTGCTTTACAATCTTATTATTAAATTAAGAGTAGTATTTATGTGCTTTATGAAACAAGAAGTCAAATGATATGACTGTCTGAGGGAAAAAAGTGAATCTCCAGCCAAAGATAACACAATAATGGGAGAAATTAACATTCACTTAAGCTTGTCACTCACGGACACCTTTGTCAATATCTGGTGTTAGTGCACCTGTGGCTCTAGTAGTTATAATGAAGAAAGGGAGAAAACTGCACAGTATATATTAACTCCTAGGGGTTTCTTTAATGAAATGCTGCAAAGAGCAGTAACATAATTTAAGCCATAGTAACCAATTACATATGTACTTGTTTCTAAAAGCAACTATTCCGAAAGCTGCTGAACACAATTGAGGAGCTTTATCAAGATTGGCATTTACTACGCAGGTTTGAATATGCCCTGTGCTGCTGGGGGACGCACTTAATTTATGACGAGGTGCATCCACCTTCAGTCCATGCACCATTAACTAAATCTATGCTAGCTAGCAGATGGGACAAATTTCATCATTTCTTTTCAAAACCTGTTTATTGTTTTCAAAGTAAGGTAGAATAAACAGTGCAACAGAGGAAATAAACTCATGGTGTTAGTGAATAAGGTCATCACGGCAGAAAAGCCGAAAATAGTGCAAGATGATACATGAATTAATTGTTACAATGCTCAATTAAAGTAAGCAGAGTTACGGAAATTACAGCGTAACAGGTCTCGACACTCAAGGGATAAGAGACTTGAGGAGGGGTGATAGGGGGAGGATCGGGGGGAGCCACTGTCCCATTTTAAATAGATATTGAGCACCACACAAAACTATCCTAGTTGTCCCTTCTCAGATACTTCAATAAACCAGTTTCCTAGGGCAAATTTCATAATTTACGCCAGAAAACTGGTGTAACTGATCATAAGTTTTCTGGAGCCGATGGACCTGACCAAATCCCACTTTTGCCATGCCCCCTTTACAGAAAGTGGCAAGGATGACATAAAAGTGTAGTCACGATGGCTTTTAAAATATTATCCGGTTTGTGATTTTGTTATGCCAGTTTCTGGTCTAGGACCACTTTAAATTTCCCCCAATGCTACATTTGCTAACAGAAACATCTAGATATTATCGTAAATTGTGCCAGTATTTAGTGCATATTTGCTGTAATTTACCCCATCTAGTTTTAGAAAAATACTTTGGGGCACATTTATTAAGACCGGCGTTTTAGATGCCAGTCTTAATGAGGCCCTGCCCTAGCGGTGGATCTGCCCGAGTTATGTAGAGGCGCCAGCCTCTTCATAACTTCAGTGGATCCACCACCACTTCTAAATGTAAGACAATCTCCTAGCTGTCTCCTAGCTAGCTTGCATTTAGACTATTTTCATATGACTAAAACAGGCACCCTGGCATGAGAGGGGAAATCTGTGCTAGAAATACGCCTAATTTAGACATATTTCTGTTTCATAAATGACCCCTTTGTGTGTATTTCAAAATCAACTTGCTTGAAGATCTCGGCCGAAATCCCGTGCACGGTGATGTATGACATCTTGGGCCGCGTGAGATTTCACGCCAGATCCTTAAACAAGATGGAGGCGGCCAGCCCTTCAGGAGCAAGTGAATCAGGTAAGTATTATTATTATTATTTTTTTTTTTTTACACTGTATTATTCCTATCAAATGCCACAATCAGCTATGAGGGGTACTATGAGGGGAGTGCAATCGCCGCTTCCTATCATTGCACCCACTACTTACAAAGAAATGCGCTAACTAGAGATGAGCGAGTAGTGAAATATTCGAAAGTTCGAAATTCGATTCGAATAGACCGCGATATTCGACTATTCGACCGAATATCGAATCCCATTAAAGTCTATGGGAAAAAAATGCTCGCCACTTGGAAATCTCAATTCGACCACTTGGAGGTCACCAAGTCCACCCTGAAACCTCAGAAAAGGATGCCAACACTTCTGGAATGCAACTGGGACAGCAGGGGAAGCATGTCTGGGTGCATATAACGCGCCCAAGTCGCACTATTACGCCACTATCACAGCCTCTCAACAATACACTCCAAAGACAATATAACCTCTCAGTAAAGTGAGACCATACAAGGAAACCTTCTTTCCTCTACATTGCCATGGACCCCAAGCCAAACTAGACAAAAAAGAAGATAAAATTCTGCACCCCTTAAAATCACGTTGCCTATGACAACCACAGATGGCATAGGCAAGGGGGAAAGCAATCCAAGCCATCACTATTTTTCCCTCTGTGCCATCCCTGCCTTGCCCAGGCACATGTCCCAAAACATCATCCACGCCCGAGTAACACGGTTACTGCAAAAGGCCATTTGACCACCAACACTTTGATTTGAGGCCGGGGATGCTACATCTCCCTGACAGCACACTGGGTGAATGTTGTGGAGGCGGGGACGGGCAAACCTGCTACCCCCACCCAAGTTTTGGGCCTTGGTTCTGTCTGGATTTCCGCAACCCTTACAGACAGCTCGGCAAACCCCTCCTTCTCCTTCTAGATTTGTTAAATCTGTCCACCACCCAGTCAAGTCCACAAAGTCCAGTCTCGTCGATAGCCTGCAGAAACTGCAGGGACCTCACTCTGACCCTCCTTCCTCCCACCCTGCCCAATGTTATCAACCCAGTGTTCCCACCCATGCAAGAATCGCAGGAGCTATCTGAGGATTTTGTTTGTTCTGATGCCCAAACACTGGAGCAAGCTCCATCTCTAGCTGATGGTGGTGTGGAACGGGCACTAAAGTGTAAAATGATTAGGGACGATGATGAGACACAGTTGCCAGCAAGGGAGGCTGTTGGAGCAAAGTGAGGCAGTGTAAGAGGAGGTGGTTGAGTATGACGAAGTCAGTGACCCGACCTGGCCCAGTGTCATGTCTAGCAGGTAAAGCAGTGGGGATGTTGAGGGATGCGTAGGACCGCAAAAGGCAGGAAGAGGCCGTGGGCTGGCCAGAGGCTCATGGAGAAGGCAGGCTAGAGCCCGCAGGGCCGCATCTCATCCCTATAACAGGCCCCCACACAAAGCTCTCCCATCGAGGGCTCTTAGGTCCTTGTTGTGAAAATATTTTAATGAGTGCGCAAAGTTAGCTTGAGGTGAGCCCTCGAAAAAATTATATGGAGGCCCAAGAGGTGAGCCCTCGAAAAAATTAAGTGGAGGCCAAAGAGGTGAGACCTCTTAAAAATTGTATTAAGGCCCAAGAGGTGAGCCATAATAAAAATTGTTTGTAGGCCCAAGAGGTGAGACCTCTTAAAAATTGTTTGTAGGCCCAAGAGGTGAGCCATGATAAAAATTGCTTGTAGGCCCAAGAGGTGAGACCTCTTAACAATTGTATTAAGGCCCAAGAGGTGAGCCATGATAAAAATTGTTTGTAGGCCCAAGAGGTGAGCCATGATAAAAATTGCTTGTAGGCCCAAGAGGTGAGCCATGATAAAAATTGCTTGTAGGCCCAAGAGGTGAGCCATGCTAAAAATTGTTTGTAGGCCCAAGAGGTGAGCCATGATAAAAATTGCTTGTAGGCCCAAGAGGTGAGACCTCTTAACAATTGTATTAAAGGGGTTGTCCGAGTTATGACAAAAAATATATAGCACTGTAAATCTGATGGGCAGCAATATATAACTAAGTTAAGCAAGTTTTAGGCAAAAATCCATATTTCCTAATTTCCCTGGTTCTCTTCTGGTCTTTGTTTACATGCAATAACAACAATCTCAGCCCCTCCCCCTTCTCCCCCCCCCTCTGCAAAGGGAATGAATACAAGTGCTGAGTGATATGTCTGTCTGCTGGAATACTCAGCAGCATGTTGTTTGTGTAGGACTACAAGTCCCAGCTGTACAATGACACTGCTAATACATACAGGAAATTCTCCCTACCTGTTCTTGTACAATACAATTCCTCTACAGCTCTTGTGCCCAGCATTTGTCTCCTCTCACTGCTGCAGCTACTGTTTGTTGTAAAAGCCTTGAGCCCTCAGTGTGTTCTGGCTGAAGGGGTTAATGTTTTATCTGAAGGATGAGAGCAGATAGCAGGAGCCGCAAAGAAAGGGGGTGTGGCCAGTGACGTCTCGTGTACAGACTGTTATCTGAACTCTGAGGCTTGTGAACGAAACATCACAGAGCAGAGAGATAAGGTGACATCACAGGTCATGTGACCCTCAGTCAACTCTGAGAAACCAGCAGCTTTAGAAACACAAATTATATGGGAAAGTTGTTATACCTGACAAGTTAGAAACATATAAAGAACAAAAAAATAACTCGGACAACCCCTTTAAGGCCCAAGAGGTGAGCCATAATAAAAAATGTTTGTAGGCCCAAGAGGTGAGACCTCTTAAAAATTGTTTGTAGGCCCAAGAGGTGAGCCATGACAAAAATTGTTTGTAGGCCCAAGAGGTGAGCCATGATAAAAATTGCTTGTAGGCCCAAGAGGTGAGACCTCTTAACAATTGTATTAAGGCCCAAGAGGTGAGCCATAATAAAAATTGTTTGTAGGCCCAAGAGGTGAGACCTCTTAAAAATTGTTTGTAGGCCCAAGAGGTGAGCCATGAGAAAAATTGTTTGTAGGCCCAAGAGGTGAGCCATGATGAAAATTGCTTGTAGGCCCAAGAGGTGAGCCATGATAAAAATTGCTTGTAGGCCCAAGAGGTGAGCCATAAATATTTTTTTTTTTTTTTTACGGAGCAATTCTACGGCGGTTAAGGAGGAGGAGGAGGAGGTGGAGGAGGAAATGGCACTTCATACAGATGGCACTTCACTTTTGGCTGCTTTCCACTGTTGGAGAAGCAAAGTCCGGGTCAATCCACTTGCTGTTCATTTTGATTAGCGTCAGCCTGTCGGCACTGTCGGTTGACAGGCGGCTGCGCTTATCGTTTATAATGCCCCCGGCTGCGCTGAACACCCTTTCTGATAGCACGCTGGCGGCAGGGCAGGCAAGCACCTCCAAGGCGTACAGGGACAGTTCCAGCCACGTGTCCAACTTGGAGACCCAGTAAGTGTAGGACGCCGAGGGATCGGGGAGGACAGGGGTACGGTCTGCCAGGTACTCCCGCAACATCCGCCGATACTTGTCCCTCCTGCTGATAGCGGGCCCCGCAGTGATGGAAGTTCCACGAGGGGGTGCCATGAACGTGTCCCACACCTTGGAGAGTGTTCCCCTGGTGGCTGTGGGCCTGATCGATGTTGTGGGACTCTGGGAGACCCTCTCCTCTCTGCCGCCAGCGATGGTGGGTGGGAAAATCTCCATCATGTTCTGCACGAGTTCCCTCTGGTATTCCAGCAATCGATTCGTCCTCTCCTCTACCGGAATAAAAGAGGAGATGTTATCTTTATACCGGGGGTCCAGGAGTGCGAAGACCCAGTAGTTTGTTCTCCACTATCCGGACAACACGTGTGTCCCGGGAAAAGCAGCCCAGCATGAAGTCAGCCATGTGTGCCAGACTCTGAATAGGCATGACGTCACTGCCCCCACCAGAAGGATCACTTGCCATTTCCTCCTCTTCCTCTTCCGCCTCCTCTCCGCCCCATCCGCGCTGAACCAATGGGACGCACACAGCCTGACTGCTACCCTCGCCGCCAGCATCCTATCTCCTCTTCCACAGCCACCTCCACGTCGTCCTCCTCCTCCTCCTCCTCCTCCTCCTCCTCCTCCTGCAACTGCCACCGAGAAGCAGACAAAAGTGTGGTCTGACTGTGTAGCTCCGTTGCGTCTCCTCCTACCCCCGTCTCCTCTGCGTGCAATGCGTTCTCCCTTATTGCGATGAGCGATTCTTTAAGGACGCATAGGAGCGGGATGGTTACGCTCACTATAGCGTCCTCGCTGCTGACCTTCTTGGTGGACTCCTCAAAGATACGCAGTACATCGCATATGTCTGCCATCCATGGCCACTCGTGGTTGGCAAACTGAGGGAGCTGAGTTGGAGGCACGCGTGGATTCATAATCTGGTACTCCATCAATGCTCTCTGCTGCTCACACACCCTGGCCAACATGGAATAGGTGGAATTCCAGCGAGTCGACAGGTCGCACAACAGCCGATGTTCAGGCAAATGGAGGCGTTGCTGGAGTTTTTTTAAGCTAGCAGCAGCTACAGTTGACTTCCGAAAGTGAGCGCACAAGCGCCGCACTTTCACCAGTAGCTCTGCCAGGTTGGGGTAAGTCTTTAGAAATTTTTGGACTACCAGATTAAAAACGTGGGCCAGGCATGGTACGTGATTGAGTTCGGCAAGCTCCAGAGCCGCCACCAGGTTATGGCCGTTATCGCACACGACCATGCCTGGTCCTAGCTGCAGCGGCGACAGCCACATCTCCGTCTGCTGCAATATGGCGTCCCTCACCTCTGGGGCGCTGTGCTTCCTGTCGCCCAAGCTGATGAGCTTAAGCACCGCCTGCTGACGTCTCCCCGCGCCAGTGCTGCAACGCTTCCAGCTAGCGGCTGAGGGCGATGTTAAGGCAGAGGAGGAGGAGGAGGAGGAAGAGGAGGGGGGTTTATCAGAACCCGTGCTGGCAATCTTGGGCGGGGGTGGTAGGTAGGCCGTCTCTGTTTGCGACCCCGTCCCCGCTTCCACAACATTCACCCAGTGTGCCGTCAAAGAGATGTATCGTCCCTGGCCGCAAGCGCTTGTCCACGAGTCGGTGGTCAAGTGGACCTTTGCGCTGACTGCGTACCTCAGGGCCCGCCTGATGTTACGCGACACGTGCTGGTGCAGGGCGGGGACGGCACTCCGGGAAAAGTAGTGGCGGCTGGGGACGGAATAGCGAGGTACGGCAGCCGCCATCAGGTCGCGGAAGGCCTGCGTCTCCACAAGCCTAAACGGCAACATCTCCAGGGCCAGCAGTTTGGAGATGTGGCAGTTTAAGGCTTGGGCTTGGGGGTGACTGGAGGCGTACTTCCGCCTGCGGTCGAACGCCTGCGAGATGGACAGTTGATGGGACGAGGAGTGTGAAGGTGCAGGCGAAGATGCGGGGGAAGGGGAGGCTGAAGGAGAAGGCCCCAAAGTAGCCGAGGCAGAGGCAGATGTGGAGGTGTCCTGGCTGGAGGTCTGGACCGCAGTGGCAGCACACAACAAAGGGGAAGAGGCAGTGGCAGGAAGACCTTGCGCAGGTTGTATTGCGTTTGCTCTCTCCCACTCAGCCCAGTGCTTGACTTCCAAGTGACGCCGCATGCCTGAGGTGGTCAGATTGCTCTTCTCAGAGCCCCTACTCAGTTTTGAGTGGCAGAGTGTGCAAACCGCGCTCAGTTTGTCATCCGCACAAACATTAAAAAATCTCCACACCACAGAAGTACGAGGCCTCGATGGGGGAGCTTCGCGCGACTGCCTGCTGCCGGGAACAGCTTCGGCCCTGCTGGCTCTGGCCTCACTTCTCTGTCTGGACTGTCCTCTGCCTCTGGACATCCCTCTGCCTGTGGACATCCCTCTGCCTCTGGACATCCCTCTGCCTCTGGACATCCCTCTGCCTCTTGCTGCCTTTTTCGGTGCTGCGCAGACCACCACCTCTCCACTGCTTTCCCCGCTGGACATCACCCCTGGCCAAGTGGGGTCGGTCATTTCGTCATCCACCACCTCCTCTTCCACTTCCTCACTCTGCTCCTCCTCCTGCCCACTGGACATTCCAACAGCCTCCCTTGATGGCAACTGCGTCTCATCATCATCATCGCTCATGATAACAGATGCTGGTTCAGGGTCCACATCAGCAGGAGATGGCGAATACTCAAGTGGTTGGGCATCACTACAAACAAATTCCTCTGGTAGCTCCAGGGATTCTTCCGGCACATCTGAAAAAGGACCCGAAAAGAGCTCCTGGGAGGGGTCAAGGGTGGTTTGACTCTGTTGGCCAGGTGTGGAGGAAGGAGGGTCAGAGTGAGGCTGTGTGGATGACTGGCTGGTGGACAACTGTGTGGAAGCGCTATTGGCTATCCATTGCACCACCTGTTCACACTGCTCAGGCCTCAACAGCGGTGTAACCCACCCCCTGCTTAACTGTCCCATAAAGGCAGGGATTCTGGATGAGCGGAATCCTGGCTGCCCCTCACCAGCACGCATTGTATCCCCACTGGCTTCAACAAGGCCCCCAACAGCATTTCCGCGCCCCCGTCCTCGTCCACGTCCACGTCCGATTTCGCTAGCCCTCCGCATTTTTTTTTTTTTGGTTACAATATTTGGCATACACAGCCGTATACTAACAGGTCAGACGGTGTGTATTAACACCACGTATATAAAAGATTTTTGCAAGCACGCAGAACGCACAGTACAGGTGCCAAATAAAATGCCTTTTTTTTTATATTTCTAGGTACACAGCCGTGTACTAACAGGTCAGACGGTGTGTATTAACACCACGTATATAAAAGATTTTTGCAAGCACGCAGAACGCACAATACAGGTGCCAAATAAAATGCCTTTTTTTTTATATTTCTAGGTACACAGCCGTGTACTAACAGGTCAGACGGTGTGTATTAATACCACGTATATAAAAGATTTTTGCAAGCACGCAGAACGCACAGTACAGGTGCCAAATAAAATGCCTTTTTTTTTAATATTTCTAGGTACACAGCCGTGTACTAACAGGTCAGACGGTGTGTATTAACACCACGTATATAAAAGATTTTTGCAGGCACGCAGAACGCACAGTACAGGTGCCAAATAAAATGCCTTTTTTTAAAATATTTCTAGGTACACAGCCGTGTACTAACAGGTCAGACGGTGTGTATTAACACCACGTATATAAAAGATTTTTGCAAGCACGCAGAACGCTCAATACAGGTGCCAAATAAAATGCCTTTTTTTTTATATTTCTAGGTACACAGCCGTGTACTAACAGGTCAGACGGTGTGTATTAACACCATGTATATAAAAGATTTTTGCAAGCACGCAGAACGCACAGTACAGGTGCCAAATAAAATGCCTTTTTTTAATATTTCTAGGTACACAGCCGTGTACTAACAGGTCAGACGGTGTGTATTAACACCACGTATATAAAAGATTTTTGCAAGCATGCAGAACGCACAATACAGGTGCCAAATAAAATGCCTTTTTTTTTAATATTTCTAGGTACACAGCCGTGTACTAACAGGTCAGACGGTGTGTATTAACACCACGTATATAAAAGATTTTTGCAAGCACGCAGAACGCACAGTACAGGTGCCAAATAAAATGCCTTTTTTTTAATATTTCTAGGTACACAGCCGTGTACTAACAGGTCAGACGGTGTGTATTAACGCCATGTATATAAAAGATTTTTGCAAGCACGCAGAACGCACAGTACAGGTGCCAAATAAAAGGCTTTTTTTTAATATTTCTAGGTACACAGCCGTGTACTAACAGGTCAGACGGTGTGTATTAACACCACGTATATAAAAGATTTTTGTAAGCACGCAGAACGCACAATACAGGTGCCAAATAAAATGCCTTTTTTTTATATTTCTAGGTACACAGCCGTGTACTAACAGGTCAGACGGTGTGTATTAACACCACGTATATAAAAGATTTTTGCAAGCACGCAGAACGCACAATACATATGCCAAATAAAATGCCTTTTTTTTATATTTCTAGGTACACAGCCGTGTACTAACAGGTCAGACGGTGTGTATTAACACCACGTATATAAAAGATTTTTGCAAGCACGCAGAACGCACAGTACAGGTGCCAAATAAAATGCCTTTTTTTAAAATATTTCTAGGTACACAGCCGTGTACTAACAGGTCAGACGGTGTGTATTAACACCACGTATATAAAAGATTTTTGCAAGCACGCAGAACGCACAGTACAGGTGCCAAATAAAATGCCTTTTTTTTAAATATTTCTAGGTACACAGCCGTGTACTAACAGGTCAGACGGTGTGTATTAACACCACGTATATAAAAGATTTTTGCAGGCACGCAGAACGCACAGTATAGGTGACAAATAAAATGCCTTTTTTTTTATATTTCTAGGTACACAGCCGTGTACTAACAGGTCAGACGGTGTGTATTAACACCATGTATATAAAAGATTTTTGCAAGCACGCAGAACGCACAGTACAGGTGCCAAATAAAATGCCTTTTTTTTTATATTTCTAGGTACACAGCCGTGTACTAACAGGTCAGACGGTGTGTATTAACACCACGTATATAAAAGATTTTTGCAAGCACGCAGAACGCACAGTACAGGTGCCAAATAAAATGCCTTTTTTTAATATTTCTAGGTACACAGCCGTGTACTAACAGGTCAGACGGTATGTATTAACACCACGTATATAAAAGATTTTTGCAAGCACGCAGAACGCACAGTACAGGTGCCAAATAAAATGCCTTTTTTTTATATTTCTAGGTACACAGCCGTGTACTAACAGGTCAGACGGTGTGTATTAACAGCACGTATATAAAAGAGTTTTGCAAGCACGCAGAATGCACAATACAGGTGCCAAATAAAATGCCTTTTTTTATATATTTCTAGGTACACAGCCGTGTACTAACAGGTCAGACGGTGGGTATTTACACCTGGTATACAAAAAGGGTATTGCAGGCACACAGAACCCAGAACACTAGAGCCAAGGAAACTGTATTTAAAAAAAAAAAATGTACACAGCCGTATACTGCCAGAAGATCAGATGGTGCATATACACACTAGGTATATAACAGGGTTTTGCAGCCAAAAAGAACGCAGAACAGTGGTGCCAAATATAGTTTGGTATGTAGCAGAGCACCTAATACACCACTAATGCCTCTCTCTGTCCCTACTCCAGCAGCTATCCCTGAATACAGCAGCCGTTCTCTGCAGAGTGTATATGGTAGTAAAGCTATCACTGTACTGTACTATAGTAGCCCTGATAAGGGCTTTTAATCACGCTCCTGCCTGTCCAACAGCTAAAACCTATCTCTCCCTTCTCCAGCCTCTGTCTCTGACTAAGTTCACGCAGCATATGCGAACGAGCAGGAAGACCTGAGTTTTTAATATTCGAGGTCACGTGGTTTTTCCAGCCAATCCATGTAGACGCCGTTTTCGCGCTGCCAGCGTGTTCCGCGGGCCTGTCATACCCCCCCTGCATGGTGATTGGTGGAAAAAGAGCGCCAGGGAAGGTGGGAGGGGAAACGAATTCTAAGTGCGCCATCGCCGTTATACTCGATCGAAATCGAGTATGCCGAATAGCGTAGTAATCGATCGAATACCGGCTCGATCGAACACTACTCGCTCATCTCTAGCGCTAACTTATCGGTGTAAGCAAATCCAGACCAAATACACTACAATGTATCCTAGCGATATGTCCCATTGTCTAAGATGGGAATAACCCTTTAAACCTGGGGCAAAAACGTGATGTGAATACAGCCTCAGTACACCATGTCTTTAGAAACTTCATTTCAATGAACTTAGAGTAGAATTCATTCCATCTCAGAATGACTTTAACTTTCCATTTTACGTCACTGCTGCGGCTGTTTTTATCTATGTGTGGTCTCTCTTTTTAGCATCATATACTTATCCAAAAACATGCAACACTAACCTTTGACCCTCATCAATAGGAAACAACATTTCCTCATTGAGAGCATCTGTTTTTTGCATCTCCTAGTTTTTGTCTTTACTAATTAAGCTGTCTTTTGATTTTCTTCCATTTGCTATGATCTTATGCCCCATGTAAAACCCATGGAGTTTATAGAGTTCACTGTTCAAAGCATTACGGTCTTGCGCAATAACATTGTATCTTGTACAAAGATTTAAAACAGAAGTCACCTGCAAGATTTTAATGGCGTATCCCTTCTTTGTGACACATAAGCCCACAAAGCACATATCCATATGTAAACTAGTGTACTGTGATAAAGCTACAGGAGGTCTGGGAAGAAAGTCACATTTTGTGCAGTGCTCCATTAGTGACATTTTGTAATCACAGGATTCCACTAAAGAGCCTTTTACATTAGGTGATGACCTGAATGATCATTAATATGAGCATTCGTTTTCAATCAATGCCCATTGTAAAGATGCCCATCAATTGCACACCATATGCAAACATAAAAATGATCATTTGTTGGCATCGCATTCCCTCATGTAAACTGGAGGAGCTGCCGATAAGTGATGTTAAAGGAATCGTGCAGTGTCCAGATACTGAAGACCCAGGTCACCAATATCAGATGGGTGGGATCTGGCACCCAGCATGCCTGCCAATTAGAGATGAGCGAATTATTCAAAAATTCGATTTGGCTGCTTCACCGCGATTGTGCCAACCCCTCAGATGCAGCATTTATACATGATTGTGGCATCTGATATAAACAAATAAAACAAAATCTTACTTACTGGATCCATTTGCTCGCGACAGGCCAGCCGCCACCGTCTGGCTTGAATATCATGCGCAAAATCTTTTGTGGCGTGGTGACGTCATACATCACCGTGCATGCAATTTCGTGCAAGACCTTCAAGCCAGACGGTGGTGGCCGGCCTTTCGAGAGAAAATGGACCAAGTAAAATTTTTTAAAATTGTTTTTTACACTATTTCAGGTTAAATCGATTCGCTACTACAAAGCATGAGGAAATTCGGCTTTGTGGCAAATCAAACTTATCCTGAAATTCAGATCAAGTGGACTTCGATTCGCTCAACACTACTGCCAATCAACTGGTTGAAGAGGTCATGGAGCTCATGTAAGCGTGGCATCTTCATCGATGTTTACCTGCATGTTGTCTATATCTAGAATTGCAGTTTAATTACACATTTCTCTCCCATTCACTTGAATGGTATGAACAGCTATAATTAGATAATTAGATGGCGTGCAGGTAAACATTGACGAGGACGTAGCACTTGCATGAGTGCCATGGCGTCTTCAGCCAGTTGATTGGCAGGGATGAGGTTTTCGGACGTGTCCAATCTGATATTTATGATCAATCCGGAGGATAGGTCATCAATGTCCTGAAACTGTACAACCCCTTTAACTGTATTAGGGGAACAACATTAGCAAACGGTCACACAAATGATTGTTTGTACAAACCCCTCAGAGTAACTGCCATGTGAAAATAAATGAGCGCTGATCAACTTGCTATATCATCAGTCTCCACTTGTTAGGGGAAATGTATCTGCTTGTGCAGCCCCCAGCCGCAGGGAGGTGTGTGAGTTTAGGGAATTTGTCACAGGGAACACGGTGTAGCCGGTGGTTCTACTCACTGTTAGTTGAATCTTCCCTGGGCCAGTGTGCAGTTGTGTGGAGGGTGGACACGACTTCCCTCGGGGCGCACTCTGTACGCAGGACTCCAGGATGGTCAGTTGAGGTGCCCTTGGTGTTGATTTTGACCGTGTCGGACGGCTGGGTCCTGGTTATTTCGTGACGCCAGTGTCTTAAGGTAGACACACCCGTAATAGTAATAATGAGGAGTCAGTTTGGGATGAACAGGGAACTTTTACTGAATTCCTGAATCCTCCTTGTTGGTACAGATAATGCACACAGAGATGGTTCACAAAAGGATTGAAATGGTAGGCTTTCCAAGTAGGCTGGATCTCTTACTTGCAATATATATATATATATATATATATATATATATATATATATAGTCTCTAGAATGACAGCCAGGCTTTGGTACAATTAGGGTATTCAGTTCACACTCCTGATAGGTAATGTGTGATTCAGATTTAGGGATAATAGTGCACTTTATTATCTAGCAATTACCTCAGGGGCTGTGGAGCTTCTCCTGGGAACTTGTAAATGATGGAGTCCAAAACAACTGAAATATGGATTACCTCCACCTGGTGTACCACTTGGTAGCACTTTGTTCTGGCTGCAGTCTGAATACTGGTTTCTGGGTTTTCCAGTGGCATTTGATCAAAATGGAGAGGAGCTGGACTTGCTTCCTTCCCCTGTGGCTTACTGACTCCCTTTTCTCTGCCAGACTAACTACCAACTTCACCCTCCTCTGTACAGAGGGGTGGTAGCAGAATGGACTAGCTCCATCTAGAGGTGAGGAGTATAACTACATCAGCCTAGATGGATAGCCTTACCAAATACACAATATGCAATATGTAAAATGACATTACAGTTTAAAGTGAACCACTGTTAGTGGAACGCTGCACTTGTGCAAAAGGTCCCTTACTGGAGCCTCCTCTCTTCTTGTCTTGAATCCAAAAATACAGCATGCTGATTCAACATTGCCTTGCATTACTTGCATCACAAATTAAATAGAAGTAAATAAACCGAGAACTTTCTACTTTGGTTTAATAGTTTTAATGTTCTGTAATATTCTGCAAGAAGCAGATTAATGAAAATTTATGAAAACTAGTGTAAAGAGAAAAGCTGAGAAGTTAGGGAGGTGTCATTCACAGCTTTTTGCAGCAGTTTTTGGGGCAGTTTTTGAGCCAAAATCATATACTTCTCCTTCCTGCTAGATCCACTTCTGGCTTCAGGTCAAAAAAACTGCCACAAAAAACTTACTCACAGAGGGTCATGTGACACATCAAATTAATTGAGAATTTCACAAGAAAAACAATGGTGTGCTTGGTTTTAACGTAACTTTATTCATGAATTATTTACAAGTTTCTGACCACTTATAAAATGTGTTCAAAGTGCTGCCTATTGTGTTGGATTGTCAATGCAACCCTCTTCTACCACTCTTCACTCACTGATAGCAACACAAGAACAACATAAGAAATGCTAGCATAGGCTTCCAGTATCCGTAGTTTCAGGTGATGCACATCTTGTATCTTCACAGCATAGACAATTGCCTTCAGATGACCCCAAAGATAAAAGTCTAAGGGGGTCAGATCGGGAGACCTTG
>ONZH01017111.1:0-14458 GCA_900303285.1 Rhinella marina
GTCGGGAAGTGCCAGAAGAAAAGGAGACCACAGAGTTACCCTATGACATAGTGATAAGGTGGAAGCAGCATAAGTAGACCACAGAGTGACCCAGTAACGTAGTGTTGAGGTGGCAGCAGCATGAGGAAATCACAGAGTAGTGATGTGGCAACAGCATGAGAGGATCACAGAGTAGCCCAGTAACATAGTGGTGAGGTGGCAGCAACATGAGGAGACCACAGAGTGGCCAAGAGACATAGTGTTGATGTAGCAGCAGCATGAAGAGACCACAGAGTGGCCAAATGACGTAGTGGTGAGGTGGCAGTAGCATGAGGAGACCACCGAGTTGCCCAGAGACATAGAGTTAATGTAGCAGCAGCATGGGGAGACAACAGAGTGGCTCAGTGAAATAGTGGTGAGGTGGCAGCAGTATGAGGAGACCACAGAGTGGCCAAATAACATAGAAGTGAGGTGCAGCAGCATGAGGAGACCACATAGTCATGAAGGGACAGAAGAAAGAGGAGACCACAGAGTGACCAATGACATAGTGATAAGGTGGCATCAGCATAAGTAGACCACAGAGTGACCCAGTGACATAGTGTTAAGGTGGCAGCAGCATGAGGCAATCACAGAGTAGCGATTTGGCAGCAGCATGAGGAGACTACAGAGTGTCACAGTCACATACTGGTGAGGTGGCCACAACATGAGGAAACCACAGAGTGGCCTAAAGACATAGTGTTTATGTAGCAGCAGCATGAGGTGACCACAGAGTGGTCAAATGACGTAGTGGTGAGGTGGCAGTAGCATGAGGAGACCACAGAGTTGCCCAGAGACATAGTGTTGATGTAGCAGCAGCATAGGGAGAACACAGAGTGGCTCAGTGACATAGTAGTGAGGTGGCAGCAGCATGAGGAGACCACAGAATAGTGATGTGGCAGCAGCATGAGTAGACCACAGAGTGGTGAAGTGGCAACAGCATGAGGAGACCAAAGAGTAGCCCAGAGACATAGTGCTGAGGTAGCAGCAAAATGAGGAGACCACAGAGTCGCCCAGTGACATAGATTTGTGGGAGAAACAGCATGAGTAGATAATAGAGTGGTGCGGTGGCAGCAGCATGAGGAGATGACAGAGTTGCCCAGAGACATAGTGTTAATGTCGCAGCAGCATTAGAAGACCAAAGAGTGTCCCACTGACATATTGGTGAAGTTGCAGCATAACAAAGAGACGACAGAGTGGCCCAGTGACATAGTGGTGAGATGCAGCAGCTTGAGGACACCACAGATTGGCCCATTGATATAGTGTTAAGGTAGCAGCAACATCAGAAGACCACAGAGCTGTGATGTGACAGAAGAATAAGAAGACCACAGAATGACCCAGTGAAATAGTGGGGAAGTGGCAGCAGCATGTTGAGACGACAGTGGCCAAATGACAGTCTTGGGGTAGCAGCAAGATGAGGAGACCACAGAGTGGTGAAGTGGCAGCAGCACCAGGAGACCACAGAGTGGTGAGGTGGCAGCAGCATGAGGAGACCAAAGAGTGGCCCAGTGACATAATGGTGAGGTGGCAGCAGCATGAGGAGATCACAGAGTAGTGATGTGGCAGCAGCATGAGGAGACCACAGAGTGGCCTAGAGACATATTGTTGATGTAGCAGCAGCATGAGGAGACCACAGAGTGGCCAAATGACGTAGTGGTGAGGTGGCAGTAGCATGATGAAACCACAGAGTTGCCCAGAGACATAGTGTTGATGTAGCAGCAGCATAGGGAGAACACAGAATGGCTCAGTGACATAGTGGTGAGGTGGCAGCAGCATTATGAGGCCACAGAATAGCGATGTGGCAGCAGCATGAGTAGGCCACAGAGTGGTGAATTGGCAGCAGCATGAGGAGACCAAAGAGTGGCCAGTGACATAATGGTGAGGTGTTAGCAGTATGAGGAGACTACAGAGTGGTGAAGTGGCAGCAGCATGAGTAGACTCCAGGGTTGCCCAGTGAAATAGTTTTGAGCTGGAAGCAGCATGAGGAGACCACAGAGTAGTGATGTGGCAGCAGCATGAGGAGACCACAGAGTGGCCAAATGACATAGTGGTAAGTTGGCAGTAGCATGAGGAGACCACAGAGTTGCCCAGAGACATAGTGTTGATGTAGCAGCAGCATAGGGAGAACACAGAGTGGCTAAGTGACATAGTGGTGAGGTGGCAGCAGCATGAGGAGACCACAGAATAGTGATGAAGCAGCAGCATGAGTAGAGCACAGAGTGGTGAAGTGGCAGCAGCATGAGGAGACCACAGAGTAGCCAGTGACATAGTGTTGAGGTGGCAGCAGCATGAGGAGACCAGAGAATAGTGATGTGGCAGCAGCATGAGTAGACCACAGAGTGGTGAAGTGGCAACAGCATGAGGAGACCAAAGAGTAGCCCAGTGACATAGTGTTGAGGTAGCAGCAGCATGAGTAGACCACAGAGTCGCCCAGTGACATAGATTTGAGGGAGAATCAGCATGAGTGTCCCACTGACATATTGGTGAAGTTGCAACATCATAAAGAGACCACAGAGTGGCCCAGTGACATAGTGGTGAGGTGGCAGCAGTATAAGGAGACCACAGAGTGGCCAAATGACATAGTGGTGAGGTGGCAGCAGCATGAGGAGACCACATAGTCATGAAGTGCCAGAAGAAAGAGGAGACCACACAGTGACCAATGACATAGTGATAAGGTGGCATCAGCATAAGTAGACCACAGAGTAGTGATGTGGCAGCAGCATGAGGAGAACACAGAATAGTGATGTGGCAGCAGCACGAGGAGACCACAGAGTGGTGAAGTGTCAACAGCACGAGGAGACCAAAGAGTGGGCAGTGACATAGTGATGAGGTGGCAGCAGCATGAGGAGACCACAGATTAGTGATGTGGCAGCAGCATGAGGAGATCAAAGAGTGGTGAAGTGGCAGCATGAGGAGACCAAAGAGTGGACCAGTGACATAGTGCTGAGGTGGCAGCAGCTTGAGAATACCACAGAGTAGTGATTTGGCAGAAGCATGAGGAGACCACAGAGTGGTGAAGTGGCAGAAGCATAAAGAGAACAAAGAGTGGCCCAGTTACATAGTGTTGAGGTAGCAGCAGCATGAGAAAACCACAGAGTAGTGATGTAACAGCAGCATGAGGAGACCACAGAGTGGCCCAGTGATATAGTGTTGAGGTGGCAACAGCCTGAGGAGACCACTGAGTGGCCCACTGACAGGGAGGTGAGGTGGCAGCAGCTTAAGGAGAAAACAGAGTGGTCCAGGGACATAGTGTTGAGGTAGCAGCAGAATAAGAAGACCAAAGAATTGTGAAGTGGCATAAGAATTAGTAGACCACAGAGTAACCCAAAGACATAGTGGTGAGGTGGCAGCAGCATGAGGAGAGCACAGAGTGGTGAATTGGCAGCAGCATGAGGAGAACACAGAGTGGCCCAGTGACATCAAATTGAGGAGGCAGCAGCATGAGGAGAGCACAGAGTGGCCCAGTGACATAGTGGTGAGGTGGCAGCAGCATGAGGAGACCACAGAATGGCCCAGGGACAAGGTGTTAATGGAGCAGCAGCATTAGGAGACCAAAGAGTGCCTCAACAACATAGTGATGAGGTGGCAGCAGCATAATGAGACCACAGTTTGGCCCAGTGACATCATGTCGAGGAAGCAGCAGTACGAGGAGACCACAGAGTGGCCTAGTGACATAGTTTTGAGGTGGCAGCAGCATGAGGAGACCACTAAGTGGCCCATTGACAAAATGGTGAGGTGGCAGCAGCATGAGGAGAAAACAGAGTGGACCCAGTGACATAGTGCTGAGGTAGAAGCAGCATGAGAAGACCAGAAAGTAGTGATGTGGCAGCAGTATGAGGAGACCACAGTTTGGCCCAGTGACATCATGTCGAGGAGGCAGCAGCATGACGAGACCACAGAGTGGCCTAGTGACAAAATGGTGAAGTGGCAGCAGCGTGAGGAGAAAACAGAGTGGTCCAGGGACATAGTGTTTAGGTAGCAGCAGAATAAGAAGACCAAAGAGTTGTGAAGTGGCCTCAGAAAAAGAAGACCATAGAGTGACCCAGTGACATAGTGGTGAGGTGGCAGCAGCATGAGAAGACCACAAAGTGGCCCAGAGACATAGTGTTGATGTAGCAGCAGCATGAGGAGACCACAGAGTAGTAATATGGCAGCAGCATGAGGACACCACAGAGTGTTGAACTGGCAGCAGCATGAAAAGAAAACAGAGTGGACCAGTGACATAGTGCTGAGGTGGCAGCAACATGAGAAGACCACAGAGTAGTGATGTGTCAGCAGTATGAGGAGACCACAGTTTGGCCCAGTGACATCATGTTTAGGAGGAAGCAGCATGAGGAGACCACAGAGTGGCCCAGTGACATACTGTTGAGGTGGCAGCAGCATGAGGAGACCACTGAGTGGCCCACTGACAAAATGGTGAGGTGGCAGCAGCATGAGGAGAAAACAGAGTGGTCCAGGGACATAGCGATGAGGTAGCAGCAGAATAAGAAGACAACAGAGTCGTGAAGTGGCCTAAGAAAAAGCAGACCACAGAATGACCCAATGACGGTGGCAGCAGCACGAGGAGACCACAGAGTGGTGAGGTGGCAGCACCCTGAGGAGACCAAAGAGTGGCCCAGTGACACAATGGTAAGGTGGCAGCAGCATGAGGAGACTCCAGGGTTGCCCAGTGACAGTGTTGAGGTGGCAGCAGCATGAGGAGACCACAGAGTAGTGATGTGGCAGCAGCATGAGGAGACCACAGAGTAGTGATGTGGCAGCAGCATGAGGAGACCACAGAGTGGTGAAGTGGCAGCAGCATGAGGAGACCACAGAGTAGTTATGTGACAGCTGCATGAGGACACCACAGAGTGGCCCAGTGACACCTTGTTGACAGAGTGTCCCAGAGACATAGTGTTGATGTAGCTGCAGCATGATGAGACCACAAAGTCGTAAAGTGGCAGCAGCATGAGAAGAAACCACAGTGGACCAGTGACATAATGCTTAGGTGGCAGCCGCATGAGAAGACCACAGAGTAGTGATGTGGCGGCAGCATGAGGAGAGCACAGAGTGGTGAATTGGCAGCAGCATGAGGAGAACACAGAGTGGCCCAGTGACATCAAATTAAGGAGGCAGCAGCATGGGGAGAGCACGGAGTGGCCCATTGAAATAGTGGTTTGGTGGCAGCAGCATGAGGAGAGCACAAAGTGGCCCATTGACATAATGGTAAAGTGGCAGCATCATGAGGAGACCACAAAGTTGTCCAGTGACATAGTGGTGAAGTGGCAGCAGCATGAGGACACCACAGAGTGGCCCATTGATATAGTGTTGAGGTGGCAGCAGCATGAGACCACAGAGTAGTCTAGTGACATAGTGTTTAGGTAGCAGCAGCATGAGAAGATTACAGAGCTGTGAAGTGGCAGAAGAATGAGGAGACCACAGAGTGACCCAATGACATAGAGGTGAGGTGGCAGCAGCATGAGGAGACCACAGAGTAGCCCAGTGACATAGTGGTGAGGTGGCGGCAGCATGAGGAGAACACAGAGTGGTGAATTGGCAGCAGCATGAGGAGAACACAGAGTGGCCCAGTGACATCAAATTGAGGAGGCAGCAGCATGAGGAGAGCACAGAGTGGCCCACTGACAGTGGTAAGGCGGCAGCAGCATGAGGAGAGTGGTGAAGTGGAAGCAGCATGAGGTAATCATAGAGTGGCCCAGAGACATAGTCTTAGTGTAGAAGAAGCATTTGAAGACCACAGAGTGGTCCAGTGACAATGTGGTGTGGTGGCAGCAGCATGAGGAGACCACAGAGTGGTCCACTGACATAGTGGTAAAGTGGCAGCATCATGAGGACACCACAATGTTGTCCAGTGACATAGTGGTGAGGACACCACAGAGTGGCCCATTAATATAGTGTTGAGGTGGCAGCAGCATGAGACCACAGAGTAATCCAGTTACATAGTGTTGAGGTAGCATCAGCATGAGAAGACCATAGAGCTGTGAAGTGGCAGAAGATTGAGGAAACCACAGAGTGACCCAATGACATAGAGGTGAGGTGGCAGCAGCATTAGGAGACCATAGAGTGGCCCAGTGATATAGTGGTGAGGTGGCAGCAGCATGGGGAGACCACAGAGAGGTAAAGTGGCAGCAGCATGAGGAGAAAACAGAGTGGACCAGTGACATAGTGCTGAGGTGGCTGCAGCATGAGGAGACCACAGAGTACTTCAGTGACATTGTGTTGGGGTAGCAGCAGCATGAGGAGACCACAGATTTGTGAAGTGGGCAGAAGAATAAGGAGACCACAGAGTGACCCAATGACATAGTGGTGAGCATGTGGAGACCCCAGATTGGCCCAGAGACATAGTGTTCATGTAGAAGTAGCATGAGGAGACCACAGAGTACTGATATGGAAGCAGCATGAGGAGACCACAGAGGGGTGAAGTGGCACCAGCATGAGGAGAAAACAGAGTGGACCAGTGACAGGTAGTGACAGCAGCATGAGTAGACCACAGACTAGTGATGTGCCAGCAGCATTAGGAGACCACAGAGTAGTGAAGTAGCAGCAACATGAGGAGACCACATATTGCCCAGTGACATAGTGTTGAGGTAGCAGCAGCATGAGGAGACCACAGAGTGGGCCAGTGACATAGTTTTTGAGGGAGCAGCAGCATGAGGAGTCCACAGAGTGGTGAGGTGGCAGCAGCATGAGGAGACTACAGAGTTGCCTAGAGACATAGTGTTAATGTAGCATCAGCATTAGAAGACCACAGAGTGGTCCAGTGACATAGTGGTGAGGTGGTATCAGCATGAGCAGACCACAGAGTGGCCCAGTGACATAGTGGTGAAGTGGCAGCATCATGAGGAGACCACAGAGATGCCCATTGACATAGTGGTGAGGTGGCAGCAGCATGAGGACACCACAGAGTAGCCGATTGACATAGTGTGGAGGTGGCAGCAGCATAAGGAGACCATAGAGTAGTCCAGTGACATAGTGTTGAGGTAGCAGAAGCATGAGAAGACCACAGAGATGTGAAGTGGCAGAAGAATGAGGAGACCACGGAGTGACCCAATTATTTTGTGGTGAGGTGGTAGTAGCATGAGGAGACCATAGAGTGGCCCAGAAACATATTGTTGATGTAGCAATAGACTACAGACTAGTGATGTGGAATCAGCATGAGGAGACCACAGAGTGGTGAAGTGACAGTAGCATGAGAAGACCAAAGAGTTGGCCAGTGACATAGTGTTGCGGTAGCAGCATGATTAGACCACAGAGTGGTGGGGTGGCAGCATCATGAAGAGACCACAGAGTGCCCCAGAGAGACATAGTGTTGATGTAGCAGCAGCCTGAGGAGACCACAGTGTGGCCAAGTGACAGAGTGGGGAGGGGGGGCAATACCACTACGAGTTGAAGATGGTGGCTGGCAGTAGGAGCACCTGGCAGCAGGAGTGGAATCAGGCGGGTGGCAGCATCAGAATAGTAGCTGAATAATAGTAATTATAATACTAAGTCAGAAGAAACAGGTCTCTTTTGTGAAAGTGTTGGTGTGGCACCATGGATGATCTGATGGTCTGATGCATCAGGCATTGGTGTTTGGAAAGGTCAGTATCACCACATTTTCGGTGGACAAGCGAGTCCTTCTTGGGGGAACTATGGCCGCCGCTGCACTAAACACCCACTCTGATGCCACATTGCTGGCCGGGCTGGAAAGCTTGTCAACGGCAAACTCAGCCAGTTGCGGCCACAAATTCAGTTTGGCTGCCCAATAGTCCAGGGGATTTTCAATGTGGGGTGGGAGGGTATGCCAAGTATGCCACAACCTGTTGGTTCAGGTTCTGCTCTATGTCTAGCTGTTGCTGCTGATGAGTAGTTTCTTCAGTAGACGGGTGAAGAAAACTGCTCATCAGCGACTCTAGACTTAAACTGCTCCTGCCCACCCCCACCCCAGCAGCCATGGCAGTGGAACGAGAGTGCAGAGGGCCTCCCAGGCAGACCTGCATCAGGATGGGCGATGGAGCACATAGGCAGCTGCCAACTGACTACATAGGATGTCTCAATAGTAGTTCAGATTATCCTTCCTCTCAGCGGGTGGAAAAAAGGCCCCCATTTTGGACTGGTAGCGAGGGTCTAACATGGTGGAGTAGTCATCTCTCTGACAAATGGTGACAATACGGCTGTCACTACACATGCAAGTGAGAATGCATCGGGCCATTTGCGCAAGTGACTCGGAGGGACTCCCTGTCTCAATCTCCACTACATACTGCCACAGTGTGTCTGGGTCCTCTGCTCCTCTGGCTGCTCCTGCTCCTCCACTCCTTTCACCTGTGTAGAAAAACCACCCATTTCTCTACACATTGCTTGTGGTTGAATGTCCTGCTCCTCCAGTTCAGCCCCCACAGGGCTCATGTGACCGTGAGATGTAGTCACTAGAGATGAGCGAACATGCTTGTCCGAGCTTGGTGCTCGTTCGAGCATTAGGGTATTTGTACATGCTCGATACTCGGACGAGCATCTCGTGATACTCGAGGAAATGGCATCTTCCTCTTCTTGCATGTTAGGCGCCTTTTTCTCAGCCAATCAACATGCAGGAGAATCTTTTGTACCACCTAGCATCACATGGAACCCCTACAAGTCGATAGCAGGGATTGGCTGGCCAGATCAGATGACCTGGGAATATAAGAATCTGGTCCAGCGCTGCTCGCCACATACGCCGCCTGGATGAGATTAGGGACAGAGCTGCTGTCTGTCAGGGAGAGTGTTAGGGCCTCAATTTAGATTTTGGTAAGGCAGAAATCAACCTCAAAGAAACCAACAGCCCTACAAGCACCTTTTTTTTTGGTCTCCTCCTGGCTGCTGGCTGAGACTTGAAGTGCAGCTACCGCCATCTTGGCTGCACACTGTGCACAACGACTGGTGGCAGAAAGGGGATAGCACGTGGCCCACACAGACCGCAAAAAAATTGCCCAAAGTCCTTTCAGTACTAATTTTTGTTACTGCTGTACCATGGCTTGCTGGGATCTGTAGTGCAGTCTAGAGAATATGTTTTTTCTCTCAGTTATATATACTACAGTGCAGTGAAAAATTCTGTCGTGTATGGTACAGTAGCCGCAGTCTAGAAAATATGTTTTTTCTCTCAGTTATATATACTACAGTCCAGTGAAAAATTGAGTGGTGTGCGGTACAATAGCCCCAGTCTAAAGACTATGTTTTTTCTCTCAGTTATATATACTACAGTGCAGTAAAAAATTCTGTCGTGTGCGGTACAGTAGCCACAGTCTAGAAAATGTTTTTTCTCTCAGTTATATATACTACAGTGCAGTAAAAAATTATGTCGTGTGCGGTACAGTAGCCGCAGTCTAGAAAATGTTTTTTCTCTCAGTTATATATACTACAGTGCAGTAAAAAATTCTGTCGTGTGCGGTACAGTAGCCGCAGTCTAGAAAATGTTTTTTCTCTCAGTTATATATACTACAGTGCAGTGAAAAATTCTATTGTGTGCGGTACAGTAGCCACAGTCTAAAGACTATGTTTTTTCTCTCAGTTATATATATTACAGTGCAGTGAAAAACTCTGTTGTGTGCGGTACAGTAGCCGCAGTTTAGAAAATACGTTTTTTCTCTCAATTATATATACTACAGTCCAGTGAAAAATTCAGTGGTGTGCGGAACAATAGCTGCAGTCTAAAGACTACGATTTTTCTCTGAGCTATATATACTACAGTGCAGTGAAAAATTCTGTTGTGTGCGGTACAATAGCCCCAGTCTAAAGACTATGTTTTTTCTCTCAGTTATATATACTACAGTGCAGTAAAAAATTCTGTCGTGTGCGGTACAGTAGCCGCAGTTTAGAAAATACGTTTTTTCTCTCAATTATATATACTACAGTGCAGTAAAAAATTCTGTCGTGTGCGGTACAGTAGCCGCAGTCTAGAAAATGTTTTTTCTCTCAGTTATATATACTACAGTGCAGTAAAAAATTCTGTCGTGTGCGGTACAGTAGCCGCAGTCTAGAAAATGTTTTTTCTCTCAGTTATATATACTACAGTGCAGTGAAAAATTCTATTGTGTGCGGTACAGTAGCCACAGTCTAAAGACTATGTTTTTTCTCTCAGTTATATATATTACAGTGCAGTGAAAAACTCTGTTGTGTGCGGTACAGTAGCCGCAGTTTAGAAAATACGTTTTTTCTCTCAATTATATATACTACAGTCCAGTGAAAAATTCAGTGGTGTGCGGAACAATAGCTGCAGTCTAAAGACTACGATTTTTCTCTGAGCTATATATACTACAGTGCAGTGAAAAATTCTGTTGTGTGCGGTACATTAGCCACAGTCTAAAGACTATGTTTTTTCTCTCAGTTATATATATTACAGTGCAGTGAAAAACTCTGTTGTGTGCGGTACAGTAGCCGCAGTTTAGAAAATACGTTTTTTCTCTCAATTATATATACTACAGTCCAGTGAAAAATTCAGTGGTGTGCGGAACAATAGCTGCAGTCTAAAGACTACGATTTTTCTCTGAGCTATATATACTACAGTGCAGTGAAAAATTCTGTTGTGTGCGGTACAGTAGCCACAGTCTAAAGACTATGTTTTTTCTCTCAGTTATATATATTACAGTGCAGTGAAAAACTCTGTTGTGTGCGGTACAGTAGCCGCAGTTTAGAAAATACGTTTTTTCTCTCAATTATATATACTACAGTCCAGTGAAAAATTCAGTGGTGTGCGGTACAATAGCTGCAGTCTAAAGACTATGTTTTTTCTCTGAGCTATATATAATACAGTGCAGTAAAAAAATTCTGTCGTGTGCGGTACAGTAGCCGCAGTCTAGAAAATACTTTTTTTCTCTCAGTTATATATTCTACAGTGCAGTGAAAAATTCTGTCGTGCGCGGTACAGTAGCCGCAGTCTAGAAAATACGTTTTTTCTCTCAGTTATATATAATACAGTCCAGAGAAAAATTGAGTGGTGTGCGGTACAATAGCCGCAGTCTAAAGACTACGTTTTTTCTTTTAGTTATATATACTACAGTCCAGTGAACAATTATCTACTTTGTGGCACAGTAGCCTCAGTCTAAAGAGTACATTTTTTCTCTCAGTTATATATACTACAGTGCAGTGAACAATTCTGTAGTGTGCTGTACAGTAGCCGCATTCTACACAGTACGTTTTTTCTCTCAGTTATATATACTACAGTGCAGTGAGAAATTCTGTAGTGTGCTGTACAGTAGCCGCAGTCTAAACAGTACGTTTTTTCTCTGTTATATATACTACAGTGCAGTGAACAATTCTGTCGTGTGCTGTACATTAGCCGCAGTCTAAAGAGTACGTTTTTTCTCTCAGTTATATATACTACAGTGCAGTGAACAATTCTGTAGTGTGCTGTACAGTAGCCGGAGTCTAAAGACTACGTTCTTTCTCTCAGTTATATATACTACAGTGCAGTGAACAATTCTGTAGTGTGCGGCACAGTAGCCGCAGTCTAATGGTGACACCAACAAGTGACCAAGTTAGTTGAGGTAGCAGGTGAGCCAGCCAATGATGTAGCCTGACACAGCATGGCAGTGACAACAGAGTGACCATATTAGACTGAGGTAGCAGGTGAAGCACATAAAATTTTACCCTGACACAGCATGGCGGTGACACCCCCAATTAACCAAGTTACTTGAGGTAGTCAGTGAACCACCCAAAAATTTACCCTTACACAGCATGGCGGCGACAACAGAGTGACCAAGTTAGACTGAGATAGCAGGTGAAGCACATAAAATTTTACCTTGACACAGCATGGCGGTGACACCGCCAATTGACCAAGTTACTTGAGGTAGCCGGTGAACCACCCAAAAATTTACCCTGACACAGCATGGCGGTGACACCCTCAATTGACCAAGTTACTTGAGGTAGCCGGTGAACCACCCAAAAATTTACCCTGACACAGCATGGCGGTGAACCCAGAGTGACCAAGTTAGACTGAGGTAGCAGGTGAAGCACATAAAATTTTACTCTGACACAGCATGGCAGTGACACCCCCAATTGACCAAGTTACTTGAGGTAGCCGGTGAACCACCCAAAAATTTACCCTGACACAGCATGGCGGTGACAACAGAGTGACCAAGTTAGACTGAGGTAGCAGGTGAACCACCCAAAAATTTACCCTGACACAGCATGGCGGTGACACCACCAATGCCTTGGTCAGACTGAGATTGCAGTCAAATGGCTGTAGGTGAGCCTCCCAAAAATTTGTTTTAGAGTGTCTGAAGTTGACCCTCCAGAAAAATAGTTTTTGAGTGTCTGTAGTTGACCCTACTGAAAAATTGTTTTTGAGTGTCTGTAGTTGACCCTCCTGAAAAATTGTTTTTGAGTGTCTGTAGTTGACGCTCCTAAAAATTTTTTTGGAGCTGAGGTGGCCCTCCGTAAACATTGTTTGTAAAGAACGCCAGTTGGCCCTCAGAAAAATTGCCTGTTCTCTCAGCGTTTGTGTGCGAAGAGACGGAGGAGGAGGAGAGGAGAGGATACATAAAGAATATTCATGTTGAGCTGCTTTCCCCCGGTGGAGATTTGAATTCCGGTGAAATCAAGGCTTTATTCATTTTAATAAGCATCAGCCTGTCAACGCTTATCAGTGTTGATGCCACCAGCTGCACTGAAGACCCGCTCTGACAACACGCTAGCGGCAGGGCAGGCCAGCACCTCCAAGGCGTACAGCGCTAGTTCAGGCCACGTGTCCAGCTTTGCAACCCAGTAGTTGTATGGAGCAGAGTGATCACGCAGGATGTTGGTAGGGTCACCTAGGTACTCCCTCACCATCTTTCTGAACAGCTCCCACCTACTCTGCCTAGACTGGGGACGGTTGACATAGTCTTGCTGGGGTGTAATAAAACTGGCAAAGGCCTTGGAGAGTGTTCCCCTGCCAGTGCTTGACAAGCTGCCTGCTCCCCTCCTCTCCCCCGCTAGTTGGCCCACAGAACTACGTCCTTTGCCGCTAGCGGTGTCAGATGGGAAGGATAGTTTCAGCTTGTGCACCAGGGCCTGTTGAAATTGATTCACTCTCAAACTCCTTTCCTCTACCGGAATGAGAGTGGAAAAGTTCTGCTTGTACCGGCGGTCCAGGGGGTTAAACACCCAGTAATCGGTGTTGGCAAAAATGCTTCTAACGCGAGGGTCACAGGAAAGGCAGCCTAACATGAAGTCAGCCATGTGCGCCAGAGTCCCAACATGCAAGAATTCCCATCTGACTCTCCATTTCCTCCTCCTCCAACTCCTCCTCTTCAGCCCATACGCGCTCAACAGATAAGAAGGAATGAGCATTGGTACCCTCTTCAGTCTCGCCAACATTCTCCTCCTCATTCTCCTCCTCCACCCCCGCCCCCCCTCCTCTAATGTGCGCTGAGAAACAGACCCGTGGGTGCTCTATCTATCAAGCAACGTATCTTCTTCCCCTTTCTCCTATGACAAGCGCAAAGCCTCTAACTTCATGCTGAGCAGTGAGTTTTTCAGCAGACAAAGCAGCGGGATGGAGACGCTGATAATGGCGGCATTGCCGCTGACCATCTGTGTTGACTCCTCAAAGTTGCTTAACACCTGACAGATATCAGACATCCACGTCCACTCCTCATTGTAGACTTGAGGAAGCTGACTAACCTGACTACCAGTTCTCGTGGAAGTTGTCATCTGGCAGTGTACAATCGCTCTGCGCTGCTGGTAAACCCAGGCTAACATGTTTAATGTGGAATTCCATCGCGTGGGCACGTCGCACAACAGTTGGTGAGCGGGCAGTTGTAGGCGGCGCTGTGCTGCCCTGAGAGTGGCAGCATCTGTGGTTGACTTGCGGAAATGCACACAGATGCGTCGCACCTTGGTGAGCAAATCAGACAAATTGGGGTAGGTCTTGAGGAACCGCTGAACCACAAGATTGAACACGTGGGCCAGGCATCGCACATGTGTGAGTCTGCCGAGTTGCAGAGCTGCCACCAGGTTACGACCGTTGTCATACACAATCATGCCTGGTTTGAGGTTCAACGGCGCCAGCCAAAGATCGGTCTGCGCCGTGATGCCCTGTAACAGCTCTTGGGCGGTGTGCCTCTTGTCAGCTAAGCTCAGCAGTTTCAGCACCTCCTGTTGGCGCTTACCCACGGCAGTGATGCTGCGCCTAGAGCTACCGACTGAAGGCGCCGCGCTCACGGATGGTGAGTTGAGAGTAGGAGGAGGAGGAGGGGTTGGAGGAAGAGGCATAATAAGTCTGAGAAACCGTGACCGAGGTAGGCCCCGCAATCCTCGGTGTGGGCAGTACATGAGCGGCCCAAGGGTCAGACTCGGTCCCAGCCTCCACCAAGTTAACCCAATGTGCCGTCAGGGAGATATAGTGTCCCTGCCCGCCTCTCAGTAACCGCGTTGGTCAGGGGACGGAGGATGCTCTCTGACACGTGCTGGTGTAGGGCTGGGACGGCACATCAGGAAAATAGTGGCAGCTGGG
>ONZH01017112.1:0-105233 GCA_900303285.1 Rhinella marina
TTCTCTGTGTCTGTGTCAACATGTGTGGGGCCGGAGCGCTGCTCCAGCTCCACACATGTATCAGCGGCAGTACGGATCTGTCGGCACCCTTTAGGTGCCGGATCCGTGCTGCCGCTAGTGTGGAAGAGGCCTTAGACTGCCCTACTGCAATCCTTTCTCACTCATCAAGTTTTATTCCTCGTCAGTACCTATCTGCCTGGTAATCATGCATCTTCCATCCTGATGAATGATTCAAATCAACTGACAAACGAGTGTTTGCTTGTTTATCAGCTGATCATTGGGGTGATTATATAAGCCAATAAAGAGTGTTCCTATGAAGGGCCCTGTTCAGACGGTGTGTATTAACACCAGGTATATAAAATTATTTTGCAAGAGAACGCACAGTACAGTTGCCAATGAAAAGGCCTATATATTTTATATTTCAAGGTACACAGCCGTGTACTAACTGTTCAGACGGTGTGTATTAACACCAGGTATATAAAATTATTTTGCAAGAGAACGCACAGTACAGTTGCCAATAAAAAGGCCTATATATTTTATATTTCAAGGTACACAGCCGTGTACTAACTTTTCAGACGGTGTGTATTAACACCAGGTATGTAAAATTATTTTGCAAGAGAACGCACAGTACAGTTGCCAATGAAAAGGCCTATATATTTTATATTTCAAGGTACACAGCCGTGTACTAACAGATCAGACGGTGTGTATTAACACCAGGTATATAAAATTATTTTGCAAGAGAACGCACAGTACAGTTGCCAATGAAAAGGCCTATATATTTTATATTTCTAGGTACACAGCCGTGTACTAACTGTTCAGACGGTGGGTATTTACACCTGGTATACAAAAAGGGTATTGCAGGCACACAGAACCCAGAACACTAGAGCCAAATAAACTGTATTTTAAAAAAAAAAAAAGTACACAGCCGTATACTGCCAGAAGATCAGATGGTGCATATACACACTAGGTATATAACAGGGTTTTGCAGCCAAAAAGAATGCAGAACAGTAGTGCCAAATATAGTTTGGTATGTAGCAGAGCACCTAATACACCACTAATGCCTCTCTCTGTCCCTACTCCAGCAGCTATCCCTGAATACAGCAGCCGTTCTCTGTAAAGTGTATATTGTAGTAAAGCTATCACTGTACTGCACTATAGTAGCCCTGATAAGGGCTTTTAATCACGCTCCTGCCTGTCCAACAGCTAAAACCTGTCTCTCCCTTCTCCAGCCTCTGTCCCTGACTAAGTTCACGCAGCATATGCGAACGAGCAGGAAGAGCTGAGTTTTTATGATTCGAGGTCACATGGTTTTTCCAGCCAATGCATGTAGACGCCGTTTTCGCGCTGCCAGCGTGCTCAGCGGGCCTGTCATACCCCCCTGCATGGTGATTGGTGGAAAAAGAGCGCCAGGGAAGGTGGGAGGGGAAACGAATTCTAAGTGCGCCATCGCCGTTATACTCGAACGAAATCAAGTACGCCGAATAGCGTAGTATTCGATCGAATACCAGCTCGATCGAACACTACTCGCTCATCTCTAAATAACATATAATCATGGGTGCCAATAGAATGGAATAGATCTGGAGGGTAATCCTTGGATTTCTGTCCAAGTGCCCCAGATTTCTGATTGATTGTCACGTTCAACTGCATCTGCACCCTCAGGACACTATGACTTTCTACTAGGCTACTTTCACACTAGCGTTTTTAATTTCCGGTATTGAGTTCCGTCATAGGGGCTCAATACCGGAAAAAAACGATTCAGTTTTGTCCCCATTCATTGTCAATGGGGACAAAACTGAACTGAAGACAACGGAGCGCTCCTGAAAGCATTCCGTTCCGTCTTCAGACCGGAGAACAAACCGCAGCATGCTGCGGTTTTCTCTCCGGTCCAGGCATCCGCACCAAGACGGATCCGGAATGACCCCCAATGCAAGTCAATGGGGACGGATCCGTTTGGTGTGACACACCAGTAATCCGGATCTGTCCTCCATTGACTTGCAATGGGGGGTCATTCCGGATCCGGCTACACATATACAGAAATACATACAGACATACATACATACACACACATACACACAAACACATACATACTTACATACTCCAGCCAGGGACGCCGGCAGCATGTCTTCACGCGCCTCCTGCGCGCAGCTATGATGTTTCCCCATTGCGCCCAGCAGAGGGCGCTGTGGGGAATTGTCATCACTGCGCGCAGGAGGCGCGTGAAGACGTGCTTCCGGCGTCCCTGGCTGGAGTATGTAAGTATGTATGTGTTTGTGTGTATGTGTGTGTATGTATGTTCTCTGTGTCTGTGTCAACATGTGTGGGGCCGGAGCGCTGCTCCAGCTCCACACATGTATCAGCGGCAGTACGGATCTGTCGGCACCCTTTAGGTGCCGGATCTGTGCTGCCGCTAGTGTGGAAGAGGCCTTAGACTGCCCTACTGCAATCCTTTCTCACTCATCAAGTTTTATTCCTCGTCAGTACCTATCTGCCTGGTAATCATGCATCTTCCATCCTGATGAATGATTCAAATCAACTGACAAACGAGTGTTTGCTTGTTTATCAGCTGATCATTGGGGTGATTATATAAGCCAATAAAGAGTGTTCCTATGAAGGGCCCTGAGAAGGGAGCTGTCAGCTCCTTGCTACACCATTCAGTCTCATAGGCTATAGCAGGAATCAGCAATCTTCGGCACTCCAGCTGTTGTGAAACTACAACTCCCAGCATGCAAACATGCTCAGCTGTTCTGACTCCCACAGAAGTGAAAGAAGAATTCTGGGAGTTGTAGTTTCTGGGCAGCTGGAGTGCCAGAGGCTGCTGATCCCTGAGCTATAGGCTATATGAACACATCCATAAAAAATGCTGAATGGATCTGGCACCTTAGGAACAAGTATCCAACGGTTACATTATACAACCTATACAAATAGGTGCAAAAAGTGGTAAGTAAAAATAACAAATACATAAGCTAGTATTGGCAATTAGATAGGGAATACTCCAAATGATGCAACTCCAATATATGACTCAGAGTGCAGAGTTGCCAATGACACTAGGGACAGTTACTTACCTATTAAAAGGAAGAAAAGGTGGCTCACTTACCGATACAGAAAAAGTGGGTACATGAGCACAAAATCTGGCTAACCAAACCAGGCTAAAATAGTAAATTACAAATCAAAACATTGACAGTCAAGTAAAGACCACCCTGTAATGTGGAAAAGGTGGAATTGTCTGTGACGCTAGACTGTGTTACAACAATACAGTGTCTCACAAGATAACATTATTCACTCAAATTGAGTATGCCACTGTTCACATAAGGCCTCATGCACATAACTGTATTTTTGGGTCCGTGTCTGGTCCAAATTTTTTGAGGATCACGCATGGACCCATTCATTTCCATGCGGCCACAAAAACATGTTATCCATGTGCTGTGCTGTCCACATCCATTCTTTTTCCAACAAGATGGGGGAACATGCCACACCTCACAGAACTCACTGGCTTGGGTTCATGAACTGTTTACGGAGGAGCGAACTGTGAGCAAGGGGTTATGACCACCACGTTCCCCAGACTTGTCTACATGTGATTTGTGGGAAAATTTAAAACAGGAAGTGTACGCTAACAAGTCACATCCCCTGGTGTATATCTGTTCATAACTGAACCCATCTTGCCAGATCCTGTAGTTTAAAGACATTTTAGGGCTGCAACGCTGTTAATGCTTCCCTGCAGTGTCTGTGTCAAGCTACTGCACATGTGAGGAATACTTTGAATAGCCATATCTTCAACAAATGCAAACACTGTACCAGTGTACAAACTGTAATGGATTCCTCCAGGTGATGAGGAAATGATAATGCAAGTTCTTATAATAAAACCGTTTGCAGCATAGTATGTAAGATGTGAGCAGCAGCTTGCTGTGTCAAGTGTTAATAGCGGCTTTCCAGACGCATTTCAAAGCAACCCTGTTATATTATTTGCTGCATGGGTATAGAGATCACACAGATGACATCCGTGTGCTGTCTGCATTTTTTACAGACCCATAGAAATCAATTGTTCGTATACAATCTGCAAAATGTGGATCAGATGCAGACCCAAACAACAGTCATCATGTACATGAGGCCTAACAATAAGTGTTTTACTGCCTCACAGATATTGGTTTCATGTCAATACTGGTCATAACTACTTTATATAGTGGAGATGAGCAAATTTTCCAAAATTCATTTTATTCTGATTCATCTGAATAGGCCTAGAAATTCAATTCGGGTAAAAATTCTACTCAAATCAAAAGTGTTTTATCTGCCTGAAAAATCTCTCTCTCATCTCTCTCCAGAATCACAATTCGCCCAAGATTCTCACAAATCCAAATTTTTTGAAAAATGTGGATCAAATTTTCATTCTATTTCTATACATTCAATTTGCTCATCTTTATATGAAAGATTATGATAGGGGAGCAGAATCTCCTCTAGTTTCTGTGTGCTGTGTATGGGAGACATCATAGCAGCTAATCTCCACCTCAGGGAGAATTGAGAATTAGAAACAAAGCCCACAGAGGGGAAACTGCTAAAAATGTCATATACAAGTCGTATAAGGGTATAGCTGCATGTCCATAGTGGATTTTCTGCAGCGGAAAATCAGTGGATCTGCCAATAATCTATAGTAGTAATAGCTGCAGCCGTTTGTGTGGATCCTGCTGTAGCTTTTGGTGTGGAAACTCTGTGGATTTGCTGCAGATGTCACCTTCCTCAAGCAAAGGGTGAAATTCAGTAGGTATCAGTAACATAAACTGCTGTGGATTTAAAATTGGCATGTCTTGTTATGTGTGGCATTCACTCTCCGCAGTATGGTGGTGAGATTTATTTTAAAACTCATCCACTTCACTGTTCTATTAAATGCAGCCGATTTTTGCATTCAATTCTGCAGCAGAAAATCAGCAAGATTCATGCTATATGTCACAATGCTCCATGGTACTCCATTTAGTTTATCCTGAAAATTCATCTGAAAGTTTAGAAAGTGAAGGTATGCTTCAAAATATATGACATTTTAATTGTAAAGACAAACCTGAAACAAACCTATTGGTGTCTTCATTAGAAGAGATCAACGTTCTAGGCCTGCAAGCACCTAGCGTGCACTTTACCAATAAATTACATACAAAATACCTTCTCTCACATCTTGAGCTGTATTCTTTCTTTACCTGAAAGGAGAAACTCTCTTGGGTTTGTAACCCTGAGGTCTTTTCATTTCATCGGCTAATGAGAATCAATCAGACAGATGTGTGTTTGTGTGCACGATCCTCAGCGCCTGATTATTCTTCCGGCAGCTGATTGAAAGAAAGTCAGAAGTTTTTTCCTTTTTTTATTTTAAACTTACTCAGCCCCATGTAGAGAGACAAGGATGAAAGGAAATCTTCCATAAGTTATCCTATTCTCTATAGTTTTTTTTTCTCTTGCAAATCAGATGTCCTTCAACACAGTCTTACATATTTAACTTTAAGTCTAAACTTTTTATATACTTCACCAGTGCACTTGGTCACCACGCACATAAGATTGCTGTCGGATGAATAGGCTGTGGCCAACAGCTATGTCCCCACATCAGGTTTCCTGATGCAGTTTTAGAAGCCAAAATCAGGAGTGAATCATAAAAGGAAAGAAAGTATAAAGAACAGATATGACTCCTCTTTTTTTAATTCACTCTTGGTTATGGCTTCCAAAACTCCATCACAAAACCTGGCCACGTGGCTGTACCCAATCCCCTTAGAGCACATGACTGACTATGCATGTATATTTCCAGGAGAAGAAGGAGACAATCTGCTGCCATGCCCTTCTGAGAATAGCTTATATCCTGACCACAAAAAGGATCAAGTAGCCTACACCTTATCATCCATTTTTCTGAGATACGTCTTTTGGGGGGGTAGTTGGGAAGCTCTCATATATATTAGATTGTTAATCTATTCCACCGATGTGTTTCTAAAGTGTGTGGGCAGCTTAAATACAGTCTGTCACCAGCAAAGTCGGTTTGAAAGTAAGGATACCTTCACGTAGAGTAGGTGCCTTCAAGCATATCCATAAAATGTCTATGAAAATTGGGTCCCAAATCCTGAGAAATGCTTTGTTACATTTTTATTCATGTATGGTTTTTGGTGCACCCTGGCTGGAACGGATCTGAGAGGCCCCTTCCATGGGGCACCGAAAATCTTATCTACTGAAAAATAAGCATTTCTTAGGATTAAAGGACTAGAAAGGTCTGGTTATGTTTCAGGGTACCTACTGTACATGGTGGTATAAGTACTTGGAAACTGATTTTGGAGGTGACAGACTCCCTTTTAAGTTATTGCATTGTAAGTCATGCCCCCTTTCTGCTAATCCACACCCTATTATAAATCACATAAAAAAATCAGTACATAAAAATTTCAAAAACTTTTTATAAATGTGGTGCAAAGCATGTATGCCAGGAAATTTATGCCAACATTCTGGCATGTTTCAATTAGTAGATCTCCCCTCAGTATCGTTTTGGAGTACAAAATTCTGTGCTGAATAATTTCTCAATATATCTTCATAAGAGCTGCAGTCTTGTTTTTCTGATACAGAGCTCCAAATCCTCTACCTAGACATAAATGTAAAGAATAAAATTATGTCTGCCGGCAGTTGCCACTAGAGGGAGTACCAAAGTTTTCCCCCTAGGCTCCTAGCTGCTGCTAAAATTATTATATACTCCTATGTCTATGGAGGGAATTTGGTGGTGTGTATCCTGGTATAAAGATTTATTATGTACTAAGTTATTTAAAAATTGTATTAATTTAAATACAGACAGCCTCATAATAACCATAATGCAAAAAAATTCTGTTTTTGTGGAGCTGCAATGGTATGTTAGAAAGTCTCACATGTAACTCATATTGGGTTGGGATAAAACAGCAAGAGTGAGTGCTCAGTGGAAGGCATTTAAAGAAGATGAAAAAGAAAGAGAAATCCACGATGGTTTACTAGAGAGGTAAGAGCTATAGTGAATGATAAAAAGTCTGCCTATAAGAGGTATAAAGAGTCTGGAAGTGTAGCAGACAGAGAAGTGTATAAAATTATACAGCAGAAGACAAAACAGATTATTAATACTGCTAAAGCTTCAAAGGAGGAAGAAATAGCCATATCTGTTAAGGAGGGTAATAAAACCTTCTTCAGATATATTAGTGACAGGAAGAAGAAAAACTGCAGCATTACAAAACTTAGATATGGAAAAAATCTGTATATAGATGGGGATAAGGCAGTCCTGACCATCTGAATAACTACTTCTGCTCAGGTTTTTCAGATGGCGACTTTCATAATCAGAACATGGCTGGACATAGCATTGCCTCTAGTTGTAAGGTTTCAGCCCCAGTGTTTTCAGAGGCTGATGTTCTAGAGAAACTTGTCTGGCTAAAGTTAAATAAGGCAATGGGTCCGCATGGCATCCACCCCAGAGTTCTTAAAGAACTCCGATCAGTGATTGTTGGCCCCCTGACTGATCTATATAATCAGTCCCTTCTTACAGGAGATGTTCCTGATGATTGGAGAATGGCCAATGTTGTACCCATGCACAAGAAGGGTAGTAGAGAAGAAGCTAGTAACTATAGGCCAGTCAGCTTGACATCTGTAGTGGTAAAAATGATGGAGACTCTACTAAAAAAAAAAGAAGATAATTGACCACCTAACAACAAACAACTTGATGGACCCAAACCAGCATGGCTTTACTGAGGGCCGATCATGTCAGACTAATCTCAATGATTTCTTTGACTATGTAACTAAAGTGCTGGATGAAGGTGGTGCTGTGGATATCGCCTACCTGGATTTCAGTAAAGCTTTGGATACGGTTCCCCATAAAGAGCTGAATTATCAAGAATTGGACTTAACCCCTGGATAGTTCAGTGGATCTGCCGTTGGCTGAAGGACAGATACCAGATGGTTGTTGTTAATGGAGTGTATTCTGAGCAGAGGTTGGTTACAAGTGGGGTGCCACAAGGATCTGTTCTGGGTCCTGTTCTGTTTAACATGTTTGTAAGTGACATAAGGGACGGCTTGGTAGGGAAGGTTTGCTTGTTTGCTGATGACACAAAAGTGTGTAATAGGATTGATGTTCCAGGAGGTGTGTGTAATATGGAGAATGATTTATCTTTATTAGATAAGTGATCAAAACAATGGAAACTGCAGTTCAATGTTTCCAAATGTAAAATAATGCACTTGGGGAGAAGAAACCTTCTATCTGAGTATCATATTGGCAGTTCTTTGCTAACAAAGACCTCAGAAGAGAAGGATTTGGGGGTAGTCATCTCTGACAGCCTCAAAATGAGTAACCAATGCAGCCAGGCGGTAGGGAAAGCAAATCGTATGCTTGGCTGCATAGCTAGAGGTATAACAAGCAGAAAGAGGGAGATTGTGATCCCTCTGTATAGAGCTCTAGTGAGACCACATCTGGAATACTGTGTTCAATTCTGGAGACCTCACCTGCAAAAGGATATTGCTAAAATAGAACGGGTCCAAAGAAGAGCTACAAAAATGGTGAAAGGTCTAAAGCATAGAACTTATCAAGAAAGACTCAGAGTTCTTAATATGTATAGTCTGGAGGAAAGAAGAGAAAGGGGGGACATGATTGAAATCTTTAAATATGTTAAAGGACTGAATAAAGTTCAGGAGGGAAGGGTTATTAATAAGAAACTGAACACAAGAACAAGGGGGCACAATCTGAGGTTAGTTGGGGTAAAAATCAAGAACAACATTAGAAAATATTATTTCACTGAAAGAGTAGTAGAAGCTTGGAACAAACTTCCAGCAGAGGTGGTTGATAAATCCATAGTAACTGAATTTAAACATGCCTGGGATAAACAGGTATCTATCCTAAGATAACAATAAAAGGATATTAAAAGGGCAGACTAGATGGACCAGGTGGTCTTTTTCTGCTGTCAATCTTCTATGTTTCTGTGTTTCTATATTATATAAATATTTAATCTCTAAATGATTGTCCACAAGACACATACGGTATATACTATGTATGCTCACAACCAGACCTGGCCTCTTACTAAATCAACCAAGGTAGCTTTTATTATAAGTAACAATAATGAGAATCCTGAATACTTTCTGGCCAAAAGGCGATGGCAGGAAAGAGGAGATTCTACTTTCAAGAATTAATGGACAGCACTCAGACCACAGGCAGGAAGGACGATAAATGTGCTCCCAAGAGAGATGTCAGGTCTGTGCTGATATTGTGTTCTTAAAAGTCACCGGTAAATATAAGCCCTTGAATCGCCCTCTTCTGTCAAGTTGTTAGCAATTCTATTAAGCCTATCTCATAGTGATATATGTTTCTGGAAAAGTTAAGTGACAACCAATATAGCTACCATTATAGCTCCCATCATAACAACTAGTGTTCTAGAAATCCTGCCTGAGCATCTAGCTAATTATATAGTATTGCATTCATACCGTATAGCTGCATAGGCAGACCGAGGCAGATTCAGGAAGGAAGTCTGGAAGAGCTTGTTAACAACAAGCTTTAGGAACAATAAGGGTATATCCACATTTGGCATTTACAGTAGCAGCAGAGTGGATGAAATACTCATGCAGACGTTTAGTGTGGATTTTAAATACGCAGCAGGTCAGTTTTTTGCAGTACCCCAGGGCAGGGAGAATCTATGTACTATAATGGTATGTCATGTATTTTTAATGCCTTGTATACTCCCAGCCTAGCTCTGTATGGCAGTGATAGAGTTTACTAACTTTGACACAACCCTTTGCAGGCATTGCTTGGTGTTGGCTGGCTCCACCCTAGCTATAGACTGTTCTAGGAACTCCATCTCCTTGGGGCTTGGGATTCACATATCTCTGTTTGCTGCAAAATCAACAGCAAAAGAGAAAGGAGATAAAAGAGACTTCAAACATTTGCATGGCATGAGTCAGCCAGGAAGGTAACTGCCATTGTGGCCAATACAGATTTTACTGCCATGTAGGGATTACAGTTAAGACACCTTACACAGTTAATTAATAGAGATGAGCGAGTAGTGAAATATTCGAAAGTTCGAAATTCGATTCGAATAGACCGCGAAATTCGACTATTCGACCGAATATCGAATCCCATTAAAGTCTATGAGAAAAAAATGCTCGCCACTTGGAAATCTCAATTCGACCACTTGGAGGTCACCAAGTCCACCCTGAAACCTCAGAAAAGGATGCCAACACTGCTGGAATGCAACTGGGACAGCAGGGGAAGCATGTCTGGGTGCATATAACGCGCCCAAGTCGCACTATTACGCCACTATCACAGCCTCTCAACAATACACTCCAAAGACAATCTAACCTCTCTGTAAAGTGAGACCATACAAGGAAACCTTCTTTCCTCTACATTGCCATGGACCCCAAGCCAAACTAGACAAAAAAGAAGATAAAATTCTGCACCCCTTAAAATCACGTTGCCTATGACAACCACAGATGGCATAGGCAAAGGGGAAAGCAAATAGACCCCACCCCTAATTGTCATTGTGTGTGTGTGTGAGATGTGGTCAGACATGTCTTCTTTAAAATGTAAAAACAACTCAAACACATGCAGAAGCCTTAAAATGCCCAAATTGTTGGCGCTTGAGATGTCAGTGACCCGACCTGGCCCAGTGTCATGTCTAGCAGGTAAAGCAGTGGGGATGTTGAGGGATGCGTAGGACCGCAAAAGGCAGGAAGAGGCCGTGGGCTGGCCAGAGGCTCATGGAGAAGGCAGGCTAGAGCCCGCAGGGCCGCATCTCTTCCCTATAACAGGCCCCCACACAAAGCTCTCCCATCGAGGGCTCTTAGGTCCTTGTTGTGAAAATATTTTAATGAGTGCGCAAAGTTAGCTTGAGGTGAGCCCTCGAAAAAATTATATGGAGGCCCAAGAGGTGAGCCCTCGAAAAAATTAAGTGGAGGCCCAAGAGGTGAGCCCTCGAAAAAATTAAGTGGAGGCCAAAGAGGTGAGACCTCTTAAAAATTGTATTAAGGCCCAAGAAGTGAGCCATAATAAAAATTGTTTGTAGGCCCAAGAGGTGAGACCTCTTAAAAATTGTTTGTAGGCCCAAGAGGTGAGACCTCTTAACAATTGTATTAAGGCCCAAGAGGTGAGCCATAATAAAAATTGTTTGTAGGCCCAAGAGGTGAGACCTCTTAACAATTGTTTGTAGGCCCAAGAGGTGAGGCATGAGAAAAATAGTTTGTAGGCCCAAGAGGTGAGACCTCTTCAAAATTATGTGGAGGCCAAAGAGGTGAGACCTCTTAAAATTTGTTTGTAGGCCCAAGAGGTGAGCCATGATACAAATTGTTTGTAGGCCCAAGAGGTGAGACCTCTTAAAAATTATGTGGAGGCCCAAGAGGTGAGACCTCTTAAAAATTATGTGGAGGCCCAAGAGGTGAGACCTCTTAAAAATTGTTTGTAGGCCCAAGAGGTGAGCCATGAGAAAAATTGTTTGTAGGCCCAAGAGGTGAGACCTCTTAAAAATTATGTGGAGGCCCAAGAGGTGAGACCTCTTAAAAATTATGTGGAGGCCCAAGAGGTGAGACCTCTTAAAAATTATGTGGAGGCCCAAGAGGTGAGACCTATTAAAAATTATGTGGAGGCCCAAGAGGTGAGACCTCTTAAAAATTATGTGGAGGCCCAAGAGGTGAGACCTCTTAAAAATTATGTGGAGGCCCAAGAGGTGAGACCTCGATAAAATTATGTGGAGGCCCAAGAGGTGAGACCTCTTAAAAATTATGTGGAGGCCAAAGAGGTGAGACGTCTTAAAAATTGTGTGGAGGCTAAAGAGGTGAGACCTCTTAAAAATTGTTTGTAGGCCCAAGAGGTGAGACCTCTTAAAAATTGTTTGTAGGCCCAAGAGGTGAGCCATAAATATTTTTTTTTTTTTATGGAGCAAATCTACGGCGGTTAAGGAGGAGGAGGAGGAGGTGGAGGAGGAAATGGCACTTCATACAGATGGCACTTCACTTTTGGCTGCTTTCCACTGTTGGAGAACCAAAGTCCGGGTCAATCCACTTGCTGTTCATTTTGATTAGCGTCAGCCTGTCGGCACTGTCGGTTGACAGGCGGCTGCGCTTATCGGTTATAATGCCCCCGGCTGCGCTGAACACCCTTTCTGATTGCACGCTGGCGGCAGGGCAGGCAAGCACCTCCAAGGCGTACAGGGACAGTTCCAGCCACGTGTCCAACTTGGAGACCCAGTAAGTGTAGGACGCCGAGGGATCGGGGAGGACAGGGGTACGGTCTGCCAGGTACTCCCGCAACATCCGCCGATACTTGTCCCTCCTGCTGATAGCGGGCCCCGCAGTGATGGAAGTTGCACGAGGGGGTGCCATGAACGTGTCCCACACCTTGGAGAGTGTTCCCCTGGTGGCTGTGGGCCTGATCGATGTTGTGGGACTCTGGGAGACCCTCTCCTCTCTGCCGCCAGCGATGGTGGGTGGGAAAATCTCCATCATGTTCTGCACGAGTTCCCTCTGGTATTCCAGCAATCGATTCGTCCTCTCCTCTACCGGAATAAAAGAGGAGACGTTATCTTTATACCGGGGGTCCAGGATTGCGAAGACCCAGTACAGTTTGTTCTCCACTATCCGGACAACACGTGTGTCCCGGGAAAAGCAGCCCAGCATGAAGTCAGCCATGTGTGCCAGACTCTGAATAGGCATGACGTCACTGCCCCCACCAGAAGGATCACTTGCCATTTCCTCCTCTTCCTCTTCCGCCTCCTCTCCGCCCCATCCGCGCTGAACCAATGGAACACACACAGCCTGACTGCTACCCTCGCCGCCAGCATCCTCCTCCTCTTCCACAGCCACCTCCACGTCGTCCTCCTCCTCATCCTCCTCCTCCTGCAACTGGCACCGTGAAGCAGACAAAAGTGTGGTCTGACTGTTTAGCTCTGTTGCGTCTCCTCCTACCCCCGTCTCCTCTGCGTGCAATGCGTTCTCCCTTATTGCGATGAGCGATTCTTTAAGGACGCATAGGAGCGGGATGGTTACGCTCACTATAGCGTCCTCGCTGCTGACCTTCTTGGTGGATTCCTCAAAGATACGCAGTACATCGCATATGTCTGCCATCCATGGCCAATCGTGGTTGGCAAACTGAGGGAGCTGAGTTGGAGGCACGCGTGGATTCATAATCTGGTACTCCATCAATGCTCTCTGCTGCTCACACACCCTGGCCAACATGGAATAGGTGGAATTCCAGCGAGTCGGCAGGTCGCACAACAGCCGATGTTCAGGCAAATGGAGGCGTTGCTGGAGTTTTTTTAAGCTAGCAGCAGCTATAGTTGACTTCCGAAAGTGAGCGCACAAGCGCCGCACTTTCACCAGTAGCTCTGCCAGGTTGGGGTAAGTCTTTAGAAATTTTTGGACTACCAGATTAAAAACGTGGGCCAGGCATGGTACGTGATTGAGTTCGGCAAGCTCCAGAGCCGCCACCAGGTTACGGCCGCTTTCGCACACGACCATGCGTGGTCCTAGCTGCAGCGGCGACAGCCACATCTCCGTCTGCTGCAATATGGCGTCCCTCACCTCTGGGGCGCTGTGCTTCCTGTCGCCCAAGCTGATGAGCTTAAGCACCGCCTGCTGACGTCTCCCCGCGCTAGTGCTGCAACGTTTCCAGCTAGCGGCTGAGGGCGATGTTAAGGCAGAGGAGGAGGAGGAAGAGGAGGGGGGTTTATCAGAACCCGTGCTGGCAATCTTGGGCGGGGGTGGTAGGTAGGCCGTCTCTGTTTGCGACCCGTCCCCGCTTCCACAACATTCACCCAGTGTGCCGTCAAAGAGATGTATCGTCCCTGGCCGCAAGCGCTTGTCCACGAGTCGGTGGTCAAGTGGACCTTTGCGCTGACTGCGTACCTCAGGGCCCGCCTGATGTTACGCGACACGTGCTGGTGCAGGGCGGGGACGGCACTCCGGGAAAAGTAGTGGCGGCTGGGGACGGAATAGCGAGGTGCGGAAGCCGCCATCAGGTCGCGGAAGGCCTGCGTCTCCACAAGCCTAAACGGCAACATCTCCAGGGCCAGCAGTTTGGAGATGTGGCAGTTTAAGGCTTGGGCTTGGGGGTGACTCGAGGCGTACTTCCGCCTGCGGTCGAACGCCTGCGAGATGGACAGTTGATGGGACGAGGAATGTGAAGGGGCGGGGGAAGGGGAGGCTGAAGGAGAAGGCCCCAAAGTAGCCGAGGCAGAGGCAGATGTGGAGGTGTCCTGGCTGGAGGTCTGGACCGCAGTGGCAGCACACAACAAAGGGGAAGAGGCAGTGGCAGGAAGACCTTGCGCAGGTTGTATTGCGTTTGCTCTCTCCCACTCAGCCCAGTGCTTGACTTCCAAGTGACGCCGCATGCCTGAGGTGGTCAGATTGCTCTTCTCAGAGCCCCTACTCAGTTTTGAGTGGCAGAGTGTGCAAACCGCGCTCAGTTTGTCATCCGCACAAACATTAAAAAATCTCCACACCACAGAAGTACGAGGCCTCGATGGGGGAGCTTCGCGCGACTGCCTGCTGCCGGGAACAGCTTCGGCCCTGCTGGCTGTGGCCTCACTTCTCTGTCTGGACTGTCCTCTGCCTGTGGACATCCCTCTGCCTGTGGACATCCCTCTGCCTGTGGACATCCCTCTGCCTCTGGACATCCCTCTGCCTCAGGGTTCAGGGTCCACATCAGCAGGAGATGGCGAATACTCAAGTGTTTGGGCATCACTACAAACAAATTCCTCTGCTAGCTCCTGGGATTCTTCCGGCACATCTGAAAAAGGACCCGAAAAGAGCTCCTGGCAGGGGTCAATGGTGGGATGACTCTGTTGGCCAGGTGTGGAGGAAGGAGGGTCAGAGTGAGACTGTGTGGATGACTGGCTGGTGGACAACTGTGTGGAAGCGCTATCGGCTATCCATTGCACCACCTGTTCAACCTGCTCAGGCCTCAACAGCGGTGTAACCCGCCCCCTGCTTAACTGTCCCATAAAGGCAGGGATTCTGGATGAGTGGGATCCTGGCTGACCCTCACCAGCACGCATTGTATCCCCACTGGCTTCAACAAGGCCCCCAACAGCATTTCCGCGCCCCCATCCTCGTCCACGTCCGATTCCGCTAGCCCCCCTCCGCATTTTATTTTTTTTTGGCTACAATATTTTGCCTTCACAGCCGTGTACTAACAGTTCAGACGGTGTGTATTAACACCACGTATATAAAATTATTTTGCAAGAGAACGCACAGTACAGGTGCCAATGAAAAGGCCTATTTTTTTAATATTTCTAGGTACACAGCCGTGTACTAACAGTTCAGACGGTGTGTATTAACACCACGTATATAAAATTATTTTGCAAGAGAACGCACAGTATAGGTGCCAATGAAAAGGCCTATTTTTTTAATATTTCTAGGTACACAGCCGTGTACTAACAGTTCAGACGGTGTGTATTAACACCACGTATATAAAATTATTTTGCAAGAGAACGCACAGTACAGGTGCCAAAGAAAAGGCCTATTTTTTTAATATTTATAGGTACACAGCCGTGTACTAACAGTTCAGACGGTGTGTATTAACACCACGTATATAAAATTATTTTGCAAGAGAACGCACAGTACAGGTGCCAATGAAAAGGCCTATTTTTTTATATTTCTAGGTACACAGCCGTGTACTAACAGTTCAGACGGTGTGTATTAACACCACGTATATAAAATTATTTTGCAAGATAACGCACAGTACAGGTGCCAAAGAAAAGGCCTATTTTTTTTATATTTCTAGGTACACAGCCGTGTACTAACAGTTCAGACGGTGTGTATTAACACCACGTATATAAAATTATTTTGCAAGAGAACGCACAGTATAGGTGCCAATGAAAAGGCCTATTTTTTTTATATTTCTAGGTACACAGCCGAGTACTAACAGTTCAGACGGTGTGTATTAACACCACGTATATAAAATTATTTTGCAAGAGAACGCACAGTACAGGTGCCAATGAAAAGGCCTATTTTTTTTATATTTCTAGGTACACAGCCGTGTACTAACAGTTCAGACGGTGTGTATTAACACCACGTATATAAAATTATTTTGCAAGAGAACGCACAGTACAGGTGCCAATGAAAAGGCCTATTTTTTTTATATTTCTAGGTACACAGCCGTGTACTAACAGTTCAGACGGTGTGTATTAACACCACGTATATAAAATTATTTTGCAAGAGAACGCACAGTACAGGTGCCAATGAAAAGGCCTATTTTTTTTATATTTCTAGGTACACAGCCGTGTACTAACAGTTCAGACGGTGTGTATTAACACCACGTATATAAAATTATTTTGCAAGAGAACGCACAGTACAGGTGCCAAAGAAAAGGCCTATTTTTTTTATATTTCTAGGTACACAGCCGTGTACTAACAGTTCAGACAGTGTGTATTAACACCACATATATAAAATTATTTTGCAAGAGAACGCACAGTACAGGTGCCAAATAAAAGGCCTATTTTTTTAATATTTCTAGGTACACAGCCGTGTACTAACAGTTCAGACGGTGTGTATTAACACCACGTATATAAAATTATTTTGCAAGAGAACGCACAGTACAGGTGCCAATGAAAAGGCCTATTTTTTTATATTTCTAGGTACACAGCCGTGTACTAACAGTTCAGACGGTGTGTATTAACACCACGTATATAAAATTATTTTGCAAGAGAACGCACAGTACAGGTGCCAAAGAAAAGGCCTATTTTTTTTATATTTCTAGGTACACAGCCGTGTACTAACAGTTCAGACGGTGTGTATTAACACCACGTATATAAAATTATTTTGCAAGAGAACGCACAGTACAGGTGCCAAAGAAAAGGCCTATTTTTTTTATATTTCTAGGTACACAGCCGTGTACTAACAGTTCAGACGGTGTGTATTAACACCACGTATATAAAATTATTTTGCAAGAGAACGCACAGTACAGGTGCCAATGAAAAGGCCTATTTTTTTTATATTTCTAGGTACACAGCCGTGTACTAACAGTTCAGACGGTGTGTATTAACACCACGTATATAAAATTATTTTGCAAGAGAACGCACAGTACAGGTGCCAATGAAAAGGCCTATTTTTTTTATATTTCTAGGTACACAGCCGTGTACTAACAGTTCAGACGGTGTGTATTAACACCACGTATATAAAATTATTTTGCAAGAGAACGCACAGTACAGGTGCCAAAGAAAAGGCCTATTTTTTTTATATTTCTAGGTACACAGCCGTGTACTAACTGTTCAGACGGTGTGTATTAACACCACATATATAAAATTATTTTGCAAGAGAACGCACAGTACAGGTGCCAAAGAAAAGGCCTATTTGTTTTATATTTCTAGGTACACAGCCGTGTACTAACAGTTCAGACGGTGTGTATTAACACCACATATATAAAATTATTTTGCAAGAGAACGCACAGTACAGGTGCCAAAGAAAAGGCCTATTTTTTTATATTTCTAGGTACACAGCCGTGTACTAACAGTTCAGACGGTGTGTATTAACACCACATATATAAAATTATTTTGCAAGAGAACGCACAGTACAGTTGCCAAATAAAAGGCCTATTTTTTTAATATTTCTAGGTACACAGCCGTGTACTAACAGTTCAGACGGTGTGTATTAACACCACGTATATAAAATTATTTTGCAAGAGAATGCACAGTACAGGTGCCAATGAAAAGGCCTATTTTTTTTATATTTCTAGGTACACAGCCGTGTACTAACAGTTCAGACGGTGTGTATTAACACCACGTATATAAAATTATTTTGCAAGAGAACGCACAGTACAGGTGCCAAAGAAAAGGCCTATTTTTTAAATATTTCTAGGTACACAGCCGTGTACTAACAGGTCAGACGGTGTGTATTAACACCACGTATATAAAATTATTTTGCAAGAGAACGCACAGTACAGGTGCCAATGAAAAGGCCTATTTTTTTAATATTTCTAGGTACACAGCCGTGTACTAACAGTTCAGACGGTGTGTATTAACACCACGTATATAAAATTATTTTGCAAGAGAACGCACAGTACAGGTGCCAATGAAAAGGCCTATTTTTTTTATATTTCTATGTACACAGCCGTGTACTAACAGGTCAGACGGTGGGTATTTACACCTGGTATACAAAAAGGGTATTGCAGGCACACAGAACCCAGAACACTAGAGCCAAATAAACTGTATTTAAAAAAAAAAAAAAGTACACAGCCGTATACTGCCAGATCAGATGGTGCATATACACACTAGGTATATAACAGGGTTTTGCAGCCAAAAAGAACGCAGAACAGTAGTGCCAAATATAGTTTGGTATGTAGCAGAGCACCTAATACACCACTAATGCCTCTCTCTGTCCCTACTCCAGCAGCTATCCCTGAATACAGCAGCCGTTCTCTGCAGAGTGTATATTGTAGTAAAGCTATCATTGTACTGCACTATAGTAGCCCTGATAAGGGCTTTTAATCACACTCCTGCCTGTCCAACAGCTAAAACCTATCTCTCCCTTCTCCAGCCTCTGTCCCTGACTATGTTCACGCAGCATATGCGAACGAGCAGGAAGAGCTGAGTTTTTATGATTCGAGGTCACATGGTTTTTCCAGCCAATGCATGTAGACGCCGTTTTCGCGCTGCCAGCGTGCTCGCGGGCCTGTCATACCCCCCCCTGCATGGTGATTGGTGGAAAAAGAGCGCCAGGGAAGGTGGGAGGGGAAACGAATTCTAAGTGCGCCATCGCCGTTATACTCGATCGAAATCGAGTATGCCGAATAGCGTAGTATTCGATCGAATACCAGCTCGATCGAACACTACTCGCTCATCTCTATTAATTAATGACTTGGCCAGACATTCAATCTATAAACCGCAGAGTGCATTATAGGTGTAATTGAAAAAGTACAGTCGCTGCCATGGAGACCTTAGCAAGATGGCATACCAGGAGTGTCATTATTTCACACTTTCCCACCTCCACCCCATGGTATCTGGGAGATAATTGCACTGTGAACAAATGGAACTGTGTGTTGCTATAGTTAGATGTACTACTACTCCTATTTTGCACCCCAGTAAAAAAAATACATTTATTCTGTTTAATATGGCCTGGTTTTCTGGCTCCCTTTTTATGCTGGCCATTGCACGCTACACACCCTGTCTTGCACCCATCCAAACACCTACCATCACAGGCACCCCAGCTACTATCAGGCAGAAGTCACAGAATCAGGATGTGCTCGGAGGGAAGAAAGGGTTCCTCTTTATTGCATTGCACTGGCCCTATGGAGCAATGGTGACAGCCACTGTGATAGACTGTTATAACGGAATCCACTACCACCCCCATCTTCTGCTCCGGCTTCTCAAGGGCTCGCTGCATTTATACTGTCAATTTCTGCAACAGATTTCACCCTTTTCAGTGCACAACTGCCATTGTGTCCCCTGAAATAAATATTAATATCCGCTCAACCCTTTGAAATAATTATTTTATTATTATATTATTAATGGACATTGTGCCCCCAGAATAAATATTAATTGCTACTCTGCCATGTGACGTAGATAATAACTGCCACTGAAATATATAATAATTGCACATACAGTTACATGTCCCAGTTCCCCCTGTGCTTTGCAGGTCTAGCTGCTGACATTACCTGGTCATCCAAATGTCCTGATGATGTAGATACAATTGAATTTAGGTTGGGATTCCTCTACTCTCTGGTTCCCTGACCTGGGTGGTTTTATGTATTTATTTTTTTAGATGGATGAGCCCTCAACATTTGTTTTACCTGTGGCTTTTTGAAGTGCAATGCCAATTATTGGACCCAGAACATTCATGCATTGCATTGGCACCCCACTGATTTTAATAAGATCTATGCAATGCTTTATTTCACCTGTGGTGGCGCTACAGGGAGAATCGACACTTGCTGCCAGGTCAGCTGATTGTTGGGGGTCCCAATCCCTACTATTTAAACATTCCCTAAATCTGTGAAAAGAGTTAATGGACAGAAACCATAGCAACTAGCCATTTGATTTATTGTCTAACTTCCACTTGACAGATAGATGGATTAGTGGCTGCTATGGTTTTAGTGTCAATTTTCACCTATACTTAATTTTAGTGAATAATATGTGTTTCCTGCATTGGTATAACCTGCTATCAGGTCAGCCTGGCTGAAGTCTTCATTTCCTCTGAATGCACAATACATCAAATCTCTCTTCATGTCAAAGAACAGCTTGTTTTGATAGTATACTGATATTGTCATTGACTTTCTAAGCTCGGGTTGAAGAATGGTGTCCTCTCTCAGTGTGACAACTTGATAATGCTGCTTATCCCTGTCCCTCGGGGACCTGAGGTAATCTAAACTCTCACCTCTACTGTATATATCTGTATGGACTGGAGCATCGATGGCGCTGCGCATGCTGTGACATATTAGGGAACAATTTATTGCTAATACACCACTCCTGCAGCTTGCTTGTTAATTAGCCATCTTTGTATATTGATTGATTTACAGCCCTGACAGGAAAGTGTGGGAACGAAAGCCCGCTGTATTCACTCACCTCCGATGGATTAAAGGACAGATTAGTAAAATAATATGCTCCCTCAGCTTCCTGTCCTTTGATATTGATTTCCCACTGTAAATTCACATGTCTAGAGAAGGACAGAGAAAAGAAACTCAACGGAGGAGGGTGAGAGAGAAATATGGAATTGAAAATGGCCAAATAGTTATGTGGTTGACCAACTAGGCATAAGAAGGAGGGGTAGAAACAGCACTACATTACCTGAAAACAGGTTAAGAGTCCATGGATATTCATCCGGATGGGTGGATGCACACAGCTTAAAACCATGGCTAAGTGGTTCCAGAGTAGAATAAGTAGAAAGGTCCGCAGCACTCCAAATGGTTTCAAAACAGGAGGTGCTTTATTCACAGGTTGGCATCATCTCAAAGCTCTGAGATGATGCCAACCTGTGAATAAAGCACCTCTTGCTTTGAAACCTTTTGGAGTGCTGCAGACCTTTCTACTTGGCATCATCTCAAAGCTCTGAGATGATGCCAACCTGTGAATAAAGCACCTCTTGCTTTGAAACCTTTTGGAGTGCTGCGGACCTTTCTACTTATTCTTGACCAACTAGGCAGCCATTTTCAGGTATTTCACAGTGTCATGTTGTTACCAAGATAGCAAAGTGATTTTAGATATGCATTGTCTTAAAGGAGTTGTGTAGTATCCTACACCTGGGCATACTACAATTTTGTAAATAGTTTTATATTACTTGTAATGTTATGTATTATTGTGTATGCTTCTGGCTGTTTGTTCCAAGCAGGTTATGGTTGACAGGAACAAGGCTAATCACCTAGTTTATCCCCTCTTAGTAGGAATAGTCTGGTCTTACTTCTTTCCAGGAGAGGGAGTTCCTGAGTAACCAGAGAGGGGAGAGGAAGCACAAGCCTCAGCTCCTGCTCCTAATAAGGATTCTCCAGAGAGAGATCAACTTACTCCAAGCTTCAAGTAAGGTCTTGAGATGCTAGACAGCACAGTGAACCACTACAGCCAACATTAAAGGCACTGCTGAAAAGTGAAGGACTAAGAGTAAGCGACACAACACATAGAACATCACTAGGCCAGTACAACTTAAGAGCTAAATTGCCTCCATAATCCTTGCTGGTGCCAGAGAATTTTGCACTTGAAGCCTGCTGCTATTGGATGTATTTGAAGTTCTCTTCTACTTTGCACTTAGTAAAAAGGACTGTTATGGCCACGTATTACATTTCCACTGCACTTATGCCTATGGAGCAATGGTCTGAGGGAGTATACCGCGACACAAGAGTTCATCAGGGCCACTACCACTGCCAACCTCTGCACCAGTTCCTCTGGCGCTTGCTGCAGTTGTATGAGATTCTGTAAACATTTCATCTTTCTGTTACAAACAATGCCACTTTTGTTCATGGGCTGTGCCTGGTATTGCATCGCAGCCCAGTTTACTATAAGACAGTTGTTGAGGTAATTTACCAAGATAGGAGGTGATAATGAGGGCGCCCATAAAAATTTATTGACCAAGGGCCTCCACCACCCATAAGGATAGGGGTGCAATTCAGCAAAAAGAGATAAAGATGTAAAGAGGCATGTGTAATGATTGTAATTTTTGATGTCAGTTGTACTTAGAGTTTGCATTATGGCAGTGGTCCTGGCTAACGGCTGCTCTACTCCTCCCAATGGGCACAGCTGGAACTTTGCTCAACTGCTCCTGGTCTCTGACAGATCAGACCTACTGGAGTAACTCTTGTCCTACCTGGCAGGCCTGGCCACAAGAGTACACTGTCTACTCCATACAGACTGAGGTCTGCCAAATGGGTGCACACTACCTTCATGCCTTTAAATGCCAGTGGTTGCGCACCCTAATCTTCACCAGCCAATGGCTGGCTACCCAGGCAATAGGTTCTAGTACTCTAATGTCCTGTAAATTACTGTTTTCAGTTCTGAGCTGCCCGCCCTGACTTCGGAACGACTATTGAATTGCTCATAGTCTGCCTGACCCTACTTCAACCTGTTCCTGACTATGGTTTTGCGTGATCCCTCGATCACTCAAACAGAGGCTTCTGAGGTGGAGTCAAGATCCTTGCACAGGGTTTAAATGGTGAATATCAGGGGGGATACTTAGATAATGCCCTTAGGAGTATCACCAAACCAAATCTGTTAAAGTTTCTATACATGCTACTTCAGTTCTCCTAGGCAACCCATCTAACTGCAGTTATTTTGTGACATTTTGTGAGACATTTAAAAAAATCACAGATATGAATGTGGCATGAAACTAAGTAATATACCTAGCCACACTTCCCCGCCCACTTTTCAAAAGTAGTGAGGGTGGCGAAAAAATGACAAAAGTCATAAAAATGCAAAAATGATAAATCACCTGGGGTTGAAAGTGTTAATCTATTTTTGTCACCTTTGTGATGCATTTTTTGCAGTTTTCTCAAGTGTTTTTAATCTTATGTAATCATTAACAGGTATCGTTACAGGCAGTTTAAAAAAAGCCATACCTAGGTACAAAATGCTTAAAGGGGTTCTCCGAGTTATATATATTGATGACATATCCTCAGGATAGGTCATCAATATAAGATCGGCGGGGGTCCGACACCTGGCTTCCCATCAGCTGTTGAATTGTGAAATGTATAACAAAGTTCTTTTAATGTTGTTTTTAGCACTGCAGTTGTGCTTTTAAAGGGGTTCTCTGAGTTATATATATTGATGACATATCCTCAGGATAGGTCATCAATATCAGATCGGCGGGGGTCCGACACCTGGCACACCTGGCACCCCTGCCGATCAGCTGTTTAAAGAGGAGGCGCGCGCCGTATCAGCGCTGCCTCCTCTTCACTGTTTACATGCTGGCCGACACGGGGGTAGTGGTGAGTAGGTGTAATTACACCTCACCGCCCCATTCATTTCTATGGGAAGAATCTCTTCCATAGACTTGTATGGGAGCGATTCTTCCCATTGAAATGAATGGGGCAGTTAGGTGTAATTACACCTACTCACCACTACCCCCGTGTCGGCCAGCATGTAAACAGTGAAGAGGAGGCAGCGCTGATACGCCGTGCTCGGCGGGGGTGCCAGGTGTCGGACCCCCGCCGATCTGATATTGATGACCTATCCTGAGGATAGGTCATCAATATATATAACTTGGAGAACCCCTTTAATAGCACAACTGCAGTGCTAAAAACAATATTAAAAGAACTTTGTCATACATTTCACAATTCAATATACATTTTAAAGTAAAATCTGAATGTTCGAAAAAAGCAAAAAATTGCATAACCCCCCACAGCAAACAATAAAAAAGACTCATTCACACATCAGTGTTTTGGTCAGTGATTCTCATTAGTAATTGTGAGCCAAAACCAGGATTGGAGCCTCCACAGACATAAGGTATATAATGGAAACATCTGCACCTGATCTGTGTTTAGAGTCGCACCTGGTTTTGACTCAAAGTCACTGATGGAAATCACTGACCGAACACTGACCCGTGAATGAGGCCTAAGGGAGTCACTGATTTGGCTATCTCCATAGAATTAAGTGGCTAAGGCCAAGTGCACACTCATCCACCTCTCCTATATATGGCTGCTATAAAGTATCAGACTGCCCACATTTTATAGGTGGGGTAGGACCCACAACAAATATTTTGAGTAGGGACTGTGATTGTATTGACCTTTTTTAACCAGGAGCTTCAAAGTGACTACACTGAGTACATCATGCTATAGTAACTTGTGAGGGATGCAGCCCACCGAACCTACTGCAATATTCCTGCATTAGCAAAGAGTTAAACGGAGCACAAAGTCAAAATACATAAAAATCTAAACTTCTAATAAAAGGCTTGTGTATTCTTTTGTGTTTATTATCACATCTCTACATCCCCCACCTCCAGTTCTTTCATTTAGGCAGAAAAGTGATGGATTAGCTGAAGTTCCTCTTTAGTTGTGTAATATCTTTTAAGTGGCATATCAAGCCATTAGCTATTTGTCTTCTCGTGGAGAATCTTGTCAGGGCAGCCAAAGGAATTTTAAATTACTGTCACTTCAGGAGCTGAAAAAGGGCAGTCCTTGACAGCGGAGAAGGGGGGTTTAATTTGCAACCATTTTTAATTTGTTTAAATGGACATTATACCTCACAGCTCGGCTGCCCTAGGGGCTATCTGTATGATATAGGACCCACTATTTTACCCTAATTCCCAGCCAACTGAAAGCGTTACCTCAGTAAAGTGATACAAAGGTGATCATATGTTTGTCCCCTGCAGTCAGATGAAAATATATGTGATATAATATCCTTTCCTAGGTCATGATGGTCATGCAGCCTGGTTAATCATTTTGATATGAGCGGAAGCACCTGCCATACAAATATTAATATCTTCTTTTTTATTAGGTGATAAGTTTTACTTTACGGTTCACTGGTAGGATTTCAGATTACCAATGACACCTTCCGTCTTCATAGATTTCCAATGACAGTGAGATAACATATCCTCTACAAAATGCCTGTAATATATGGCACCATATAGCTATGTCCAGGGCTGGACTGAGATACTTTGGGCCCAACAGAGGAAATTATTATAGGAGCCCGATCCCTTATTATTAATAACATTTAAAAGGTTTTGATTCAAAGAAATAGACTCTAGTGACAATTTATTGTCTCCAAAGCAACTCCAAATGTTTTCTTTTTTCCTCGACCTTTGGTGCCCATTATGGTATCAGACCCTGGGCTTACAGAAGGATCCTCTGGTATTCTGGTGGGCCAGACCAACACTGGATATGAGATAGATACTGTAGATAGATAGATAGATAGATAGATAGATAGATAGATAGATAGATAGATAGATAGATAGATAGATAGATATTATGGACACCCATCTAGCAGCTAATAGTTTGTCTTGGTCATTTCATATGGTGTCCACAGGATCCAATGAGTGGGAAGTTTTCAGTCTGGGAGGCAATAAAAGGGATTTTCTACAAGTTTAAAAGACATCTGATTGTCAACTTCATATGCAAACGAGCACATGATATCACAGGATTTCCTGACACTAGCATATAATATCACAGCATTTTATGACATGACAACGATAGCACTTGTATAAGTGCAGTAAACCCCTGAGGAGCCAGTGTAGAGGATGGCAGTGGTAGTGGTCCTTATGAAGTGCTGTGTCACAGTGTGCTCCCTCAGGCCATCGCTCCCTGGGTTTCAGTGCAGTGAAAGGATGGTTAAAGGAACCAAGCAGGCTTAAGAGAACAACAAACAGCTTTTTTTACTGAGTGCTAATAGAGACTGCACCTTGTATTCTTTAGTGCTGGATGTATCACAAGTTTCTGTCACCAGATGATAAGGCATGGTGGCTGGTGAGATGCCACTCACTTCACTGACAAAGTCTCTATCTCCTGATTCCTCTTTTCTATGGCTATAAAGTTGACACCTGTGAATGTAAATGTTCACTAAGTAAGGCAGGCTGACAGATTTTCCTATCCAGCGTGGGGTGATGGGTGTCTTAACCTCCCGCACCTCACAGAGACTTGGGTGACGGTTGTCTTAACTCGTTATCCCCCACCTGGCAGCAGTACCTGTAAAGGTGTTCACTCTGCTGTCTGGAACATCATTGCTCCAATGAATTCTGGGGCACTTGGGCCTTCTTGTCTCTCTGGTGCGTTCTTCACAGTGGAGATGGATTTCTGGTCCTAAGGAGCAGGAACTGATAATGTTCCCCCTGTCTACTCACTAGCCTAGCTAGCTCTTTCCTCCTGCTCCTCTATCCTCTACAAGACATTGTTCCAGCCCACTCCTATCAAGGAAGGGGGAAGGGGAGGTGGAATGGAGTGGTTCCATTCCCATTCCCAGTGCCACTAATGCCATCTGCCGGTCTACAGTAGATGACATAAATAAAACATTACAGTGGTATTATAAACCAAACAATTTGCAAATACCCTATCTGGGGTATTGCATAAGTATAGCAGACACTATTGGGGCTGCTCATCCTCCAATTGCCTCTATGCTGACAGGTCACACTTGGGAATAGTTAGATAGATAGATATGCACTATATGGTCATTTTATTACATTCACACATCTAGTAGCTATTCATATTGCTTCAATAGGTTTCAATGGGTTGAAAGATTTGAGTTTGGCAGGAAATTAATGGTGTTTTTTTCCACAGTCTAAAAGACGACAGACTCACAGCTATATATGCAAATGAGCACATGACATCACAGCATTCCATGACATCACAGCATTCTATGACATCACAATGATGGCCCTTGCATAAGAAGCTCCAGACAGTATTAAAACCGCTCATTCCATTGCAGGAGTCATGACCTGTCTGGGAGGCAATTAAAGGGGTTTTCAACAGTTTAGGAGACAGTAGATTTACATCTGCATATGCAAATGAGTACATGATATTACAGCATTCCAAGACATCAGCACATTCCATGACATCACAATGAAGACCGTTACATAAGAAAATCAGAAGCTACAGCAGGTATGTACAGAGGTTCTCCAGCTTCCTATGTGCTCACAGGACACACTGGGAGGGATCCATTATTGGGGATGGATGTATTTATCCGTTTTCTGGTGCCTCGTTTTTAACAGGACTCGATTTTCACCTGGCAATTCGTTAACTTTTGTCACTGACATAAACATAAATCCAATCTGTGGCCTGATCCCTGGGCCTGGTCTGTGGCTTTGGTTATTGGGCCTGTGGATGTCTCTTTCTATGTCTGATCACAGCAGCTGTGATGTGGGCTTTGATCCAAATTTCGGGGAAAAATCGCTGCAAAGCCAAATTTCCTTGTGCTTTGTGGTAGCGAATCGATTTTCCCTGAAGTGCGGTAAATTTTAAAAAAATCATACTTATCTCATCCATTTGATCGCGACAAGCCGACCACTGCCATCTCATCATGTTACTGACTATTAATGGTAATGTACCGTACATATTAACTTTTTTTGCAAGTCTCTGGGGTTTGATCTATCCTACATCCACATACAACCTTTTTTATACTTGGATAAAACTACTTTAATAATATTAAAGGGGTATTCTGGGAATTGAATTTGTTTCTCCTGCTACATTAAACGTTTTTAATAAAATTTCAACAACTTACTAATAGCTTGAATATCAGAAAAATGCTGCTGTTCAGCATTGTAGAATCCTGCATCAATTTGTTAACAGTATGTGAACCTTATGACTCCAGTGGGGGACAGGGATATATTTTTGATGCATGACTTGTCAACAATATTATATATAATTTAATATATATAGACAATATTCTCAAAAATCAAGTCCCCTGAAAAACACTAAATGAATGCCGCTGTGATATACAGTAAGTTTATCAACCTACAGTATATGATTAAAATTTACAATAAAAGACAATTTTGAGGCATGGTAGGATTCCCAGCTACAGACTGCCCTGTAAGAGCTCCAACGCACGGCCACTTAGAATGGACCCATCCATGTAGTACTCAGTCTTCTTATCTGAATTGCTGGTGTGCCAAGACAGTGTGAGAATTAATGGTGGACACACAGGTTTCATAGTGGCCAATAGCAAAGCCTAGTATTCCTCACCTCCATCTAGTTTTCTAAAACATGTGTCAAACACTCACAGGCAAAGCATGACTCCTTAGGTTTCGGATGAATTTGTAAATTTTTTTTATTTCATAGAAGAAATTTTTTAATAAAAAATGTTAAAAAAAGTTTAAAAACATGGATAAATCTCCTCCATACTGATCTAAAGCCTCTGCTTCCCTTCACACAGTATATTATAAAACTGGCTGCCTGTAACTGAGGGGAACATATGAATTTGCACAGTTACCATTGACATCAAGGGAAGTTGTAAATAATCTCTGTTGGGAACAGAAGAAGCAGTTCAACACTGGGCCTTCCTCTGCCAGGCCCCCATAGCAATCACGTGGTCTGCCTCCATGGCAGGTTCGCCACTGTTCAAAATACTCATCAACAGCTATCTCAATCGATTCCCCCATTCAGATGCATGTTTGGCTGAGCATCACGTGTTGTGGATGGGAGAGGAGAGAAAGATGCTGCCATACAAATGTTGGCTCAACTCCCCAAGAAAAAAAGGATCAGACATGTTAAAATTTAATATGCCTGAGCCTTCTCTCTCTCAACATCTGCCAACATCTAATTTCAGAAGCTGAATTCAAGGTTATTGAATGATCACTGGGTTAACTTCTAAAATAAGATGAGACAACCCCATAAGTGAGGCTCTTAATGTGGTTCTCTGGGTTCAGGGCTGAGCCTAGATACAACTTCTTTTACTAATTTACTATGTGAGAGAGGAACATCAGAGTTTTGTTTGTTGTGTGCCGGTAAAGTACTGGGCTTCACATCACTATGCTATGCAGAGACTTCCGGCCAGCAGTGAGCCCAGTGACATCACCAGCACAAATGGGTGTTGTATAGCGCTGCCCTAGGCTGTTTTAAAGGTGGGTACTATAGTAACTACAGTGATATGAGTTGTCCCACTATCATTAATCTAACTAGATCCTGACCGGTCCCTGCGAGTGGTATGGAATATATCTTGCATTCACCGGGTAGCTGCCGGTAGGTGGAGTGTGCAGAAACAGAGCGGTGAAACATCAAAGCCAAAATATAGACTACACCAGAAGTGTTTGAGTTATTAAGAACAGTCAGCCATATAGAGGTGTAGACATTCATATGCTTGAACAATATGTACATAATTCAATTCAATATGGTGCAAACATAGCTGCGGGTCCTTATTCAAGCGGGTAGGGAGCTCCTCAATGTGGGTTCGCTTTGATACACTTGTATGGGAGCAATCCTTCCCATTGAAATGAATGGGGCGGTTAGGTGTAATTACACCTACTCATCACTACCCCTGTTACGGCTAGGATGTAAACAATGAAGAAGAGGCAGCGCTGGCACGGCGCGCACCTCCTCTTCAAACAGCTGATCGGCGGGGGTGCCAGGTGTCGGACCCCTGCTGATCTGATATTGATGACCTATCCTGAGGATAGGTCATCAATAATTATGACTTGGAGAACCCCTTTAACTATTTGTCTAGCTATGTGAATAGTACTTTTTACTTTCACTTTGTGCTGGTCATTTATCCCCTCAGATGCTGCGTTCATTGCTGATTGCGACATCTGAGATCCATATTAAAGCATTTTAGTAGTTGATAATTAAAAAAAAATTGTTAATTGTACTTAAATCATCCATTTGATCATGAAGAAGCTGCTGTGGCCATCTTGCTTGAAGATCCAGCTCGAAATCTCGTGCAGAGAATGATGACATCATCACGTCGGCCAGTGTGGTGACGTTCTACGTCACTGTGCATGAGATTTCCCACGGGATCTTCAAGCAAGATGGCCGCAGCAGCCTCTTCGCACTCAAATGGATGAAGTAAATATGATTTTTTTTCCATTTTTACCATTTCAGGGAAAATTGATTTGTTGCCACAAAGCATGAGGAAATTTGGCTTCGCGGTGAATCAAATTTTTCCTGAAATTTGTGAACTTCGATTGGCTCAACACTTTTTATTATGTCAGAGAGCAGAGATAAGGAGCTCATCAGTCAGAGAGAAAATTCCCTCTATTAGAGCATCTCAGCCCTGTTCAGAAAAAAGGTTCCATATTTGTAATAAAGACCAATTAAAAAAATTATTTTTTTTATATCAAAATGAGTTCAGTGCAATAATAAAAAATTTCCCCAAAAGGTGTACATAGCCTTTGAGTAGAGCATAAATCTCACTGATTGTCTCTGTAGCCATCTCCTGCTTCTCTGCCCCAGAACAGGTGAACTTGTCTGGCTACTTCCTGGTTTCTGGTGCAGATACAGTTACAACATGCTGTGAACTTGTTCCATTGGTAGATTGGGTAATCCATTCATTCCCTATACAAAACTGCTAAGACGTGACATCAAGCAGAACTTCTATCATTGACGAATGCCAGATTTGCTGTTCATTATGATATTTCATATTGATAGGTTGTGAAAGTTCAGAAAATAAAGAATACTATCAGCAATGCCAACCACAGTTCAGTCAACAACATCATTAAAACTCTGTCTGTACAGTATAAGGAAATTGATGTATTCCTTATAACATTTAAGGTTCCCTTGGTAACTAAATCAGTTGGATGATTTTTTAATGATGTTTATCTAATTTATTTGGTGATAAGATCTTTGTGGAATGTCTACCATCACCCCAGCGCTCTTCCCTTCACAACCACTAATGTCTGTCATGCCTTAACTGTGTTTGAAAGATGAGTTTATATTGAAATTAGATATAATATATCCTTGGAAACAATCCAAACAAGGAAGAAAAAAAATTAAATACAATTAAAAATATTTCAGCACATACTTTTGTTGGCAGCCTGTCATACATGGCTGATGAAGGCATAGCTGGAAGAAGTGGATGGTAATCACAACCAGGAGGACTCGATAAAACAGAAAACGTTTGTAAAATACCATTTTCAATGTTTAGGTATCCTTCCCTTTCAATTTTAAATATATTTATACAGAAACTGGGGCGAATTGGCCATAGACCTTACGGAGAAATTTTTGTGAGGGCCGGTGCCCTGGGGACCACCTGGGCCCTCCTCACGGCCAGCCAGTGGAAGTTTTTGGGGATGTATTTTGTGATTAACTGTGGTATTTTTCTCTGTTAGGGTGGTATAATGTGCCACAATATGGTACTGCTGACCCTGCCTTCCATCAATTTGTACCTGACTACAAAACAGGGCCACTTTAATATTTTTCCAGAGCCACTTTAATGGAAACCTGTCATCTCCGAAACACCCCCTGAACTAGAGTAAGTGTTATATAGTGTAAGTGATGCTGAATCCGAATATGTAAGTTTTATCTTAATACTCACTTCCATTCTGATGCTGTGCTCCCACAAACCAGCAGTAAAATTCACTCAGTGGACTCCGGTGCTCACTCATATACTGGAGAGGACTCAAAGAAGAGTCCAGTGAATGTATTTTACTGCAGGTTTGTGGGAGCACAGCGTCGGAATGGAAGTGAGTATGAAGATAAAACTTACATATTCGGATTCAGCATCACTTACACTATACACCACTTACTCTAGTTCAGGGGGTGTTTCGAAGATGACAGGTTCCCTTTAAGTTCCTAGTCTGCCCCTGGAAACTATAGAATTTCAAATTTTGCAGTATTTTCAGAGGCCTAAGGGTGAAAGACCTTAAACAAGCCTTTGTAGTGTTGAGGGGAGGGTCTGCAAATAAGCATAAATTCTGCAGAATAATGCAATACTTACAGGGGCGGGCTGGGCCGGGGGGCAGGAGGGCAGATGCCCCCCGGGCCGGTGCACGTCAGGGCCGCCGCGGCTCCTGAACTCAATTGTATCTGCATCCACTGGATGCAGATACAATTGTGCCAGTAGCAGCCAGCGCAGGCGGAGCAGGGAACCTCTGGTTCCCTGCTCCGCTACTCCCGGTGGTCAGCGCACTAATGTGACGTAGGCGGCGCGATGACGTCATCGCGCCGCCTGCGACGTTCCTCAGGAGCAGACCCGCCAGAAGAGCCCGGGTCTGCATCGTGGGACCGCGCCTGGACAGGTGAGTACCTAATACTGCCCCCTGCCTCCATATTACTGACCCCCCATACTGGCCCTGACTTACCCTAACACTGGCCCCTGCCCACCTAGTACTGACCACCAATACAGGCCCTGCCTTACCCCTGACCCTAATACTGCCCCCTGACCCCTAATACTGACCCTGCCTGACCCCTAACCCTAGTACTGGCCCCTGACCTCTAATACTGACCTGCATTAACTCATAACCCTAATATAGGCCCCTGACCCCTAATACTGGCCCTGCCTGACCCCTAATCCTAGTACTGGCCCCTGACCGCTAATACTGGCCCCTGACCTTTAATACTGGCCGCTGACCACTTATTTTGGCCCCTGACCTCTACCCTAGTACTGACCTCTAACCTTGGACCCCTAACCCTGATAATAGCCCCTTACCCCCTAATACTGGCCCTGTCGCACCCCTAAGGCTACTTTCACACTTGCATCAGCAGGATACGTTTGTGAGATCCGTCCAGGCTCTCACAAACGGATCCGCCATGATAATACAACCGTCTGCATCCGTTCTGAACGGATCCGTTTGTATTATCTTTTACATAGCCAAGACGGATCCGTTCTGAACTCCATTGAAAGTCAATGGGGGACGGATCCGTTTACTATTGTGCATGAGTAAACGGATCCGTTCCCATTGACTTACATTGTAGTCATGACGGATCTGTCTCCATTCCGCTCAGTCAAGCGGACACCAAAACGCTGTCAGAGCGGAATGGAGACGGAACGGAGGCAAACTGATGCATTTTGAACGGATCCTTATCCATTCAGAATGCATTAAGGAAAAACTGATCAGTTCAGGACCGTTTGTGAGAGCCTGTGACGGATCTCACAAACGGATCCTGCTGACGCAAGTGTGAAAGTAGCCTAACCCTAGTACTGGCCCCTGACCTCTAATACTGGCCCCTGACCCCTACCCTAGTACTGACCTCTAACCCTGGACCCCTAACCCTAATACTGACCACTAATACTTTCCCTAACTCTAATACTACGCCATACAGACCCCTAACCCTACTACTGACCCCTAACCCTGAGGCTACATTCACATGACCATATGTGTTTTGAGGTCCACAAATTGCGGATCCACAAAACACGGATACTGGCCGTGTGCTTTCCACATTTTGTGGAACACACATGCCCAGTCCTATGATAGAAATGCCTGTTCTTGTCTGCGATTGCGGTCAAGAATAAAACATACTCTATCTTTTTTTGCGGGGCTTGGGATTTGCGGCCCCTTTGAAGTGAATGGAAATACGGTTGTTTGAATGTACCCCAACGCTGCCTCTAACCCCAGTACTGGCCCCTAACTGATACTGACCCTAATTCTAATACTGGCCCTAAGGGTGCATTCAGACAACCGTATTCAGACGACCGTATTTCTAAGTCTGAATCCGTTCCACAATTTTGCCGAACGGGTGCGGACCCATTCATTTCAATGGGGCCGCAAAAGATGCGGACACCACACCATGTACTGTCCGCATACGTAGTTCCGTTCCCCCCCAAAAAATATAAAGCATATGTCGTATTCTTGTCCGCAAGAATAGGCATTTCTATATAGGGCTGGCACTGTGCGTTCCGCAAAATGTGGAACGCACAAGGCCAGTATTTGTGTTTTGCGGATCCACAATTTGGGGACTGCAAAACACTTTCGGTCATCTGAATGTAGCTTTATGCTTATACTATGCCTATCCCCAATACTGACCCCTAACCCCAATTCTGGCCCTTAACTCTAACACAGTGACCATAATATATGACTGTCCACATATATCTGTACACACTGCATCTTTTACACCTGACATATACACACAGAGTACTGATACGTCAGGTACAAGGTATAATAGATGCAGTGGGTAAACGTATATAGTATATACAGCAGTGTACTCATGTGAGATACAAGGTGTAATTTATACATCACACCTCACATATCAGTACACTGTTGTATATATTATATATCTATACACACTGCATCTAATATACGTCATACTTCACATATTAGTACACTGCTGTATATACTATATACCTGTACACACTGCATTTATTATACCTCATACCTCACATATCAGTACACTGCTGTATATACTATATACCTGTACACACTATATCTATTATACCTCATACCTCACAAATCAGTACACTGCTGTATATACTATATATCTGTACACACTATATCTATTATACCTCGTACCTCACATATCAGTACACTGCTGTATATACTATATATCTGTACACACTGCATCTATTATACATCATACCTCATATATTAGTACACTGCTGTATATACTATATATCTGTACACACTACATCTATTATACCTCCTACCTCACATATCAGTACACTGCTGTATATACTATATATCTGTACACACTGCATCTATTATACCTCATACCTCACATATCAGTACACTGCGGTATATACTATATATCTGTACACACTACATCTATTATACCTCGTATCTCACATATCAGTACACTGCTGTATATACTGTATATTTGTACACACTATATCTATTATACCTCACATATCAGTACACTGCTGTATATACTATATATCTGTACACACTGCATCTAATATACGTCATACCTCACATATCAGTACACTGCTGTATATACTATATATCTGTACACACTTCATCTAATATACGTCATACCTCACATATCAGTACACTGCTGTATATGCTATATATCTGTATATACTGCATGTATTATAAAAGTATACAGTGGTGTACTGATATGTGAGGTATGAAGTATAATAGATGCAGTGTGTACAGGTATATAGTATATACAGCAGTGTACTATGTGAGGTATGAAGTATAATAGATGCAGTGTGTATAGATATATATTATATAAACTGCTGTATATACTATATATACCCACTGCATCTAGCTTGTCATGTGACCGTTAGCAACTTGTAGCCAGTGACATCTCACCCACTGCATTCTAGCTTTTACCGAGTATTATAATACAGTGTGTGTACGCTGTATTCAGGGGGCACTCAGAAGAGGCACTATACATAAAGGGGGCACACTGAAGGGGCACTATACACAAATGAGCACATATCACAAGAGGCACAATAGATAAAGGGGGCACACTGAAGGGGCACTATACACAAAGGGGCACATATAAGAGACACGTTTTATAAGGGGCACCAAGCATGTGGCACTAGCATTAGGGGCACTGTGTGTGGCACTATAAACAGAGGGCACAGGGCATATGACACTATACACAGAGGGCACAGAGCATGTGGCACTATACACAGAGGGCACAGAGCATGTGGCACTATACACAGAGGGCTCAGAGCATGTGGCACTATACACAGAGGGCACAGAGCATGTGGCACTATACACAGAGGACACAGAGCATGTGGCACTATAAACAGAGGACACAGAGCATGTGGCACTATAAACAGAGGACACAGAGCATGTGGCACTATATGCAGAGGGTAAAGGGCATATGGCACTGTATACAGAGGGCACAGAGTATGTGGCACTATAGAGGGCGCAGGGCATATGACACTGTATACAGAGGGCACATAGCATGTGACACTATATACAGAGGGCACAGAGCATGTGGCACTATATACAGAGGGCATATGGCACTGTATACAGAGGGCACAGAGTATGTGGCACTAATGCTGCTGTTATATTCAGGGCACAGAATGTGGCACTAAGATGAGTTTGTGTCAGTATGCAGGGTGCCAATGTGTTGGTAAAGCGTGAAGCTGAAGAGATCTTCTTGGCAAAATTTGCAAAGCTGCATTGTGGACGGGAGGCGTCGTCATGGTGGTCTGAACCAGATGGAGAAGAACTCAGGAGGAGACGTCATCTGTAAGTCACTAAATGGAAATTATTATTATGCTACTGACTGTGTATGATGGGAGCTGTAGTCACCTGGATGATCTACAGCTGATGATGGGTGGTAGCAGGCTGTTTTGCGCAACAACTCCCAGCATCCCTTTACACTTGTTCAGGCCATACTAGGAGCTGTAGTTTCATATGGCGAGGGCTGACCTGACCACTCAGATGGTATCTGTACTAAACATTTAAAATCTGGTAATGTATTTATGTATTGAACTTGGTTCTGATGCTGTATTTATGTATTGAACTTGGTTCTGGTGCTGTATTTATGTAGAGAACTTGGTTCTGGTGCTGTATTTATGTAGAGAACTTGGTTCTGGTGATGTATTTATGTAGAGAACTTGGTTCTGGTGCTGTATTTATGTATTGAACTTGGTTCTGGTGCTGTATTTATGTATTGAACTTGGTTCTGGTGATGTATTTATGTATTGAACTTGGTTCTGGTGCTGTATTTATGTAGAGGACTTGGTTCTGGTGCTGTATTTATGTAGAGAACTTGGTTCTGGTGCTGTATTTATGTAGAGAACTTGGTTCTGGTGATGTATTTATGTAGAGAACTTGGTTCTGGTGCTGTATTTATGTAGAGAACTTGGTTCTGGTGCTGTATTTATGTAGAGAACTTGGTTCTGGTGATGTATTTATGTAGAGAACTTGGTTCTGGTGCAGTATTTATGTAGAGAACTTGGTTCTGGTGATGTATTTATGTAGAGAACTTGGTTCTAGTGATGTATTTATGTAGAGAACTTGGTTCTGGTGATGTATTTATGTATTGAACTAGGTTCTGGTGCTGCATTTGACTTATGGGTTTGGTTCTGGTGCTGTATTTATGTAGAGGACTTGGTTCTGGTGATGTATTTATGTAGTAAACTTAGTTCTGGTGCTGTATTTATGTAGAGAACTTGGTTCTGGTGATGTATTTATGTAGAGAACTTGGTTCTGGTGCTGTATTTGACTTATGGGTTTGGTTCTGGTGCTGTATTTATGTAGTAAACTTAGTTCTGGTTCTGTATTTGACTTATAGGTTTAGTTATGGTGCTATATTTCTTGTTGGTTTTGTTGCTGTATTTGACTTATGGGCCTGGTTCTGGTGTTGTATTCATGCAGTGAACTTGGTTCTGGTTCTGTGTTTGACTTCTAGGTTTGGTTCTGGTGCTGTGTGTATGTAGTGATCTTGGTTCTTGCTCTGTATTTGTGTTAAACATACATCTGATGCTATACGTCTAATACTATCCATTCACATTTGCGTTTGGGTCACAGATTCTGTTAAAAAGACCGGTCGGAAAAGTTCTGCATGCAAAACTTTTTTGTTCGGTAAAGGAGCAGCATCCTGAGCAGACCCCATTATACTCAATGGAGTCTCTTCAGCTCAGGGGTTGGTAAATCTGGTCCCTCTAATGATCTGGCTGTTGCTACGGACTCAGCCATGTTCTGTATCTGGGATCCAACATGAAAACACAACCAGCTGCTTTTAACCATTTAAAGCCCATTTACCTATACCGGCTTTATGGTAGGCGGAGTTAAACAGGTTAAGGGTGGGCCGCTACGCATGGGCCAGTGCTGTGTGCTTGCCCCCCAGGCTAAAATTTGCCAGCCAGCCCCTGAATACTTACCAGTCTGTGTATGTGCACTTGCTAAAATGGAGATACATTTTAAAGAGGCTTGTCTAGGATTAGAAAAACATGACAACTTACTTTAATGAAATTTAGTGGCAATACCAGTCACAATCTGTGAGCACATATTTTAGACATGTTTTTTCCATTCGCCTTATGACAGCACCCATGGAGAAACCACCTCCTCCTCCTCAGGGGCTTATTTTTGTTCTGGCACACATTATAGGGGCCACTGCGGGAATATTGGCTCTACTGGGGATACTAAGAGGGGGTATTTTGGTACTTCCACACAGAAGGTATTTTTTTTACACTTGCACACTTTACAAGGGAGCATTTTTTGCACTGGCACACAATATAAGGGGGTATTTGTTAGCACTGGCTCAGAATATAGGGGAGTATTTTTAGCACTGGCACACATTATAAGGGAGCATTTTGTGTTCTGGCACACATTATAAGGGGGCATTTTTTTACTAATGCACATTATAAAGGGGTATTTTTTTGTGCTGGCACACACAAGGGGATATATATTTGAACTGGCATACGTTATAAGGGGATATTTTTGTACTGACACACATTAGGGGCATTTTTCTACTGGCGTGCATTATAAGGATAATTATTACTACTGTGAGTCATTATGGTGGGCTTTATTACTACCAGGGGACTACTGAGAACATGAGTACTAGTACTGGCACTATAGGAGCATTTTTACTTCTAGGGCACATTATTACTTTTGGGGGCACGGTTAATACTAAGTGCACTCTGGCCGAGAATTATTACCATTGGTTGGACTTTGGGGAGCATTATTACTGTGTGGGGCACCCTAGCATAGTATCTGGTTAGCACAATTATTTTTGGAGGACACTATGATTACTGCACTATTAGTGTCAGGAATAGATACTATTTTCTGGGCTCGGTTATTTTGTAGGGCCAATAATTATTGAAGGGAGTACTATCTGTGTGGTACTAGTATTTTCATATCTTTTTCTGCAGTATAGTATTGGGGAGCACAGTGGGCACATTATTGGGGGTTGCAGGATGAGTTGTTTAGAAGGTAGGAGGATGATAGAAAAGTAGGAAATGAAGATGCCTGTCTGCAGAGACAAGAGATGGTTGAAAGAAATCATATAGCTGTTTGTTCTCACTGGAAAAGATGAGGAAAAAGAACATATACATCACTGGATGTTTGTATAAATGTTCTATAGCTCTGTATATAATGTTTTCCAAGGAGGGAAGGGGTTAGGTTGAGAATTTGGCATGGGGGGGTGGTGGTTGTGGAGGAACTGTTTTAATTTTTGCCTCAGGCAGCACAAAGACTAGAGACACCCCTGGGCAGATGCAGAATCTCTGGTTCTCCAGGGTGTTTGGAATACCCAGACTTCATCTTAGTCCTAAAGAATTGAAGGCAGTTTTTCTAGACCTAGAAAAGAATCTATCAATAATTCAGGGCAAGAATGTGTAAATATATTCAGACAATGTCACAACAGTTTCTCAATCGGTGTGAGGAGACTTACAGGCCATACAAGCTCCTCTGGAATTCTGAGAAGAAGGGGATACAAATGAGCTCTTAAAAAGTTCTGCCTCTGATGCCACCAGATGTAAGGCAACTATTCTATAAGTCAATGTTTAACCCTGTAAAACAGGCCTTGATACATGACTCGGATATTAAATAAGCCAGCACCACATCTGCAGACAGCTGTTTCGGGGTGATTGCCCCTCATCAGTAGAGAGCAGAGAGTACTGGCTTAACTGTGTGAGAGGCCTAAGTCAGGATTGTGGGGGTACTATCTCTCCTTGGGGAGCGAGCGCCTTAATCAGCGTGAGGAGACTTATAGAACATACATGCTCTTCTGGAATTCTGGGAAGAAAGGGATGCAAACCAATACTCTCTGCTCTGAGTACAGGTCTCCTTTTTTTGGTTTTCAAAATAAAGAACTAGTTCAATGGGGCTTTCAGGGATATGAGCACTTATTGGATGGACAAATGTCTTAAAATTTATTTTGTATCCGGTGTGTCAAATTATTCCAAAGTTTGATTCATGTCCGAATTGATTCCACACACATCAAAAGTGCTCTAAATGCTCTGAACTTGGTACTGTATATGATACTCTGGGGTCTCCTAGGACTCTTTTCTATCTTGTTTTCCTCCCTTTTTTTCAATTTTTTTCAAATTTTTGCACCCCCTCCTTTTAAGCTCTTTAATGCAATGAGAGGAATAGCAAATAATGTTACACTGACATATATAGCTATGGGTAAACGTAAGGTTAAGGGTAGTAACAAACAACTTTTTTAAAAACTCACTGCAAAATTGCATTTTTTATGCTTTTTCATATTAGAAAGGTTCTTACATGCCAGATGCATGCTTCTCAATCCATTCTAATGATGTTGATCCTATTTCCAATGGTGGCCCCAATGTGGAGAAATGACCTCACTGCACCTGATACTCCTTCTTCCCTGGGTCTTTCCATCACTTTGACTGACAGGACCAGGCAGTGACGACAGGCTCACGCCTGGCCTTGAAGTCTTCCAAAGTCTCTAAATTGCTTGCTTCACTGTTCTGCACAGGTGCAGTACAGTATAGAGGCTCTCTGGCCCCACAATGTGACCACCAATGGAAGTACAATGTATGAGAAGTACGCATCTGGCATGTAAGATGTTTTCAAAGCGAGCTACTGTATGTGGTGACAGATTTCCATTAAACACACAATTTTATTGCAAAAAACAGTGGCTTGTTGGGGACCAGCATTCTAAAAATTATGACATAATGGGGGCAGAATACCTGCCCATATTTATATAAACAAAGGTGTTAATTGTCAGAAGAAACAGTGGCTTTTCTGAACAAGCCTGAAAAAATTATTTATTTTAATTGGGTGCAGCAGCAGTGCAGTGTGGATGTGGAAAGGGTAGGATAACAGTGGCATGTGTCCACAATAGTAGTGGCAGCAGCAACAGCAGCAGCACAGAATGGAACAGACAAGGCAGTAGATGTGTACAGCTGTGTTGGGCGAGTAGATTAGTAGTGGTAATTTTGTAAAGGTAATGGCAGTGACAGTAGGGAAGATGGAAGTGGCAGTAGGGGGATTAGCAGTAGAGAGTAGCAACTGAGGCAGAGGCAGCAACAGTCATACTGTAAGGAACATGATGGTAGGCAGACAGCAGCAGTGGAGTGATGGTGGCAGCAGTAGCAGCCATATGGTACAGAACATAATGGTAGGCAGACAGCAGCAGTGTTATGATGGTGCCAGCAGTAGCAGCCATACGGTACAGAACATGATGCTGGGCAGGAAGTAGGGTGAGGTTGCCAGCAATGTACAGCCACCATCAGCCATGTCAGATCTACTGAAATGAAAAAGTATATACAGTACCGATTGCTACATAGAGTAGTATAGTATGATCCAAAGGTAAGTACAGAGTTGTTTCAGCTTAAGGTATTGCACTCACTGTTTTGGTTGTGTGCACTCACAATCATTTTAATAGCATTTGAAGGTTACTTGGGTTGCTGCCGGTATGGATTCCATGTCATGAATATCTTCCAGATGTCAAATTTATGTACAGGACAAATGGAGTAAAAACCCAAAGAAAAATTGGATACATTCTTTGTTCCAAATACATGTAATGCATTTTTGGGAATAACCCCTATTTTATAAAATGGATTTTGTTTTTGAAGAAAGGGTTAATCCCCTGAGGTCAGGGAACATGGTATGTGCCAGAAAAAGGCCACAGTCCAGGTAGGTCTGAACCTGGTTGATCAGGCGGTACATCTTTGTTTGCTATTTTGCGTCAGCCTGGAAAGACACATGAGAAAACTGATCCATCATGTTCATGAGACTGAGCTGGCTGCTGCAGCTTCTGCTACTTTTGATAGCAGAGACGGTGAGAGGTGATTGACTCAGCGGGGCATAGAGAGGGACCTTCTGAGCAAAAGAACTGGCCAGATTCATGACCCCTGATTGGCTGACAGCATCTGCGCCAATCAGGGCAAGCCATCCTCCTCCCTGCCAGTGTCATATGATCCTTCAGCTCCTGCACATTGACTGACAGGGCCAGGTATTGAGTAACATCATTCATTGTTCCACCAATGATGAGAAGCCGTCTTTGCCCCGGTGCAGAATAACAGGCCCAGACTGTGATACTACCACCACTGTGTTACACAGATTGGATGGGGTTTTTATGCTGGAATTGGTTGCTTTCCTTTCTCCAAACAGAACACTTCCCTTTAAAACTATATGAGTTCCATTTTGGTCTAATTTGTCCACAAAACATTGTTCCTTAGGCTTCTGACTTGTTCAGGTGACCTTTATTTTTGGAGTGCAGCGTCTTTCTTCTCGCAATCCTGCCATGCATACCATTGTTGTTCAGCGTCCTGCAGATGGTGGATTTATCAACATTAACATTAGCTAATGTGAGAAAGGCCTTTAGTTGCCTAGACCTTTGTGACTTTTTGTACTATTACACGCCTTGCTCTTGGTGTAATCTTTGTTGGTTGACTGCTCCTGGGGATGGTAATAATGTGGATTGGGAAGGGGGGCTCAAACTCTTTAGGGATAGTTTTGTAAACTTTTCCAGCTTGATGAGTATCAACTCTTCTTTTGAGGTTCTTAAAAAACTCTTATGTTTGAGAACGTGTTGAGAAGATCAGACTTTGATGGATGTCTATTCTTCAAATAAATTGAAAACACCTGACTAATTTTGCCTTCAAATTATCTGTTAATCCTAAAGGCTCACATACTTTTTCTGCTGACAGACATGTGAGAATGTATCATTTTCCTCAATAAATACATTTTGACTGATTTGTTTGATTTGGTTATTTTTATCTACTTTTAGGACTTGGGTGAAAATCCAGTGTAATTTTAGGTGAAACTTATGTGGAAATACCGCAAATTCTGAAGGGCTCACAAACTTTCAACTGCCACTGTACACCAGTTTTTGGCACAGATGAAGCCAGTTTTCAGCTTAGAAATAAATAAAAAAATGATGTCCTGGTTATGTGATATATAATACTGGAGTGTCTAATATTAAAGATATATTCCAGTTTTTTTTGTAATGCACTTGTTGAAATAATAGAAAAACATGCAATTTTCTCTGATATATCAGTACGTAAAATTCTGCATACATACCTTTTTTATACCAGGCAGGTAACCCCTGTTTGCAGCAGAATGGTATAGTCCATGTATCAGTCTTGTGTAATGTATCCATGGCCATGGCCACGACAGTGTAAACGGGTCTATTCGGCAATTTTGCGGAATAGATGCGGCCCCGTTCACTTCAATGAGAGCGGGCAGCCGCGGCTCTGCAAAAAAAAAAAAATAGAACATGTCTTATTCTTGTCCGCAGTAGCGGACAAGAATAAGCATTTTGAATGGGGTGCCCTACCGTGTGTTCCGCAAAAATGCGGATCCGCAATACCACGGGTATCTGAACGGCCCCTAACTGAAACATGACAATCATGTGACACTCTGTGATAAGTAAATAGGACTACGATTTGAATTATGTTGTTAATATAGTTTTTTTTATCATTTTTATTAAAGTTTATGCAACCAAATATGGCAAAACATTTTCAGAGAAAAGTTATAACAGTGAGGTAATACAACAATTACTCAAGTAAGGTTATATAAGAAATAAGAACTAGTATGTAGGCATGAGCTTATACAGGCTTCTGATGAGCTGACAGTCTCCAGGGCAACCATATGGTTGAGAAATGCAATGACAAAGTCTAAATATATAGAGGTCCATGGTGACCGTATGACAAGGTATACATATGCTTATACGTATTAATACAATACCCTAGAGTGAATGCAAAAAGAACTACTTTTTAATTGCATGGAACACTTGGGGTAATATCTTGACTTGTTCTAGTATTATAGCATTATATCTGTGACAAGCTACACCAAAGTTGTTAATAAAGTTTTGAGTGCACAAAAAACACAAACACAACACGCATAGATTTGTTTCTACACAGACACTCATAAATACTACTGCTGCAAGTAATAATATTGTATATACTGTATATGTTCTGCTCCTTAATACACTGCTATTCACCTGTTAGAGACCTGGACAGTTAAAGGGGTTGGCCATTTTGTTAGCACTTATTAAAACTCTAAAGAAAGCAGGGAGACGTTACACTTACTAATATATCTTCTTCAGCAGATCTGACTGGTTTCCTTGCTCTTGGAAGCCACACCCCCTCAGTCCTGCTCTCACAGCTGCCTGTCTCGTCCATCCCTGCATGTGCCCTAGTCCATGGCCGAAGGAGTGGGCTGGTCTCTGGGTCCTAAAGGCACCCTGCTTGTGTCAGAGGAGCTTTCCTTCTGCTGTGACTGCACTCCTGGCTATACAGGGCTGGCAGGGGCTTTGCAGGGACACTTGTTAACAGCTGAAATAAAGAAATTTTGCAGGAGGAAGGGAGACTGAGGAGAAGCCGTGATGGAGCTCACTTACTGAGCTCACTGTAGCAGAGCCAGGAAGGTGCTGTGGACAACAAAGTGTGAGCAATCTAAGTGTCTGTCCTGTCTATGGCCACTCTGCAATGTGATCTTATCACAGACATGTTTATTCCAGTCAGACCAACAGTTCAGGAGTTTTAACCCCTTCTGAGCTGTCAGTATGGCTGAGGTCAGTGATATCAGTAGCAGTCACTGGTCTCATCTGTAAATATGTGCCCTCTCCTTCCTGCACACGTCCCCCATACAGTGATATGTGACCCCCATCACTGTATACTGTATATAGTGATATCTGACCCCTTGTATACAGTAATAGTTGACCCCCCCACCACCACCATACACTGTATATACTGATGTGTCACCCCCCCAACATTGCATACAGAGATCAGTGAACCCCCGTACACTGTATACAGTGATGTGTGATGCCCACCACTGCATATAGAGATTCATGAACCCCTGTACAGTACAGTGCAGTACTGTACAGTGCCCCCCTTTATACTGTATATACAGATGTGTGACCCCCTGTACATTATATATAGTGATGTGTGACCCCCTGTACGGTATATATAGTGATGTGTGACCCCTTGTATGTTATATATATAGTGATGTGTGAACCCCTGTATGCTATATATAATGATGTGTGACCCCCTGTACGTTATATATAGTGATGTGTGACCCCCTGTATGTTATATACAGTGATGTGTGACCCACTGTGTATATATATATATATATATATATATATATATATATATATAGAGAGAGAGAGAGAGAGAGAGATTTGACTACACTTATTTTCCCTTTTTCCCCAGATGAAGTATAGTCATATATTCATAGATGATTGATGGGCTGTCAGCTGGGAGCAGGTCGTGTGATGATAGACAGGAGGCTCCTCTCTATGTGAGCAGATCGATTTGTACAAATTAATTCATCAGCGTTCTTGTGTAACAAAGGTCTGCCCCCCCCCGCGCTACAGCCCCCTCCTCCGGCAGTCCGTGCATCTAAACAAAAATCTATGACAGATCAGAGCTGCCATAGATTTCTGACTTCATTTCAGTCAGAAAACTAGTGAAAATGAACATAAATATGTTGAGGTAACTGGTCACACCCTCTCTGTGCCATTGTCACGCCCTTTAAAAAAAAAAGTGCAGTTAAAAATTTGCAAACACATAGTTTTCTACTTTTTAACGCCACTTTTTAGGAACAAGGGAAATGATAAATCTCCCCCTCGTTCTGTTCATGGCTTACAGCCAGTGGCACAAGTAGAAATGACTGGGCCCCACAGCAAATTTTTGAACAGGGTAACCCCCCCCCCCCTTTACTGTTGGGACTGTGGCCTTTTTTCTATTGCTATGTCTGTACAACAGTTATTCACTGATAACTTAGTTATTGATATCATCTAAGGTGCTCTTGTCTCTATGGGAACACAGGTGGGCGGGGAGGTCATGTGACTGCTCCTCTAGACATGCTTGCTGCAGTGCATGCTGGGATTTTTACTTTCACTTTGCAGCTGCTCCTCCCACACAGTCTGTCTGAGGGAACTCCTCCAAGGAAGTGTGTCATGGTGAACAGGTTAGATAAATGACATACAGCCAGTACATGTCACCTGATAGAAATACTTCATGGTGTTAGCTATTGTCTGGGGTACTTTGGATACTTAGGGTGGCCAACCCCTTTAACTAAAACCAGGTCACATGATACTTGTGAGGGTCACATGACAGCTCACATGACTGACACCATGTTTAGTCCTGTCCAGCTCTCCTATGAATAGAGAACTAAAATGGACTGTACCATTTGTTTTCTTTAGGAAGAGGCTACCCTAGGGCAATTTTCCATTTTTTAGTTAGTTTTTTAGTTTCTGCCTTCTTGGAGCCACTTTTTTATCTTTTGTTCACCTAACCATATGAGGGCTTGTTTTTTTGCGGAACAAGTTGTACTTTCTAATGGTTACATTGAATATGAATCTGAAGAAACATAAAAACGTTAGAATTTTTTTTCTTTTTATCGCCATATTCTGACCCCTGTAACTTTTTTTGTAGTCATGCCTACAGAGCTGAATGAGAGCTCATTTTTGTGGGGTAATCTGTACTTTTCAGTGATACCATTTTGGGGTATGTGTCACTTTTAGATCATATATATATATATATATATATATATATATATATATTTTACATTCTACTTTGTTTTCTAAGTCATCCTAGGTGACTATAACATACAATCATTGGATTGCAATTTACATAAAGTAATGGCGTTTTATCCATTAAAATATACAAAGCAGTGCTGAAACCTGAAGGCCTACATTGGAATATACTTGTAAAAGGCATCGGCGCCTCAGCAGGCTTCGGCCTTTCACAGACAATGAACTCCTCCCCTGATCACTGCGTAGGGGAGCGGTTTCAGGCCCGGAAGCGAAAAACTTCCGGGTTTTGCTGTTCCCCGTCTTTGTGTCTGCTCCATACAATGGAAAGCGATTTGTTAGAAAGTAATTTGTAACAAATCAAATTTCTTGTTGAAGTTCGGGGAAGCAGCCGAATAGAATTTTTCAAAACTTCACTCATCTATAATATAGAAGATATTGGAAATACATGGATTTTATCTACAGTTTTGAAAGAAAAACTAAGTGAACCCTCTGGAATTACCTGGATTTCTGCAGTAATTACTAATGAAATGTGGTCTGATTGTTCTCTAAGTCACAATTATAGACAAAGAGAATCTAATTAAAGTAATAACACAAATAGTTGCAAATAGTAGTAAAGATCCAGAGCGCAGGGAGAAAGAGTAAGTGAACCCTTGGATTTATTAACCTGTAGATGGCCCTTTAGCGGCAATTAATTCCACCAAATTTTTCCTGTAGCTGCAAGTAAGATTTACACAACGTTGAGGAGGAACTTTGGACCATTTCTCAATGACTGGCTGAGGGGGCCTAGCATTTTGGGTATGTGTAACCATAACAGGAAATGTACATCAGCGGATAATGGAGCAGCATTGTAACAGGAAAGGGAAGGGTATCACTGGAGGTGAGTAAAGCTTTGTTATTTTTAACAAGGTCTGGTATTTATCTATCTATCTATCTATCTATCTATCTATCTATCTATCGATCTATCTATCAATAAAAATCTGCGGCACATCCAAATAGTGAATGAAGTGCCGTCCTTTATTCACCCATGCAACATTTCAGTCCACTTGCTGAGACCGTTCTCAATCAAATGGTTACATGTTCACAAACTATTTATAGGGTGTACATAATTACCATATTTTTTGCTTTATAAGACGCACCGGATGATAAGACGCACCCCAGATTTTAGAGTAGGAAAATAAGAAAAAAATTATTTTTCATCATATCTCATATCAGACCCCCCATAAATTTCAGGACATCACATCAGACCCCCATATCAGCCCTTCATGTCAGAACCCCATCAGACCTCCATGTCAGACCCCCATAAGCCCTCATATCAGCCCACTGTGCCCCCATATCAGTCCACTGTGCCCCCATCAGACCTCAGATAAGCCCCCATATCAGCCCCCTCTATCTCCATCAGACCTCAGATCAGCCCATAAGCCCCCATATTAAATGAATATGCCCCTATCAGACCTCAGATCAGCCCACCCAGCCCATAAGGATAAAATAAAAACCTCTCTTACCTGTCATGCGTTGCGGCTCCGCTCTGGGTCCGGCGCTCCTCTTCCTCTGGCTTCTAAGGCTGGTGCTGCACTGTCACCTGACTGCTTGCAGCATCAGGTTATAGTGCGCGCACTACGTCCTGACGCTGTACGCGGTCAGGACAGTGCAGAGCCGGCCCGAGAAGACAGAGGAGTGCCGGAGCGGAGCCGCGGCGCAGGACAGGTAAGAGAGGTTTTTATTTTATCCTTATGGGCTGGGTAGGCTGATCTGAGGTCTGATGGGGGTCCCGGCACCTTATACATACAAGTGAGCGCTTTCATAATGGAAGCGCTCATTTGTATTCGCTTTATAAGATGCACCGCCATTTTTCCCCTACTTTTGGGGGAAAAAAGGTGCGTCTTATAAAGCGAAAAATACGGTATATCATAAATCTTCAATTAACAAACATGTACAAAAATATACATAAAATCCTTGTGCAAAACATACAGGCTTCCCATATAGATCATACAATATTATATAGTAAAGTGCCCAATGCATTATATGTAAATATATACGTGCTCAATACATAAAATAATATATAACTAATTATTAGTGACTAGCATAAAATGATATCCAGGTGTAAAGGGGTTGTGCTCAAGGTGGTCTAGACCCATTCCTCAATGTTCCCCATTGCTCCCATTAGCAAGAGACAACATGGATACTCGGCGTGCATATGGTTCTAGAGCGCATTTCTGCGCGTCATGCCGGTTGACAAATCACGTGATCGGTCACAAGATTCAACCTGATCACATGGTCACATGATCTGAATAGTAAACAAAGTAAGGAACTTATGATGAGGTAAGTATAAGTGTCTGAATGCATACCGTTCATCAGAGGAGCCACCGGAGGACCGGGAGACACGATAGTCATACGTATCTACCCGATCTCTGTGGTAGCAGGTACACATCGCGGACGGCAACACACCCCCGCGGTGTCAGGAACCTGCCGCTCAACCCAGTGCTGGACTGATATCGAATGGAAATAGCATTGCAAAAAGTAAAATCTGTGAGGGCATATTTATTTGGCCTCACAGCAAGTAGTGGGATACCCCTCACAAGCACAGAAAAATTAAATGATAATAATCTGAAATATATAACAATTGATAATGTCGATCACTAATATTATAAACCCAGATGAAGTCAAATGCCTCGGGAAAACGCAGCAGAGAAATCGGGTCCAAATCCACCACAGAGCAGCCCCTAAAATTAAAATAGACAAATCATTAAAAACATGATACACGGAGGCTTGTAATGGACATTATTATAATAGAAATGCAGAGAAGAATAGCTCTATTTAATAAATAACCATGGTCTATATTCCACATTTAAACCATGTGGTTTGAGCGAATTTAATCGAAAAATCCATTCTGACTCGCGTTTTTTTAACAATTTCATACGATTAGCACCCCTCCTCAATGGGGGTATGTGGTCAATCAACATGAAATGTAAATCTCTTTCACCATGTCCCTTTTCCACAAAATGTCTGGACACTGGTAGGTCCATCCGTTGTTTCCTAATAGTATACCGGTGATGCTAAACCGGGTCTTGAAATCACAGGTAGTTCCTCCAATATACAATAAATTGCACGGGCATAGATAACATACGAGGTATCACACGTTAGATAATGTCGGGTTCATATCATTGTGTGAATTGTCGACAAATGAGAAAGGGTGCATATTTTATACACCCGGTTACTAATAGATCATATGAGATTATATGATCTATTAGTAACCGGGTGTATAAAATATACACCCTTTCTCATTTGTCGACAATTCACACAATGTAAACAATGATATGAACCCTTCTTCTAAGGAGCTAATAGGATCTGTTGGGTTTTTTTCTGTGTCCCTATGTCATTCCTCACTAGTCTGTCCTTTAAATTGTATGGTCTTCTATAGGACATCAATGGTCTGGACTTAAACTCAGCGATGTCATTATGGCCACTCGCCAAAATAGGCCAGTGGCCATTAATGATATCGCTGATACGAGAACTAGCCTGATTATAAGTAGAAATAAAAGGTATCCTAGAATTAGTGTCTCTTGTTTGTTTGGAGAGTAACTGTTTACAATCTTGTGATTGAATAAGATTTCTGTGTGTGCGTAATATCGCCTGTGGATAGCCCCGCTCTTCAAAGGCCCTGGTCATCTTTTTAATGTCTTATTCAACTCACTATCATCACTAATAATGCGACATGCTCTGGTAAATTGACTAAAAGGAACGTACCATTCCACGAGGATGGGCACTTTCATACCGTAGAATCGTGTTCCTGTCGGTGGGCTTCACATAAAGATTAGTATGTATAACATTATCATGGAGGTATACCTCTACATCCAAAAATGGATGTGTTAATGTGAGAACTCCAGAGTATATTGAATGTCAGGAAAAATACTGTTCAAATACATGTGAAAATTCTGTAATTTAAAAACTGAACCTGTCCAAATCACAAAGATATCGTCTATGTATCGCCACCACCTCAGTACATGACCAAAGTGGTGGGACACATAGACGTATCGTTTCTCTATATGGTAGACGACCATGTTGGCATAAGTCGGTGCCACGTTCGTCCCCATGGCCGCCCCCCTGATTTGCATATAATAATCATCCACAAAAAAGGAAATTATTATGCAAAACCAAGTGCAACAAAAACAAAATGACACCCTCAGGTGAAAAATCTGAACTCTGTGCTCAGAAGCAATAAGCACGCCTCCGAGTGCTCCGTTTGCTCATTAGCATATTTTTAAAAGTGGATTTTACAGTGTGATCGGACCTGAAATAAGAGAAATAAAGGTATGTTTGTGATCAGCGTTTGGAGCCCTACCTCACTATATATCTAGCATGGTATACTTGAAACAGGTGACAGAGCCTCTTTAAACCTTTTTCCAAAACTTGCATCTGTTCAGGGGTTAAAATGTGAGAAGAGATATTTACCACAGTACAAGTCTTTAGGTGGTCACTTTTTTCAGGCTCTTCTGGCTTCTTGGCCATAATGACATCGCTGTGTTTAAGTCCAGACCATTGATGTCCTATAGAAGACGATACAATTTAAAGGACAGACTAGTGAGGAATGACATAGGAACACAGAAAAAAACACAACAGACCCTATTAGCTCCTCAGAAAAAGGGTTCATACCCTTGTTTATATAGTGTGAATTGTCGACAAATGAGAAAGGGTGTATATTTTATACACCCGATTACTAATAGATCATATGAGATTCGACATTACCTGACGTGTGATACCTCATATGTTATCTATGCTTTGTGGTGTCTGTGCAATTTATTGTATATTGGAGGAACTACCTGTGATTTCAAGACCCGGTTTAACCATCACCGGTATACTATTAGGAAACAACGGATGGACCTACCAGTGTCCAGACATTTTGTGGAAAAGGGACATGGTGAAAGAGATTTACATTTCATGGTGATTGACCACATACCCCCATTGAGGAGGGGTGGTAATCGTATGAAATTGTTGAAAAAATGCGAGTCAGAATGGATTTTTCGATTAAAGAGGACCTTTCACGGGTCCACACACTGCTAAATAAGTAGCAGGTTTTGGAGGGCATGGGCCGGGGAGTTTGGGGTACTTACTATTTCTTCAGGGCGCAGCTCCGTTGGCCCGCTGCGCCCCTTTGAAGATCTGGCACGCGCTATGCAAATGCATAGCATCGCAACAGGGAGGAGGAGACGCCAGGGATTCTCAATGGGCGTCTCCTTCTCCCTGGCTGTAGCGCTGTCCAATCGCAGCGGAGAGTGTCACAGCCAGGAGAAGGTTTCCTCCTGCTACTTATTTAGCAGTGTGTGGACCCATAAAAGATCATCTTTAAATGCGCTCAAACCACATGGTTTAAATGTGGAATATAGACCATGGTTATTTATTAAATAGAGCTATTCTTCTCTGCATTTCTATTATAATAATGTCCATTACAAGCCTCCGTGTATCATGTTTTTAATGATTTGTCTATTTTAATTTTAGGGGCTGCTCTGTGGTGGATTTGGACCCGATTTCTCTGCTGCGTTTTCCCGAAGCATTTGACTTCATCTGGGTTTATAATATTAGTGATCGACATTATCAATTGTTATATATTTCAGATTATTATCATTTAATTTTTCTGTGCTTGTGAGGGGTATCCTACTACTTGCTGTGAGGCCAAATAAATATGCCCTCACAGATTTTACTTTTTGCAATGCTATTTCCATTCGATATCAGTCCAGCACTAGGTTGAGCGGCAGGTTCCTGACACTGCGGGGGGGGTGTTGCCATCCGTGATGTGTACCTGCTACACAGAGATCGGGTAGATACGTATGACTATTGTGTCTCCCGGTCCTCCGGTGGCTCCTCTGATGAACGGTATGCATTCAGACACTTATACTTACCTCATCATAAGTTCCTTACTTTGTTTACTATTCCGATTATGTGACCTGTCATGTGATCAGGTTAAATCTTGTGACCGAGCACGTGATTTGTCAACCGGCATGACGCGCAGAAATGCGCTGTAGAACCATATGCATGCCGAATATCCATGTTGTCTCTTGCTAATGGGAGCAATGGGGAACATTGAGGAATGGGTCTAGACCACCTTGAGCACAACCCCTTTACACCTGGATATCATTTTATGCTAGTCACTAATAATTAGTTATATATTATTTTATGTATTGAGCACGTATATATTTACATATAATGCATTGGGCACTTTACTATATGCTATTTTATGATCTATATGGGAAGCCTGTATGTTTTGCACAAGGATTTTATGTATATTTTTGTACATGTTTGTTAATTGAAGATTGATGATATAATTATGTACACCCTATAAATATGTTGTAAACTTGTAACCATTTGCTTGAGAACGGTCCCAGCAAGTGGACTGAGACGTTGCATGGGTGAATAAAGGACGGCACTTCATTCACTATTTGGATGTGCCGCAGATTTTTATTTCTATATCTGTGGATGTTTGGTCGCATTGGACTGCAGGCACTCCGGACTTGTTATATTGCGAGTGCGGCTCCATCGTTTTCTATCTATCTATCTATCTATCTATCTATCTATCTATCTATCTATCTACCTCTTATCTATCTATCTATGTATCTATCTATCTACCTCTTATCTATCTCATATCTATCTATCTCCTATCTATCTCATATCTATCTATCTATCTCCTATCTATCTATCTATCTATCTATCTATCTATCTATCTATCTATCTATCTATCTATCCTCTAACTTCAGTTGTAACCAATCCCAGATTTCCTTTTAATAAATCCACTTTTTGTGAAGGCATTTCTGTTTTCTGTGATATACTTGGTTATCTATGTGTTCTGGGCCACGCAGGCTGCCCAAGCTAATAATATGGTATAATGTACTTAGCACAGGCCTTTACTTGCACTGTTGCTGCTGTTCCACAAGAGCATAAGGAAGAGTGAAAAAGTCTCTGATGCTTCGGTTGAAATGCCATCTTTCCTCTGGTGAGCAGCTTCTTGACTGACCCCATCTGCAGTCTCTGCATATGTTCCTTCACAGCGGATTACAAGCACAGCTCTTAAACCTTTATGCTTCATGTCAGCAGTGTTGTTTTATATGGATTTATTATTATATATCATCTGTGTTCTTAGTTTATGACTTTCAATACATTCAAGGTTGATTCTTTCTGAAATAAATTTTGTGCAAAAAGCTGGAAATTCAAGAGCACTTCGAACATATCGTTGTTCACTAGTTTATTTTTCAAATCCTTAAAAGTCATATAATAGACTTTAGACGGCTATTATATCTTATGGCTGCAACCGCAGACATTTTTACGTTTCAGCAAATCTTTTAAAAAAAAGATATCTTCTAGGAATATAAAAATAAAGAATGGCCATGGGAGGAGAGAAGGTGGAAATGGGGGAGGGGGGCAGTAAAGGGTTGAGCCTTAAAATAAAACATAAATGAAGGAATTGCATTGCTCAGTTGACATAGCCTGAAATCCAAAGCACAACTTCATCATGCAGCTGGCGCTACGGAGTTTTGAGTTTATTGCCGTGACTGTAAACTGTGGACTGAAAAACTATTGCTGTCTAGGTGCTGCAAAACATGCTTAAAATGTTCAAGAGGTTCTTAAAAGAACCACAAACACCCTTTAGGAAAAATAAAATATTGTAATATTTCTTTACTTTTTTGGAAAACCTATTGGTCTGGCATCTATGACAAAATCCCTTAAAACCATATTGATTTGTAATTACCTAGCAGTCTTCAGTTTTAAGGGTTCAAAAGCAGGAATAAACTTTGCACATGTGATGGCTAAAGGGCATCTTCGGTATTATTATTTGGCATATATTCCTAGCTTCATGAAGAATTTTGTGGTGACGCTGGAATGTGGAACTGTTCATGATCAGGCTAACAAAACAAAGTAAGAGAGAATCCTTTAGTGAACCCTAGCATTAATATTATAATGGGCCAAAAAGGTCCAGCAGAAGACAACCCTATTTGGAGCTGAGTTTGGAGTCGATCATTTGCTGCTGGGGTCTAGCCTCAGCAGTGACATGTTACTAAGTGGCATGTCACTGCTTGGACACATGCCACTTGGGGATACGTCACCACTGAAGCTAGTGAATGGCCACTGTAGAGCACATAACCTCATCTGTATGTGTACAGGCCTGAGACCTGAAGCATTGCTGAGACTGCACTAGAACCAAGCTGTGGGGAGTAGTGTTGAGAGAGCATGCTTGGCCGAAAAGCATGCCTACGCTCGGGTCCGCTCGGTGTTCGGTCGAACACCGAGTGTACTCGAGCGCAATGCTCGATTCTCTTCCCCGCACTGTAATATTGGTTTGTACGCTAATGCGTACGCATTTTGTACGCTAATGTGTGTGCATTTTGTACACTAATGCGAATGCATTTGTATTCTAATGCATACGCATTGTGCGCTAATGCGTACGCATTGTGCGCTAATGCGTACAAATTCAGTTAATTAGTATACTTTTACGAGTGAAAGGAGTAAAAGAGGAGAAGTCACGATTCTGACCTTTTTCTATTAACCAGACACCCTCCCCTCTTCCGAGCGGGGGGGGTGCCTGGTTTAGTCCCATTGACTAACATTATGCTCGGGTGCTCGGCCAAGCACTTGAGCAACCCCTAGTGCTCGGCCAGAGCACCCGAGCATATGAGCACAGAGGTGCTCGCTCAACACTAGTGGGGAGCAAGGGAGTAGATTTCTTTGTTTATATACAAGACAGTACTGGCCAAATGTAAAAAGTTTCCTAAAGCTGGAATACCCCTTTAATGATTAAAGAAGAACTCCCGACAAAAATTTTATTCTATGTCCTGCTAGAAATGTACATGATGTAATCTGTAGTGAATGTAGTTTTCTTACCAGTGTCTGAATTTTTGACTTCTATCATCCTGAAGTTTCTTATCTGTGTCATGTGACCAGCAGTTAGACCCACCAACTCACAAATAGACTTATGTGTGGACAGGAAGTCTAATTCTCTATGTATTCCTATGAGACTGAAAGTGAGGCTCCCATAGGAATGAATAGAGCAGTTACTGGCTTTCTGTCCTGGGTCAGTTGGAGGTCAGGGAGTTGGTCACATGACCCAGCTACAATAAGAAGAGAGGTTATTACTCACAGGAACAGTCACTGATAAGAAAATGACATTCACTACAGATTATATCATGCACCTTTCTAACAGGTCAGAGAATAAAAAACTTTGCGGGAGTTCTTCTTTAAGACCAATAGAATAACCAAGTTGAGGACTCATATGTATAACTAACTTGTTTTACAAGGGAGTGTTGTCCTGACTGCACTAAAATATTTTTATAGAAACGCTACTCAATGTGTCCTCCTGATTCCATTTATCATCTGTAATGAAGCAGTTTTTTTTAAGTTTTGGCACTTGATTAGTAAGATTTATTTGCATTGACTTTATCTTTTTAACTGCATAAACACGTTTAATGAAAGCCCAATTGTCACAAGGTTGTAAATTAATATTGTCTACATGGTGTTTAGTATCTGATGTCTCTGGAGATGTGCAGGTTTTTGCTGTGCCATTACCAGGTTCCTTACATTTATTGTACTGGCTTGTCTCTGCTGCAGCAATGCTTCTGTATCTTGTATCCATCAGATGCCTAAACAACAATATATCTAAAGCTCATAATCCCTTCGAACACGAAATTAATCTTCACGGAAGACTCAGGAGATCATTAAAACAGTGCAGGGATACTTCTCTTCTGTAACTACAGCGCCGCTAAAACAAGCGTTAATCCCTGAACAAACAGTTCTAATCCTGAGGACTTGTGGAAACAGCACCCACTGCTAGGAGTAAATGAGCACATGTCATTGATCCACTATTGATAAGAAAGTGCTATTAGTTGGGTATTTAGTCTTTTAACTTGTCTGGTGAACAGTATACGTGCACACTGCAGATTATGTTGAGAAACTAAGAACATAGACCCATGGTTTATTCATGTAAATGTAGTAGGGACAGTTTAAAGGTGGTCATACACATTAGGCTACTTTCACACCAGCCATGACAGATCCAGCAAAAACGCTTCCGTCATGATAATGCCACCCTCTGCATCCATTCTTAATGGATCCGGTTGTATTATCTTTTAAATAGCCAGGAAACCAGGAAGTGAACTGCAGAGCTGGCTGCTGTCCTGACGAAGGGGGCTGTTTGTCCCTGAAACGCGTAGACCTGAGAATAAAGAACATTTTTACTTACCTGAAGTCCGACTCCCTGCTCACAGCGCCGCATCAAGGTGTTCCAGTTTTTCTCGCTTTTGCCTTCTTTTCCATTCAGAATGCATTAGAACAAAACTGATCAGTTTTGGACCGTTTATGACGGATCTCACAAACGGATCCTTACAATGCAAGTGTGAAAATAGCCTTAGTCTAAAGTTGATCAAAATCAACAATTTCAACAAACCAAATGTTCATCGTTGAAATTTAACAACTAACAATCATTTTAGCCAATGGATGACAGACCATTGTCATTTGAAAAGAAGTCGGCTATGTTCAACATGTTCATCCCATATTTGGATGAAAGATCTTTAGTTCAAAGAAAGATCTTTTATGAAATGAAAGAATGTTCCCAGAAAGATCTTATTTTGAAAGAACATTCCCAAAAGAGTCCCAGAAATATCTTTCGCCAATCGTCTGTTATCATGTATGGCTAGCATGAACAACAGTAAAGGCCAACATGGACTAAAATGTGTGTGGTCATGTCTGTGAAATGAAAATTGACCAGATGTCTGTTTGTTCTTAGAGACAAAGATGATCCAGGGTACCTTAGGCCTTCAGGAGGTCCTGCAACTTCAGAAAACATATTCATATCTACTCTTCTGTTGTCACACATGTCTTGTATCATCAATAAATCAATGACAAGTGGTCACAAGTGGTCTGCTTGAAATTACACGTCTTCTGCTCATGTGATGATGACTTTGGCCCTAATGTGGCCTCAGGTCCACCTGGGCTTTATTCAAACTAAATGAAGAGCACATGTGCGTTTTTGAAATCCTGGTTAATGTCAAGTATGGGTAAATGTCAAGCAGGGGTAAATCAAGATTGTGGCAGCCTCGAAATTTGGAGGGACACTACCTATTAATAGTGTCATATAATCCACGGCTAACTTAAACTTTATGAAAATATTAGATAATTTTTTGAAGATGATGCTGAGATGATCCTCTGATAGAATAGCATGTCTTGTCTCCCATTGTCCTCTGAGTTCTGCGGATGTGTAGAAAACAGAATTGGGTACGTTGTTGTCTAACAGGCTTGATCTATAGTGAGCAAAGCCAGAAGTGTCTGGGAGGGACTTATCCCTATTTATGTGTCAGTAAACAGGAACGTACACCAATTATACGTTTTTGACAAATAGGGCATCAAAGATCTAAACAATGATAAAAGACATTCAACTCTTCAAAATATAAATTAGCAGGTTGAAGCTTCTAGGCGGTTGAAGCTCTTGGGCAATTTGGCCCTGTGTAAAATGTGGTCCAGGTTACAGACAAACTGAAAAAAATGATTTATTGTAAATCTTTGATAATAAGGAATAATATGGATAGAAATCAATGAAGATAATGCATTCTACTTTCTCTCTCTTCCCTGACAGTATGAGCCTGATTGGCTTTGTACATAACCCATACATCTATTATTAATATTCCTGATGTCCCAAACTAATTTTTGCATTTCATGTGTGCCAGGTATCTCTTAGTGTCCTAATTTCTTTGTTATTTTACTATAGTTTTATGAAGGATTTAAATATCTAGTTAATTATAAATTATAAATAAATAATAAATGCCTAATGCCACAGAATGCTGTAAAATAAAACATGATTATATCCTCACCACTTTCTACTACTCCATTATCTGTACTGCCAGGCTGGTCCTCCTCCTGCTGTTTGTACACAAGGCTGCAACAGTGATGTGCTAGTATATAGCACGTGACTGCTGGAGGCAATTACAGTCCTTAGCGGTATGTGGCATGTTCCTTATGAAATGACCATTCTGAAGCTATTCTTATAATTCTTTATTGTTTAAATTAGACAATACCTTTAATACTTGTAGGAATCAACCTTTCAAGGGGTTTTCCAGGAGTATAATGTTGATGACCTATCCCTCTGTTTAGTGGTAGTAGTAGTACTATTGGCATCTGTGCAGGCGTAATGGTTGTAGCAGTAGAAAAGTAGCAGCTGTGGCAGCAGCATTCGCAACCACAGCCATTTAGTATGGAACTTGATGATAGGCGGCAGTAGCATGAAGAGGCTGGCAATCAATGAATACTTTCAGCAATGTCAGATTTATTCATCAGCCTCAGCCAGAAGTGTTTGAAAATCCTCACAGATCCATGCTTCATTTATTTTGACAAAAGTGATGTTCTGTGCGCTGGCAGAGGGTAAGTTTAGTTTTGGTGTGACATCACCACCTGCAGTTATCAAAACCCTCTCTGAGATGACACTGGAGGCTGTACAAGACAGTGTTGAGAGATAAAACTGGGCCTGTTCTGGCCACTTTTCCAATTTGCCTGCCCAAAGGTCCATGGGGTCAGGGAACACGGTAAGTGCCAGAGAATGGCCCCAGTCCAGGTAGGACTGAAACTGGTTACTACATCTTGGTTTGCTGATTTGCGTCAGCCTGGTGAGACACATGATAAAACTGCTCCATCATGTTCAGGAGACTGAACTCACTGCTGCAGCTTCTGCTACTTGTGATAGCAGAGAAAATTGGAGGTGGGTGACTTAGCGGGGGATGGAGAGGGGCCTCCTGGCTAGACACATGGGCTGCATGTGTTTGCTCGCCAAAAGCTGTCGCAAACTGTGTACACAGGGTATCCTGGTAATGAAGCAATTTGGCCTCAGTTTCGGCAACAAGAAAACATTCTCACATTTTGCCTGGATAGCGAGGGTCTAAAGGCATGGCTACCCAGTAATCATCAGATGCTTGATGCTAACGATATATCTGTCAGTACATAAGCAAGTATACAGCTTTCCATGCTTGCCAGCATGCCCAAGAACACAGTTCTTTCCAGATCCGGCCCCTATTGCGATGGCACAGCTTCCCCCGATGCTCTTTCCTATGGCGGCCTACACTTCTCCCATACCCACCGACCAGAGAACATTCCCTTCTTTTGAGGTACATCCCCTCTTCCTCACAGTAGCAGTTGTATAACATCCCCCTGGCTCCCCCATCCAGCTCCTAGATCACTTTGCTGCCTGGCTGTCACACTTCCTGTCGTCAGAATTACCAACCCTTATCTTGGGAGACTTCAATATCCCCATAAACAGGCCCATCTCCCATCTGCCTCCCAGCTTCTCTCTCTAGCCTTCTCTCTTGGCCTTCCACAATTTTCTAACTTTCAGACACATAAAGACGGCTTTGTTTTTCTTCCGGCTTTGTTCAATCTCCAACTTTAATAACTTACTGTACCTATCCCGCTCTCTGACCACAATATCCTTTCTTTCATTCTCACAAATCCTCACGCCTCTCACAAATCCTGAATGCCTATGGAGAAAAACTCACACACCAGAAAATTTCCTCCATTACAATTTTATGCTAAGACATGGCACCATTTTCACACCTAGGCAGCATGTCCACTGCCTCAGTGATATGTTTGACACTGATCTTGCCTTTACCCTCTAAATTCAATCTCTCACCCGCTTATCTCAACCGCACCTCAAAAATATCTCTAGAATCCACCCCTTTCTGTCTATGGAAACAACAAAACTCTCATTGTTGCCTTGAACCATTACTGCTTCAATTACTGTAACTCACTATTAATTGGTCTCCCCATCACCAGACTTTCCTCTCTCCAATCTATCCTTAATGCAGCAGCCAGGGTCACCTATCTGTCTAACCGCTACTCTAATGCCTCTACCCTGGTCATTACACTGGTTGCCCATACAGTGTAAAATTCAATTTAAATTGCTCGTTCCCACTCACAAAGCTCTCCACAATGATTTAACGCCCCCTACCATCTCTTTCCTCATCTCCTCATGTCTGTCTACAACCCTACCCATGCCCTACCCTCTGCAAATGATTTACGACTTACATCCACCACATCTCACTCCTGGTCTCTAAACTTCTCCCGAGCTGCTCCAATTCTCTGGAATTCCCTACCCCAAGAAATTTGGTTAAATCACAACATACACAGTTTTAGGTGCTCCCTAAAAACACATCTTTCTAGGGTAGCCCATCACATTCCCTGATCTAACCCCTCTCCATACATAACCCATTTATCATCATTCTGAACCTGATCCTCTACCAAACTCTCCACCTCACCCATGCACCTAGAAGCACTACATATATCGACTGGTGAATGGCTTATGCAGCTTTATATGTACTCCCTTATTTTCCCAAGATGGCTGGACCATTGTACAAAACAATTGTAAGATTGTAAGCTCTTGCGAGCAGGCTCCTCATGTCTCTTGTAATTAATAATGACTTGTCTGTTGCTATGTTATTTATGACTGTTTGTACATGAACCCCTGAACTGTAAAATGCTGTAGAATGTTGGTGCTATATAAATAAAGATTATTATTAGAGATGAGCTAATATTAAAATGCTCGTGTGCTTGGTACTCGGTACGAACTTTTCCAAAAGTTTGTATATTCGTACCGAATAACGAACCCTATTGAAGTCAATGGGAGATATGAGCATTTTGGCAGGGGACCCAAGTTCTTTGCAGGCAAGGTTGCCTAAACACCTGAAAACCTCTGAAAGTGATGGAAACACCATGGAAATGGATAGGGAACACCAGGGGCAGCATGCGTCGAGCAGGCAGAGACAGTGCAAGGAGCGACAGGACCCTGTCCGATAAAGTGTACGCTATTGCTACGTATAATTTACTCTATATGCTGTTGCGTATGAATTCAACACAGCGAAACCATTAACACTTGCAAGCATAGAGAAGCTGATGTATGAAGTTAGCTTGCACACGTGTGCACAAAATGCTATTATGCACGCACAAGCCGCACCACAGTATACAGTCTATACTAATGTACGTACTAATGTACGCTATCCCTATCACACACTCTTTCCCTCTCCTAAAACCACAAGATGTGTGATCCGAGCCCCAGGCGTACGGATATATATAATAGCACGTCACCTGATGCAGGCAGCCAATCACTCCTAGACACGTAGAAAAGGTAGTAGGTCCTGGTAGGAGGTCCCCCAGGCTTCCCTGCATGTTTATTGGCTAAGAAATAGGCGCTAAACATGCAGGGAGGAGTTAAAAAAAAACACGAATTTCACACGCTACTCCACCGAGTAACGAATACTTACGAGTACGCAAATATCCGTGCGGATAACGAATCTTTACGAATATATTTGCTCATCTCTAATTATTATTATTGCCAGTGTTGCCATCATTATCATCAGCTTCCTGGTTCACCACCACCAACTCCTCCTCCTCCAGTGGTAGCTCCTCCTCCTATTTTCCCATATCCAGTACGGCCACAATGTTTCTTCCCTTGTCACTGACCACATAGTCCAGTTGTAGTTGGCGGGGAGACTCACAGTGTAATGTTGGCTGCCTGATGCAATTTAGCAAATGATTGGCTGTGTGGCTACTCTCGCCTAGCCTGATCAGGCTGATTGCGATGGTTCACATTACACATATGGTAGGAGGGAGTGGGAGTGAAAGCAACACTCTGAATTGGTTCTGTTGGGGAAGGGAGGGTGTCCATTGAGGAGGACATGGAGGAATTGGATAAGCATCTGGTGTGGGAACCAAATCGGCGCAAACATGTAGGTATCAATAAGAACTGGCCATGTTGCTGCAGTGCTGCATTGCAGCTGCTGCAGAAAACATTGACCCTGTGCCCATGAAAGACATATACTGTCCCTGCCCATAACAGCTGCTCCATGAGTCCACAGTGGTGTGCGCCTTGTCGTACAACGAGATTGTTTTTTCTCTCATGAGAGTACATGGCAAAGATGGCTTTTTTGGAAAAATAATGGTGCTTAGGTATCATAATGGCAGCATAATTCACTAAGTGGTATGGCAATGACTGCACCACCAGCAATTTGGCCAAATGGGAGATAAAATGTAACTGTCATGACTGTTATGTTTTTTTTTTCTAATGTGTAGGGGCAGTGATAGAGAACATTTTTCTAATATAATTTATTTAGACAACGTATATATTTATAGGAGAAATCATACCCAAATAATGTCCCTTAGCAGCGCTCTGTAAATGAGCATTGCTAAGCCATATCCATCTTCCTAGTACAGTACGGTGGAGTACTAACTGTGAAGACAGCTGGGCTGGATGCTGCTGGGCTGCTGCCCTTACTGCTCCCTCACATAGTGTATATTATATTAATATATATACCCTAAATATATGTTTATCTACCTGCTATTTCTCATTGATCAGCATGTCCAGAGCTGTCAGTGAGTGATTCTGCTGTATTCCCGGTGCACTGAGTAATTAGCCAGCCACCGGGAGATATGTGTGAGCAAGCAGTAAGTGCTCGCTATTGTGAATGCAGAGAGGCAGGGAGAAGCTATTTTACATATCCTCTGAGCTACCAGCTTGATATAAATCTAGCCAATCAATTGGAGCAATGAATGGGGAGATCTCTTGATCCATATGAGGTACATGGATTTTCTTCTCTAGTTTTGTTAGATAGAGATTGTCATTAGTGTTCAGCGAATTGAGGTATCCAAAGTGAATTTCAGGGAAAATTTCTTCATGCTTCGTGGTAACAAATCAATTTTCAATGAAATGGTGGAAAAAAATACTCACCTTATGCATTTGAGTGCGAAAAGACTGCCACAGCCATCTTGATTGAAGATCCCACGCAAAATCTTGACATATGACGTAACCACACCGGCCAGCATGATGACGTCATCATGCGCAGTGCGAGATTTCTTGCGGAATGTACCACCAAGATGGCCGCAGCAGCCTCTTCGAACTCAAATGGATAAGATTAGTATTTTTTTAAATAACCGATTAACTCCCTCAACCTTAAAAACAAAATGGCGCTGGTGCTGTTTTTGCATGATTCATCTGAAACTAATCGCCAAAACTTCAGATTGGACTAGATGGACTAGAGGCAGCAGCATCAACGATGGCGGGATTATATTATATAGTTCTTACACTATATTTTAAGATATGACTGTACTTTTTATTACACATGGTTATCTTTATCTTCCCTAAAACATGATTACAAACTTCTCCAGCCTATTCCTGATAAACTACTGTAAGATTGCACAATTTCCACGAACATGCAAACTAGTCATTCATATTTAGTATTTAACTCTGATGGGCAGTAGTCACAATGCCAAATGAATTACTTTGATTGCGAATCTTTGCAGATGACAGCCTGTGTTCATGGCATCTGAAGCGCCACCAAAGTTTATGTTGAATTGTAATTATTTTAAATCGTAGCTGCTACTGCTGAGCGTGGTTTTAAAGTCTGCATACACATTTAATTATTCAGTTCCATTGCCGTCTTCTCTCTACCAATAAAAAAGGATTAATCAGTTTCATGCCTCCATGTTATTGCTGTATGATGTCGCTAATCCCCTGGATGGCAGAGGTTTCAGCGATGTAATGCTTTGCCCCTCTTGTGGAAAAGGGTTAAGGATGTGAAAAAACTGATAGGTGTTGAAAATGAAATTACAGGATATAAATAAGCATGAAAATGGTGGTATCGCAGGCTGGCAGAGGGCCCAACAAGCAATTTTTTCTTATTCACAACAATAAATAAAACATATTAATGATCTCAGTTCGAGGAGGAAATTGACTGGGCCCACAGGGGAATCTAAGAGGTATTTAAGACATTTGTGTGGGGCGTGATTGTACCTACTTGATTGCTCTAATATCTGTCTTGGTTTTAATGGTGGGGAAGAGCTGGACTCATTAGCTCTCTGCAGAAACAGAGCAGACGGTAATCAGGAAGCCTCATGGATACTTCAGACTTAGCAAAAGGAAAAAGCAAATCCAATTTCTTATTAATGTGTTTTTATTTTCCTTTTAAATTCTCACAAGAATGTTCTCTTACTGTGCAGCTGGAAGACTAAGATATAGTAATCCTTCATGAGCTCATTCATAAGGAACCACATCACAGAGATACAGTAGGATAGTTAGGTTACAAGCAGCTTGTGTACCTGTAATACCAATGAATATAGATCAGCCTTCAAGAGCCAGAACTGGCATGATAGTAGAATTATCGAGAATTTAAAAAATTGTGGCCGAGTGCTTTAGAGCAGATATACTGTAGAATAGGGCAATGCTAGACAAGAGCAGAACTTCCCAGATGATAATAAAAAATTGTTAATACGGTTGACTGGACTGACTTGTTAACTTTCACCCTTCCTCATTAAAAAGGTTGTCAACATTGTTATATTATAGATCTAACCTGCTGAGATGTTTGCTTTCTTGTTCCCCTTTGGATTCAGCACCACCACTCCATCCTCTTCCTTGGGCCATGAGTCAGACTGACCTACCAGAATACCAGAGGATCCTTCGGTGGGTCACGAAGGCTCTGATTCCATAATAGGCCCCAAAGAGACAGAAAAAAACATTTTGAGCTGCCTTTGGAGCCAATCATCCACCACTAGGGTATATTTCTATTATTTAAAACCTGTTAAAGTTTATATAGGGCTTGGGCCTCAAGAACAAATTCCTCTGGGCTGCCCCAGGAACCCCAATCTGACATTGCCTTGGTTACAGCAATGATGTATTGTTTTGGCTGCAGTGGTGTACAAGACCACTGTAGTCGATGATTGGCTGCAATCAAAACAAAACACCATGGGTACAGCCTGGTAGGGTGGATGGAGCTGCAGCACTGGATCAGAGGACGTCCTGGAAGGTAAAGTACATTTTTTCATTGTTTTAACAGTATCTCAGCAGGTAACATCTATAAGATAGCAACTTAGATAGCCTTTTTAAGGATTTTACTGTTTCTAGGAAAGTGTGTGGGATGGTTCGTCTGGTCTTTAAGCTAACAATCCACAATCTGGGGATAGGCATTGCACTTTGTCCAAACTACTGTTGGATCTACAACAAGTTATATTTTGCAATGAGTAAAGAGAGACTTTTATTATTTTACTTCTGTCCTTTAACCCTGCTGTTCTGTTCGGGTCTATATGACCCGAAATGAAATTTGAGACCCTGCAGATTCCTTATAATGAGGATCTGAAACTTGTGGTTAATTGGATTTTCCTCATTTGATTGGTTCTTACTATGAGTGTTGTTGCTTTTTATTTATTTTTTTACTTTTTACTACACGATAATTGTTACACTTGTACTGTTCAGGTCAATATGACCCGGTAGCATTTTATACAGATCTCCTGCCATAATGCGGACCCGCAATACCACGGCTGCCGCCCGGCGGGTGTTCCGCAGCACTGCGGAACACATGGCCGGGCACCCCATTGAGAATGCCTATACTTGTCCGCTGTTGCGGACAAGTATAGGACATGCTTTATCTTTTTATGCGGAGCCACGGCACGGAGCTGGCTCCGTGCTGCGGCTGCCCGCTCCCATAGAGGTGACTGGGACCGCATCTATTCCATAATATTGCGGAATAGATGTGGCCCCATTCATACGGTCGTGTGAATGGGGCCTTAGTCTTCTCTTCCTACTATGAGGTGACCTCATATGAATTTTCACCATGTAAATAATTCACTCTGGTTTACATCCTGTATATGGAGCTTCTTGTTGCTGTATCCAGCAAACCCACTTCTCCTTTCTCTGACACATCTCAGGAACTACCCCTAAAAACACACAGCTAGTTTATAGCTCCTCCCACCCTGCTAGTTACATAGACCCTCCCCTATTACCGCCCCTGAACTGCTTTGACATGACCTTGGACATAACATCACAGGAAATAAGAAAGAGCTGCATGGGCATGATCATGTGACCACAGCCCAGAATAGAAGATAGGAGCAATTAAGGGAATAAAAATACATTACAAAGTTACTGATTATTTTAAAGGATGTTGATGCAAACCAGAAAACCCCTTTAAAGGTAATCCTTATGAAGGATGTTTGATCTATGACTATTTTTGACTATTATCTGGAGTAATACATGAGTAGTACTGCAGAAAGGGAGTCTAGAGACTCCAGATTGCTGCTTTTTATTCTTCTATTTTATTCTTCCTCATCCCTCTACTGTCACCATTGTCGGGACTGCTTTGCATAAGCACATGAGTCCTTACCATTATGTTAGCACAGCAGCCTGGACTGTGTATTTCAGCACTGCTTTGAGTGGTGATAGGGCAGTAAAAAAATAAAAATGGTGATCTGGACTTCTTATGTTTAGCACTACTCATGTATTACTGCAGAATTATGGTGACAGATTCCCTTTATGCCACCCTATGTAAAAACATGTAATGCAAGTCTATGCAACTGAGGAAATCTCCTTTGTAGGCACCAGCACACTTGGAAACCCCCTAAAAATCCTGCATTTGACTCTGTGTATATAATGTAGAAAATATTGTCAGTTATTAACTATATGGTCTTTGTAAAATTCAGTACATCTCTGTTCTCATCAAGCCACGGCTAGAACAGTAGCTCCACGTCATTGTGTAATGTACTGCAGTGCACTTCAACAGTGTGAGCTGTTTATTTTGAGTGCTCTCAGTGGACCATCTTTACATCAGGATGTCTGTAAGATCATTGATTCAGGGAATGCTTGACAGTCCACCATTCAAAGAGACTTGTTCTAAATGAACACTACTTGACAAGTCGGAATGCATTGTGGGTTTTCAGGGTTCCAGGCATCACCTTGTCAATGCAAGGAAACATCCTTAATCCTCATTTTCTGATAATATTAAGATAATTTACATTATTGGTAAAGCTAAAAGGGAAAAAAAATCAGAAGATACTTTGTAACCTTTTTGCTAATGCATTAGAGTACATCAGAGATCTCAAATTCTCTTCTATTGACAGTATCTGGAAAATAATTAAGCCCTTGTGCAGCATGCTGAAATCTTTTCTCAATGTCCCAGTTATCCTCACATGATCCATACCTGGGGAATATCCCTTCCGAGACAAAGAAGAAAGAGATGAGGAGAAGACAGCTGATGATTATAAATTTGCAATATTCTAATTACTGTATATTTGTGTTCATTTACAGCAATAGTAATAAAATTCTCCTATTTAATGGGGATATCTCAAGTAATCCATCCAAGGAAGACCATGCTACTACTTTAAAGCCCTTGGAGAGGAGGCCTAGTCTTTATTGGTTCTCCTTTATTCCTGATTGACTAGACCCCTCTCTGTACAGGAACCATATTGTTAGTAAATAAGGTTTAGAGGAATTGGCTCAAGGGTCATGGAAATAGGGGGGAGGGGAAAAGAATCACTACACCCTCCTGTTTTATACTACTGTGAAAATCCAGTTGGGATACCACAGGAGAGGTATTGCACTAGCAGTGTAAAATGCCCTATGTGCACAGTACTTGGATATAGCTGTCTAATGGTGGGAAATGTCACAGGTAGTCTTTGAAGACATATTGCCACTCTGGTGAGGTCATACATTTTTTGAAAGGATGTGATGTAGTGATGAGCGAGCATGCTCGGCCGAACTCGCTGTTCGGCCGAGCATGCCTGCGCTCGGGTCCACTCGGTGTTTGGCCGAATACCGAGTGTACTCGAGTGCAAAGCTCGAGTCTCCTCCCCGCACTAAGGGCTCATTCAGACCGCCGTATGCTATCCGCAAAAATACGGATCCGTTTTTTTGCGGATTAGATGCTGCCACATTCACTTCTATGGGGCCCTTTTTTCCCTTCCACAGCTCCACAAAAACACAGAAACATGTCCTATACTTGTCAGTGAAAATCAGGACGTGCCCCCATTGAAGTCTATGGGTCCGCAAAAATACGGAAAGCAATCCGTTTTTTTGCAGACATGCTAAACTGTCCGCAAAAAAACGGATCCGTATTTTTGCGGACAGAATACGGCCGTCTGAATTAACCCTAAGACGGATCCGTCATGACCCTAATGCAAGTCAATAGGGACGGATCCGTTTGGTGTGACACATTAGTAAACGGATCCGTTCTCCATTGACTTTCAGGGGTGCCTGGTTTACTCCCATTGACTTACATTATGCTCGGGTGCTCGGCAGAGCACTCGAGCACCTCCGAGCACTCGGCCAGAGCACCCGAGCCCACGAGCACTCGTGATGGAGCACTAATGTGATGGAGATTACAGTTGACTGGAGATAACGGGAAATGCCTTGTGAAGGTGTTTGAAATGCTGCACTGAACTACATGTATTGTAAATTTAAGTGTATTACAAGCAGTACCAAGGTTATGCGGTCATCTACTGGCCAATTAATTATTATGGATGGATAAGATATTTAGGTTCAAAGGACACTTTTCAACATGTGGCTACATTTGTATAAGGTTCTATAAGGTTATATGTGGTGAAAACAATGACACATAAAGTATAAATAGCAGTGCTCTGCAGACCTCATGTGAGTAGCAGGCATAAGAATGTAGAGTGAACTGGGAAACCGAGCCAGCAATATTTCTGCTTGTAGCTATCTAGCAAATGGAGGTGACTAGTCATAAAGGAACAGCACCTCAGAATATAGATGAGGCCACTGAGCATCTGAGCACTGCAGAGGAGTTGAAGCCTCCTAGCCAATGCATCCTAAAAATAGAAAAGGCTGTATAAGCTAGGCCTATGACCAAAACAAGCCTGTCTACTGCCCGATTTGGACTGTTCAGATTTTGTGCTACCGCACCACATAGAAAAAGAACCACACTGAATAGATCAGAGTTTTAGTGACAAGGAACTGGGTGCAAATCAAGCCACAGGGAGAGTGAGTCATTGCTTCTTAAAGGGATTATGATAGATATATATATATATATATATATCTGTTGCCACATAAAGATATAGTGCACCTAATTAACTTCAACGAAAAAAAGGGGGGTAGTTAGCACATCCCAGTGTGCAGGTGCACATTGCTATGGCTAGATACACAAAGAAAAGAAAATAAATACAATGCAACAGCACTCTGCAAACCAAATGAAGTACAAAAATGCCATAATAATATAAAATATTTTGATGCTAATGCTGCACTCATTTAGTAAATTTGAGATTCTTGGCAAATATATTTAGTACAAAATTATCTGGGCCCGTCTGCCACATGTCAAGGCGATCTCTGTAAAACAGGAACCTAACACTATTTCCTACCTGTTATGTGCCATAATGGCCTCCGTATAATTCAGGGAGTGTTGGTTCCACATGCATGCTGGATTCCCTCTGCCTTTTGCAATTTCTGGTGCTTCAAAGGCCTCCACTAAATCCAGGGATGCAGGTACCAACATGCATGCCAAGCCCACTCTATACCTCTATACTAAGAGCAGACTCCGGCTTTATACTTACATTGATTAAAATCAGAAATTTTTTCTTTGTAGTTTGTACTGGAGGTGTGGCTACTCCATTAGTCATGCACTCCTGACCAGCCTGTCTGCCCCATAGGCTGATTTTAATCAGTGTAAGTATAAAGCTTTAGTCTGCTCTTAGTATAGATTATTATTATTTATACTGGGGGCTCTACGGGGGCATTATATATACAACAGGCACTAGGAGGGGGACATAATATATATTGATGGCTGTGCAGAGGTTGGGGTTTTAAACAAAATGCAATGAAAGTTATTTGTTTTTATCATTCTTTGTTAACAGAATTTAAAAATCAGATGCAAAATGAACATGGATAGCCAGAAATGGATAGCCAGGCAGAAAATGGATGCACACACTGATGCAAAATGGGCATGAAAGTGGACTTTTGTGAATGTACCCTATGTTCTGTTCCCATTACAAAGATTTAACAACACAACCGATTGTCTATAGTAGAGATTGTTTATTCTCAGGCATCACTATTCCTTAAATGGGCTATCCTCCACCATTCTGATGATCATGCTAGTCCCAATGCCAAGATCCCACTCTCTATTAGCTGATCACAAATCCTAAGCAAATAGATATAACATTTTTGGAGGGACCAATACAACTTCTTTGTTTATTCAATAGAAAAAGTCGAACAACCAAGTGCACTTTCACTTTTACTGTTGCACACACTAGGGAATGGGAAAGCTTGCCCCCATGAGAGGCAATACTGAGAGGAGGTTGCTGTCTCCCCTCCTGAGTCCACACATTCCTAAAATTCCCACATGTCCCACTGGTTGGCTGCCTTTCATGCAGCTTACTGAGAACCAGTTACTCACAATGCATTCAGATGCTATAGGTTACAAAGGCTGCCATGTGATTTGTGTTTGAGGGCAAAGCAAATTTGATATCTTTTTGTTATGATCCGAATACATTTTCTAATAAAAATATATTTTACCACTATAATAAAGTGTTACGGAGGCAGACCCTGCTCCCCCTGGCAGACACGGGTGCTGTGTTGTGTCCTCTTTCCTACATTCCAGCACCCCAAATCTGTTTCTATTCTTCTCCTCCTCCCAACAGGCTCAGACATTGGAGTAGCTACCTTTTGCCTCTTGCAGACTGTGGTCTGCTTTCTGCTAGCACTACTTCTTTTTGCTCTTAGCCCTAATCTTCTCGAACCAATGGTTGATAGCTGAGGGATACTTTAGGCATCTTCCCCTGTAATAAGGTGCCTGAGCAATAGTTTCCAGTTCACTACTTCCTGCAAAAGTGGGCTGTTTACAGTCATTTTACCATGTAACGACATCTGCCTCCTGTGACAAAAGTTCCTCAGAGACACCTTCCTAATGGCCAGCTTGCTTATAGTAGATGATACCTAGTTTTTGATAACTAATGTCTTGAATGAATCTGAACATGAATTGTGAACTGGCATGTTCTTCGGGTGCCAGGGGAAGCCCCAACAAGCCTTTGCCAGGATTTTTGGAGACAAAGCTATGGTGGCAAACTGACTTGCTTTTCAGTGTGAAGAAAGCCAATTTATGACTCTGAGTTGCTCGCATCAAAGAGCATAAAGCAAACTGGCATTGATATAATGACACAGAACCCGACAGAATAGGTGGTACTAACGTTGAACAACCTTGTCAAACCAAGTATTTTATGTATCAGCTGGTGTAAAGCTAAATTATGATACCAACTTTCTCACTACTTCTCAGTGGAAAAATCAAACATCTTAACTATGTGTTTTGGATGATAAAATATTGTTATTTCTGCTATGGCATTGCATTAGTGATGTATGATCAATACCATGAAAAGACATAAAAATAAAAAAGAACTCTGTTACAAGCCCCTGAAGGCTGCCTTACACTCAGGTGACAGATGCTTTTCCTTTAGTTTACGTGCCGTTCCTTTTTCTCTCCGGTTTGATCCTCCTGTTCACATTTCCTTTATCCATCTAGTTAAATGGTGTTGCCAGGCAACAGGTGTCTCTGGGCCTACGAAACAGAGACATCTTCCTTCCCTTTGGAATTTTTGTGATCTGTCTGCCCAGTGCTGTGTCGCCTCTGTAAGACGCAATAGAGGAGGAAGCAGAGAAGGTGAAAATCTACATATTTTCTATTAACCATATATTGCCTTTACATGACACATAATAGACTATACTATAGGTTGAAAGTCCATAAATCATATTTATCAATGACTTTGGACCAGTTTTCTTTATCTAAAGTTTCCTTGACTTCACATGTAATCAAAGTTACCTTCCTTTAATCTCCTAGTACCTGAAAAATCATAGTACTTAAGTCCATCTTACCTACATTTTCAGTTCATTACAATCTATAGTTGTCTGGAATCAGGCATTACAGACTGGTAAGAGATGGAATTGTTCATCAGGTTGATCACTGTCAGGTATCATATTTAGTATTGAGGTGCCCATAGGAGCCCTCTTTTCAGGTGCAACTCAGTAGCTTCATGGACTACCTCTATTGGACCTATGTCCTTGCAGTTTTTGACAACTTACAAGCACACATGCTAATAGGCACTTCCTACTGTCCATCTAGTCCATCTAGAAATGATATGGGCACATTACTATAGCTATTAACTACTATATTTTGTGCTGTTTAGAGGTATTGTTGCCAAGTGATGCATACATGGTCAAAGTAATCTGTCCATACATAGATGAGTGTAAGGAACCACATCACTACTGGTATTCGTGAGACAATAGGAGCCACAGTCCACTTTCCCTATTTCATAAACAGTCTGGGATTGTGCCCAATTTCATAGCTTGATGTGGGTTAGCAAGTGTCATCATAATCACTTAAGCCACACAATAGATAACTATGTGTCCAGAGCTAGATCCACTAACAGTTATCACTCATAACTTCCAACCAAGCATGCAAGCCTAAATTGGCTGAGTGTTCATGTTAATTAAAGTGGGTAAAGGAGAGGTGTAGGATACTGTATATCTGAAAGTTTGCTTATGTACCAGGGGAACAAAAGATTGGATGTAAACATACCCTCCTACAGCAGACATTGGTTGACTGTCAGGCTATGCCATACACAGTAGATTGCTGGCAGATCCTACCAAAATTAGCAGGTTCAGCCACCTTTAATCTAATGTGAATGGCCAGATTGGCATCACTGCATGTCTTTTATGTTAGAGTAGAGCACCAGGCAGAGGTGTTCACATGTAGTTCTAACATCTTCAGCCTCTGTTACTATAATATTGCCTGTAGAAGTCTCCTCCTCTGATTATTTCAGCTTCACAGTCATACTCCTTCCTGTTCTTCCTGTACAGTAGGTCTGAGCTACGTCTTCTACACATCCCCACTACAGATGTCCAATCCAAGGAATAGTGAAACATCCCTCAGCCTTTCAAATCTTGTGCATACACTTTCTGAGAGATGCCAAAATGAGCTGAGCAGAGTGTTAGAGAAAACCAGAGAACCATTTGCGCTGAATTAACAGGACTCTGGAGGTTTTCCTGCTGTCAGCAGAAGCAGCTGGGTGGTGGGCTGAAAGAGGATTTTTTTCAGGATGCTTACAGTAAGGAGTCAACATGGAAAGAAGTGTGTGTGTGTGGGGGGGGGGATGTAGAGAAAGTGTAGAAGAGAGAAAGAAAGAGGAAAACATCTTAGCGTAATGATGTCTGGCAGAGAAGTGTGCGACAGGACAGAGAGATAAGCAGGAATTAGGGATGCTTTAGTGCAGGCTTCAAAGGTAGAGGAAGAAAGAATCTCAGGGCATATCCAAAACTGGCAATGCATTTTGATAAGAAGGGGATGAGATATGATATGCTGAATGCAAGCACTAAGATGACCACCTGATTTCAATTGCTAGGGAAAACCCATGGCATCTCAACTTCTTTTATCTTTAATGCCAACATACTTGCCTAAGGGTGAAATCTAAAACAATGCACTTTGAGAAAACTGGTCAAGTTACTAATAGTGTGGATGGAAACTTGTGTCACCTTAACAAGAAATCTACAATAGGGAATGTACTGAGCTCAGGTTTATTCAGCTGATGTGTTGGTACTGTGTATGGATATAAGTAAAAATAAATATGACCCACAAAAAGGGGCCATTATTACTCAAATGGCATGTCCTGTACCAAAATGACCTTCCTAAATACCTTCCTAAGCTCATCGATCACCTACTTCTTAGCCAGTGATTGATACATTTCCATGTTAAGTGGAACCAGGACAAAGGGGCCAGTGGGGAACCATGAAGATCATGTTTTTTAATGGTACTGGCTAAATAACCCTTTAGATTAATCAAATCCCTAAGTTTAAAGTTGTTGCCCAGCCTAGATGTTGACAAGAAACCAATTTATGGGCTTTATAGATGGAGTAATGTAATTGCAGCACCCAACAAATTCTGTTTTTCATATGAAAATGCTGAGTGCTACTTTTACAAATACATAATAAAATAATGGGCCTGACCACCTACCTAGCCATCATTAACTCTCAGTTTTGGAATAGGTGGTATTGTTTTGCCTGTTTCCTAGATTTGATGATGCCACACAGTTCTGGTTCAAGTCAACATAGGTAATTGGAAAGATCTAAAATATGAGATCTGATGAAAAATGTAACATAATGGAGCACATTTATTAAGGCCTGTGTTTTAGACACCAGTCTTAATAAAATCTTAAGCTGGTGGTGGATCCACCACATTTATGAGGAGGCGCAGGCCTCTACATAACTTCGGCGTATCCAGCGCCTGTCTAAATGTAAGACAGCTTTCTAGCTGTCTTACATTTAGACCATTTTCTATGTGTAGAAAATGATGACTGAGACGGCCTTCTGGCCCATCCTCTCCCCGCACACACCACCCCCACTTTTTTAGACTTGGCATGAGCGGGCTGAAGTCAGAGATCGTGGAGCAACTAGCTGCTGCACTGTAATCTGTGCTTGAAATATGCTTAATATAGGCATATTTCAGCTTAATAAATGACCCCCAAAATCTTTTTATTCCTTTTATAATACATTGCGATAGTTGTCTTATTAGGGTGGCTGACAGAGCATTTGTGCTGGGATCTAGGAACGGTGGCAGCAAGTCACTCTGTCTTGTCCAGGTTATTTAGATACAGAACTAAGGCAACACACTATGTATATTTTTGTCCTAGATGACAAAAATCCAAGCAACAACTGTGCATAAAATGATAATAATATGCAGAATAATAGAATAATAAGCAGTTTGTGGGTACAGCTTTGTAACTGACCACTATAGGCTGGTTTAAGGCACCTCACCCCAGCCCTGCATGCTTCAGGCTTTGCATGGTTGTAAAGTTATTGCTCCTGTGTAGTAATACAACTAAATGCTCGTGGGCTCATTTATGAAGACCAGTGTTTTAGACGGCGATCTTAATAACCCTGCGCTGGAACCTGATTCGCCTAGGTTATGTAGAAGCGCCCGCATCTACATAACTTTGGCACATCTCCCGCTGGCCCAAGTCTAGATTTAGCTAAGCTTCTAAGCCTAAAACAGGCCCGCCCACTTCCCACTCTACACTCCCTTTTTTTTTTAGAACTGGTGTACGTGGCATAAATGGGGAAGAAGTTACAGATTCAGCTTCAAATCCCACTTGTGACTGAATCTGTGATAGATATATGCCAAGAATTGTCGTATTCATGAACAACTCCCTCAGTGTCTGCACCATACATCCTCCGAATTACCACCTTTCCCTTGGACAGGAGAGATATGTACATGCATTTCTAGTCATTCTTTAAGTCTGCTATTGGCAGATGTCTCTACATTCATGTAGCATTTGTCTGTAAATGTAATTCTGGAGAAGCTTTTTTTACTTTTCTACGAAAAAAAGGCCTGCAAGATGAATAAACAAATCTGTCAGTGAGCGGGCATTCTGGATGTTCTGCTTACTGTATGCTAAGAATTTGTAATGTGTTCAGTGAAAAAAGTTGATAAGCACCTGAGTATTTATTTAAGGGTCCTTACTTCAGATTTGCTTGGTGTGTTTTTTACCACTGAAAAACAGCATATAAATCAAATTGTTTTTCCAGACTATATGCTTTTTTTTGCAGCATTTTTGTGGCTTTTTTGGCCATGTTTGCAAACAGTATAACTGACGCTTATTTAGCGGCTTTTTTCCCCTATAGAGAAGGAGATGTCAAAACACCTGAAAACATGCCAAAAGCCACAGCATGCTGCGTTTTTTAAAAGAAGTCAGAAAGCCAGAAAAGCAAATTAATAAAAATAGCAGCTTAATGTTCTGCGTTTCAGATTTCTCATAGACCTCCAGCTAACATCTGGTTTGAAGACTATGTTTTTCCAAAAAAAAACACACCAAAAACATGGGTGCAAAAAAAAGAACTACTAAAAGCACAGAGGTACAGAAAGCTGTCCTAAAGATTACCCAAATGTAAAATACACTGGCTGGGAGGTAAGAATGCAGATGTTTTAATTTTGGTGTTATCGCTTTCACACTTTCTCATACTGGTCACTGGAAGTTCAACATGGCACCTCATGGCAAAGAAATCTCTGAGGATCTGGAAAAAAAAAATATTGCTCTACATAAAGATGGCCTAAACCATAAGAAAATTGCCCCTCACCCTGAAACTGAGTTGCAGCACGCACTGTGGCCAAGATCATACAGAGGTTTAACAAGAATGGTTCCTATCAGAACAGGCCTTGCCATGGTCGACCAAAGAAGTTGAGTGCACATGCTCATGTCATATCTGAGGTTGTCTTTTCAAAACAGACATATGAGTGTTGCCAGCATTCCTGCAGAGGTTAAAGGGAGTGGGTCAGCCTGTCAGTGTTCAGACCATATGCCGCAGACTGTATCAAATTGGTCAGCATGGCTGTTGTCCCAGAAGGAAGCCTCATCTAAAGATGATGCACAAGAAAGCCCGCATACAGTTTGCTGAAGAGAAGCAGACTAAGGACATGGATTACTGGAACCATGTCCTGTGGTCTGATGAGACCAATAAAAACGTATTTGGTTCAGATGGAGTCATGCGTATGTGGGGGCAACCAGGTGAGGAGTACAAAGACACAGGGGCGGTCTTGGGCACCACACATCCTATGCATTTGCATAGGGCCCCCGACGTCCAAGGGGGCCCCCACGCTCCGCTCTTGTGCTGGTGTCCAAGACCGACCGCCCAGCTGTCACGTACTGCATTTGTCCGAATGCGTACTCATTTTATAAATTAGTACGCTAATGCATACTAATTTATAAAATGCATACACATTAGTGTACATACTAAAATATGCATATGAATTAGCGTGCAGATTTGAAAAAGCGCACGCAAATTCCACCCGAGCATGCTCTAGTCCCAGTCTTTGATGTGTGGGGGGGCGTGCCATTGGGGGGGGGTGTCATCAGAGGGCATGTCATCAGGGGCGTGACGCGTCATTGGGGGGTGGGGGCCCCCGGACATAACTTCGCTTAGGGCCCCAGAAATGCCAAGACCGCCCCTGCAAAGACAAGTGTATTTTGCCTACAGTCAATTATTGTGGTGGGAGTGTCATGGTTTGGGGCTGCATGAGCGCTACAGAGGCAATCATGAATGCCAAAATGTATTATGACATACTGAAGCAGAGCATGTTCCCTATCCTTTGGAAACTTGGCTGCAGGGCAGTATTCCAACATGATAACAACTCCACACACACATCCAAGATGACCACTGGCTTGCTAAAGAAACTGAGGGTAAAGGTGCTGGACTGGCCAAGCATGTCTCCAGACCTAAACCCTATTGAACGCAAGGTCTCTAACATCCACCAGCAACATGATATCATCATGGAGAAGTGGAAGAGGATTCCAGTGGCAACCTGTGAAGCTCTAGTGAACTCCATGTCCAAAAAAGGTAAGGCAGTACTGATAAATAATAGTAGTCACACAAAATATTGACACGTTGGGAACAATTTGGCCATTTTCATGTATTGGTTTGCTCACTTTTATTGCCAGCGGATTAGACATTAATGGCTGTGTGTTGAGTTATTTTGAGGGCACACCAAATTTACACTGTTATAGAAGCTGGACACTGACTACTTACATTGTATTAAAATGTCATATCTTCAGTGTTGTCCCATGAAAAGATATAATAAAATATTTACAAAAATGTGAGGGGTGTACTCACTTTTGTGAGATACTGTATGTCTGAACTACTAAATATGACATGATTAACATATTCAGTGTACTTGACTCATCAAACTGCACAACAAATCTCACTATTACATGATTATGTTCACACATTTTAAAACTTCTATTAAGTTTTACAAATGAAACAGATTTCATTCTTCATTCTTTTTGGTGCCACTGATCAAGGCAGCAGCTAGGATTTGAAAAGATTGAGGCATGTGTTTTGCCCCCTCCAAACCCCCCAAAATATATTGATGAAAGCATAGGTGCAAAAGTATATCCACATGGGGTATAAACATTGTGGATTTGTGTGCCAAAACTCTGCAGCATTTTACTGTACCAGGATGAGGGTTACTGTATTAAGATGAGATTTTAAGAAATTTCATTGACACCCTACAAAAAAATATCTAAAGTGTTTATTGACGCGCTGTTTCAGATTTAAATTTCTTAGCATGTTAGGTTATGTCTACAGCAGATTTCACTCTTTGCAAGTCAGAAGGTGAAATCTGTGGCAAAATCGCAGCCAAACAGACTACAAATTCCATAGGTAAGTCATGGCAATTTTGTTGTACATCTGTGGCAAGAAATATTCCCCCAGTCAGGCTCTGCTGACTTAAGTGACATCACATAACATGTGAACATGTGACCACTGTAGCCAATCTGTCCATGCTAATTAAGGACACAATCAATGTCAATAAGAGAAATTATCCACATCAATTAGGGACAATATACCGTACATGGATATTAAGAGAAATTATGCTTGCCAGTTAATTAAGTAGAATTAAAGTATATTAAGGTTGATAATGTAATTAACCCCTTAACGCTGAATGACGGCTTATCCCGTCATGGGCAGGAGCCGCTTGCCGCCCCATGACGGGATAAGCCGTCATGGCATTAAACTGTCACCATGTCTGATGACATGGTGACAGAGCTGAGACCCCGGCTGTTACTTACAGCCAGGGGTCTCAGCTAACCAGCCCGGGACCAATGGGGGCGGTCCCGGGCTAGCGATCGCTGTGATTGGCTAGTCTGTTGAGACTAGCCAATCGCAGCGATCGTAGCTGCAATAAACTGTAAAATAATAATAAAAAAAATGAACACTATAATATATATAAATATATCCCCCCCCACCCCACTGTTTTCTCTGATGGCCGTTTGGGTGGGTGGGGGGGGAGATATAGCGGGCGGGCGAGCGGGCGGGCGATGTGTGGGCGGCTGCGGCGGAGTGCCGCCCGCAATGATTTATCAGGATGGCGAGCGGTTATCAAGCAGAGTATCAGCATACAGCTGATACTCTGCTTGAAACTGCTGACATCGGTGCTGGCACCGATGTCAGCAGTTTAACCCCTTCCATGCCGCGGTCCGTAGGGACCGCTGTATGGAAGGGGTTAACAGGGAGGGAGCTCCCTCCCTCTCCCATCGGGCGCTGGCAGCGCCAATGGTGTGGCCAGATGAGAGGGAGGAAGCTCCCTCTCCCTTCCATCGGGACGCTGCTCTGCTGTGGCAGCATCCCGATGGTTACCATGGCAACCATCCATTACCATGGGCGTGGGCGTTCAAGTAGTGTAGGGGGCAGAGGCCGTGGTCCTGGGCAGGGTGACACTGTACATGCTGATGAGGGAGCAGTGGAATGCCGCAGAGTTTCGCTCCCTAGCTTCATCTCGCAACTTACTGGGTCACGTGGTACACCACTATTGAAACCACAACAGTGCGAACAGGTGATGACGTGGATAGCGGACAATGCGTCCAGTAATTTATCCACCACCCAGTCTTCCACGCAGTCCACCCACGCTAGCCAAGGGAGTAGACCTCTGGCTCCTCCAGCTCAACCTCCTTTCCCCCAGCCTGCCCCCCCCCCACAGAAAATATGGATTCAGATCCGGCATACTCACAGGAACTCTTTTCAGGACCCTACCCAGAGACACAAACCACTGCTCAAGAGCAACCTGAGCAGTTGCTCTGTCCCGATTCCCAAAATTTAGAACTTTCACAGTCTGTGGGTGATGAGAGTGTGGACTTAGTGCAAGTAGTGCGTGAAGAGGCGTCGGATGATAATGATGATGATGATAATAAGACACGGTTGTCAGACAGTGACGTTGTTGTCAGGGCAGTAAGTCCGAGGGGGGAGCAGAGTAAGGAATTGGAGGAAGAGCTGGTGGATGATGAGGTGACTGACCCGAGCTGGGTTGGTAATCCAACTCAAGACAGTGCTTCTGAGGGGGAGGCAAGTGCAGCACCAGAACAGGTTGGAAGAGGCAGTGGGGTGGCCAGAGGGAGAAGCAGGGCCAGAGCAGGTAGATCGGCAACTGTTTCACGGAGTCAAGCTCCCATGCCGAGGCCTAGATGTTCGCAAGTCTGGAGGGTTTTTAAAGAAAGTGAGGATGACCGACGGACTGTGGTGTGCAACCTGTGCCACACCAGGATCAGCAGGGGAGACACCACTACCAGCCTAACCACTACCAGCATGCGCAGGCATATGAGTGCTAAACACCCAACTCAGTGGAACCAAGGCCATTCACCGCCTGCAGGTCACACCACTGCCCCTTCCCCTGTGTCACATGCTGGCTTGGCGAGTCAACCCCCCGCCCAGGACCCCGGCACGAGCGCCTCCCGCCCTACAACGACCCCTTCACCTCCACGATCCTCCACAACCTCCACCAATGTGTCCCAGTGCAGCGTTCAGCTGTCTTTGTAGCAGACATTTGAGCGCAAGTGCAAATACAATTCCAGCCACCCACATGCACAAGCCCTAAATGTCCACATCTCCAAATTGTTGAGCCTGGAGATGCTGCCCTATAGACTGGTAGAGACTGAGGCTTTCCGCAACCTTATGGCGGTGGCTGACCCTCGGTACTTGGTCCCCAGCCGCCACTATTTTTCCCAGTGTGCTGTCCCAGCCCTACACCAGCACGTGTCAGAGAACATCATCCGTGCCCTGACCAACGCGATTAGTGATAAGGTGATTTGTTACAGGAAAAAATGGATTCAAATGGAAAATCTGCAAAAAAAGTGAAATTTTGAAATGTCATCTCCATTTTCCTTTAATTCTTGTGGAATACATAAAGGGTTAACACAGTTTGTAAAATTAGTTTTGAAAACCTTGAGGGGTGTAGTTTCTAAAATGGGGTCATTTATGGTGGTTTCTATTATGTTAGCCCCACAAAGTGACTTCAGAACTGAACTGGTGCTTAAAAAAAATGGTTTTGGAAAATTTCTAAAAAAATTTAAGAATTGATTCTAAAATTCTAAGCCTTCTAACATCCCCAAAAAATAAAATTACATCTACAAAATGATGGCAACATAAAGTAGACATATGGGACATGTAAAGTAATAACTATTTTGTGAGGGATCACTATCTGCCTTAATAGCAGAGAAATTCAAAGTTTGAAAATTACAAATTTTTCCAAATTTTCTGTAAATTTAGGATTTTTTTAATAAATAAAGGTGATTTTATATTGACTCAAATTTACCGCTGTCATGAAGTGCAATGTGTCACGAGAAAACAATCTTGGAATCAGTCGAATCGGTGAAAGAATCCCAAAGTTATGAATTGATAAAGTGACACATGGCAGATGTTAAAAATGTGGCTTCGGCATTAAGTGTAAAAGTAGCTTCGGCCTTAAGGGGTTAAAGTATAATAATGCTGTGAGAGGGGATGTCCAACATACCATTTTGAAAGCGGCCATCTTGGTACCATCTCAATATTTGTGACATTTGTAGTTGTCACATAGGAATCTGATACGAGAATTTCATGAGGAATCCAAATCTGTGGCATACTTTTATTTCTGCCAAAGTTATTAATAATTTTCTCTGTTACAGACAGAGATATTTCTGTGAGATTAATACACGAGGGGAAGACATTGTGCTGATCTCCGGGGATCGTAGTACCCGAGTCATTGCAGCGGATTTCAATGCTCGGTCCCTAACAGACCATCCATCTGCTATGGCACAGTTGTCACTATTGTATTTACTTTACTATTTGCGTTTGCAGAATGCTGTTGCATTGTGCTCTTGTGCTTTCAGCCATAGTGACGTGCATTAGGATGTGCTGACTAATGCCCACTTTTTTCTTTGCAGTCTGCATTGGAAGTGTGGCTGACTCCATTGGTCATGCACTCCTAACTAACCTGTCTGTCCCATAGGCTGATTTTAATTAGTGCAAATATAAAGCTGTAACCTGCTCTTCCTGAATTTAGTGGAGGCCATATGGATAACAAGGGCTCCGCATACATGTGGAACCTGCATTTCCTGAATTTAATGGAGGTCAGTATGGCACCAGAGGAGGTAGTATTTAGTTTAGGTTCTTGTCCTAAAGAAATTGTCTTGTCATTGGTGGACATGCACAAATGACTTTGTACAAAATGTATTTGACAAGAATCTCCCATATAATAATGTAGAAATAGTATATTTTGAATAGTGAGTATGGCACTGTTGTATTTGCTTTGTTCTTTGCGAGTGCTGTTGCATTGTGTTTATTTTTTACAGTTGGCAAATTGCTTGCCAAAGTTCACGTAGAAAGTTATGTGTTGGACTTGCCAAAAAGTGGAGATAACAAAACTGCCATAGATGACACAAAAACAGTGCATACTGGTGTACTTCAGCAAGAGTCCACATAGTAGCTGTGTCTGTCACAGGAGACCGGGGTGAGACGAATCACGGTCGGGCTTATATTGGCTAAGCAAAAAATGCACTCACACAAGATCAAGTTGCTGCATCATCTCAATGAAGACAATCCTGATGACCATGTTGAATTTGGGGAATGGGTCTTACAGCAATTGCAACGGAACCTACATATCACTGTTCCATGATGAAGCACACTTCTACATGAATGGAGTGGTGAACAAACAAAACCTTCAATACTATTCTGACACAATTCTACACTGGACAGATCCATCCAAGATAATTGGTAACAGAAAGTCATTGTGTGGTATGGTAAGGATGAAGATAATGAGCCCCTTTTTCATCAATGGTCACCTTATTGCTGTTTCTGTTACTGTGTTACTAAGATGGCACATGGCACATTCTCAGTGTTCTTCCAGCAGGATGTGATGTCAATGAATTTTTGGATCAGGTGGAGTTGAGCCTGTATGCCTTTGCAAGCATTTCTGCTGAGCTGTTGCTGTCACTGCATAGTGAATAGGAGAAAATAATTGCCTTAACAATTCAAACAATAGTGTAATATCAGTAGGTAGGGACGGACATGGACAGTGAGCCCTAACTAGAACCCTGCCCTCTTTTCCCAGCCTACTTGCAGTGCAAGCTCTAAGTAACAAGTCCACAACTGGTCGACGTTCCCTACTCTGCTAAGGTGTGAGACACCAAGGGTGAAAAACAAGACACAGAGACAGAGCCGTACTGAAATTGGTCAATCATGGGTTTGATATTCAATAAACCCACTCACCACATAAATGAAGAAAGAAACAAAAAAGAAATGATCCACAAAAAACAATTTAGGAGAATTGGGTGACAGGGAAAATGCCACTTCCTGCTGATCCCTCTGAAGCAGAGACAAAAATATGCCCACCTTCTGAGTTTCCAGCTGCTGTTTCTGCTGTGGATTTTCATGTGGACCAGCTATAGATTTAGCTCCATTGGATGGAGATAAACTATGAATAGACTACCATTGTAGATTTGTGAAAGGTCCATGTGGTTTTGAAAACCATGCAAAAACTGTGGCCGCATGAACAGTGCCCTGGCCTTCCACTGAAAACAATGGGAGGCAGTTTCTGTGCAGATTCGACAACATTTTTGCCACTGAATTTGCTCTTAAGCCCACACCTAAAATCCTCCATCTGCAATCCTCCATTTACATATACACTCACCGGCCACTTTATTAGGTACACCTGTCCAACTGCTCGTTAACACTTAATTTCTAATCATCCAATCACATGGCATCAACTCAGTGCATTTAGGCATGTAGACATGGTCAAGACAATCTCCTGCAGTTCAAACCGAGCATCAGTATGGGGAAGAAAGGTGATTTGAGTGCCTTTGAACGTGGCATGGTTGTTGGTGCCAGAAGGGCTGGTCTGAGTATTTCAGAAACTGCTGATCTACTGGGATTTTCAAGCACAACCATCTCTAGGGTTTACAGAGAATGGTCCGAAAAAGAAAAAACATCCAGTGAGCGGCAGTTCTGTGGGCGGAAATGCCTTGTTGATGCCAGAGGTCAGAGGAGAATGGGCAGACTGGTTCGAGCTGATAGAAAGGCAACAGTGACTCAAATTGCCACCCGTTACAACCAAGGTAGGCAGAAGAGCATCTCTGAACGCACAGTACGTCGAACTTTGAGGCAGATGGGCTACAGCAGCAGAAGACCACACCGGGTGCCACTCCTTTCAGCTAAGAACAGGAAACTGAGGCTACAATTTGCACAAGCTCATCGAAATTGGACAGTAGAAGATTGGAAAAACGTTGCCTGGTCTGATGAGTCTCGATTTCTGCTGCGACATTCGGATGGTAGGGTCAGAATTTGGCGTCAACAACATGAAAGCATGGATCCATCCTGCCTTGTATCAACGGTTCAAGCTGGTGGTGGTGGTGTCATGGTGTGGGGAATATTTTCTTGGCACTCTTTGGGCCCCTTGGTACCAATTGAGCATCGTTGCAACGCCACAGCCTACCTGAGTATTGTTGCTGACCATGTCCATCCCTTTATGACCACAATGTACCCAACATCTGATGGCTACTTTCAGCAGGATAATGTGCCATGTCATAAAACTGGAATCATCTCAGACTGGTTTCTTGAACATGACAATGAGTTCACTGTACTCAAATGGCCTCCACAGTCACCAGATCTCAATCCAATAGAGCATCTTTGGGATGTGGTGGAACGGGAGATTCGCATCATGGATGTGCAGCCGACAAATCTGCTGCAACTGTGTTATGCCATCATGTCAATATGGACCAAAATCTCTGAGGAATGCTTCCAGCACCTCTTTGAATCTATGCCACGAAGAATTGAGGCAGTTCTGAAGGCAAAAGGGGGTCCAACCCGTTACTAGCATGGTGTACCTAATAAAGTGGCCGGTGAGTGTATGTTTCCCAGAAAAGCAGAGCAGCTTTGGCTGGGCTACAATACTCCTCATGCATACTTGTTGGTCTCCCTAAATATCGTCCCTAAGAGTACCACCATTCAGCTAACCAACTTTCTCTTGAGATGCCCAGTTCTCTTGTCCTTTTGGAATGACAACTGGCTCTCATGTCTCATTTAAACATTTGAAACAGCCAGTGGAATATTAAGCCTCATTATCTTTCTCTGTGCTTTGCCGAAATTAAATCCCAACAAATTCAGGTTTGTTAGAATCTGATTTTTTGGGGAAATCTACTCCAAATACCAAATCCGTTTCTCTAATCTCTGTATATAATTTGTAGATAATAAAATGATACACAAAGTTGTATGAAGAAATCAATAAGCCATCTTTATGATATTGGATAGAGAGATAATAAGTCTCCCACATATATAAACCATTTTTATTACATTTTGAGAAAAAAAAACCACATGGTAAACGTACAGCAAAATTGTACCATCCAATAAAAGAATAACATTCAAAGTAACATGCACCATTCAATAACATGAAGAAACTTCACAAAACTATGACATGACTGAAACAGCAGTCCAACATGCAGGGAAGGTGAAACCAGAGCTAGTACTGAACTCCTCTGACAGAAATTATTGTTTATTACTTGTGTCTTTTGTTGCTGCAGTTGGTCAGGTTATAGTACATAGAAAACATGACAGCAAAGCTGCTGTTAGCAAAACAAACCAGAAGGTCTGACCTTATTTGAAACCAAATGGAAACAGCTGCTATTTGAAAGGTTATGAAAATGTCTAGCACTCTCCCTAATAATTACACAAGTGCCAAGTTAGCGCCTGCCAGTATGGGTATATTGGAGTTCTAAAAGGACAACTATGCAAGATTATGTTCATGTTCTTAGTGATGAGCAAATTTATCAAAAGTTCGATTCAGCTGCATCGCCAAATTTCACAAAGAAATTTGCTTTGTGAAAAACTACTTTGTCATGAAGCACATTTCTTTGTAATTAGTGGGCAAAATGCTGGGGAAGGGCGATTGCGCCGCCCCCATCATTGAACCCCTCAGATACCGCATTCATCGCTGATCACTGCATCTGAGTTGAACATTGAGGGCTTTCAGGGGTTAATTTGGTGGAAAAAAATGAAAAATAATCACCTTATCCACTTGATTGTGCAGAGGCTGCGGCAGGGGCGTTGCTAGGGTCTCAAAAGATCCGGGGCCCAAGTCCCAATGAATATGGTGCAATTCTCTATGTCGACCCTCGTCCCAACAGCAGCACATACCTCACATCCTGTGCCTCCCAACTGACGTCTTCTGTGATGTAGATCTTCTCTGTCATCATCTTCTCCATTTGGCCCGGACAACTTCTCTCAGCTGCCTTGTCTCTGCAGAGTGTGACACACAGACATCTTATCTTCCTCACATTTCTATCATCATCCCCTAACCTGGAGTCCCCACAGTGCTATCCTGCTGCTCACTGTGCTCCCCGATACCCCCAAATACTATCCTGAAGAAATATCAGTGCCCCCTATAGTAATAGTCCTACCAGTAGTAATTCCATCATTAGTAACACTCCACCCTACAGTGACCCCAGCACTGATCATGCTCCCCAAGATTGTCCCCATTACTAGAAGAGTCCTCCAGTATTAATAATGCCCTCACAGAGCCCCCAGTAGTAATAAGCCCCCCTATTGTTCCCCCAGTGGTAATAAAGCTCTCTACAGACCTCTCAGTAGTAATAAGGCCCCCATTGTGTTCTTAGTACAAATAAGGCAGATCTATAAGTCTCTCCTATAGAGCCTCCAGTAATAATAAGAATTCCTAATGTCCCCTGGATTTATAATACCCCTACAGTGCCCCCAGTATTTATATCTTTCCCCCTACTGCTATAATGCTCGCCCTGAAGTACCCGCTGTAGTTATATTCCTCCCTAGTGTCCTCAGAAATTATAATTCCTCAGCCCCTCAACTATACAGTCCCATGTAAATAAAGCTATTTCCCTCCTGTGTAAATAACATCACACCATCTCTCCAGCCCCCTCCAATATACAGTCCCATGTAAATAACATCCCTCTCTATCTACAGCCCCCTCCAAATACAGTCCCATGTAAATAACTTCATTCCCATAGCCGTCATCAATATACAGTCCTATGTAAATATCACTCCCTCCAACAGCCGCCTTCAACAGACAGTCCCATGTAAATAACATCACTTCCTTCCCACATCCACCTCCAACATGCAGTCCCGTGTAAATAACATCACTCCACGCCACAGTCCAACGTAAATAAGGCTACTTTCACACCAGCGTTTTTGCTGGATCCATCATGGATCAGCAAAAATGCTTCCGTCATGATAATACAACCGTCTGCATCTGTTCTGAATGGATCCTGTTGTATTATCTTTTAAATAGCCAGTTTGGATCAGTTTCATCATGCGGACACCAAAATGCAGCAAGCAGCGTTTTAGTGTCCGCCTTCAAAACGGAATGCTGACTGAACTGAAGCAAAACTGAAGCAAAACTGATGGATTTTGAACGGATCATTTTCCATTCAGAATGCATTAGGACAAAACTGATCAGTTTTGGACCGTTTATGAGAGCCTGTGACGGATCTCACAAACGGATCCTTACAACGCAAGTGTGAAAGTAGCCTAAGGCTAGTTTCACACCTGCAGCAGGGGACTCCGGCAGGCTATTTCGTGGGTGAACAGCCTGCCGGATCCGTGCTGCAGCAGGTGCACGTGTGGGGCTGGAACTACGCTCCGGCTCCATTCACTGTAATGGGGGCGGGCCTCGGATCCAGCCGCAGCATGGCAAACCCTGCCGAGAGGCGGCTGGAACAAAAGTACAACATGCTGTACTTGTGTTCCGGCCGCCTCTCAGCAGGGGTTGCCGTGCTGCAGCCGGATCCGTGGCCCACCCCCATTACAGTGAATGGGGCCAGAGCGTAGTTCCGGCCCCACACGTGCACCTGCGGCAGCACGGATCCTAACAGCCTGCCGGAGTCCCATGCCACAGGTGTGAAAGTACCCTAACAGAACCCTGCCCAAGTCACCTCCAACACATAGTCCCATGATAACATCCCTCCCTTCTGCCCTAACATACAGTCCCGGTTTAATAACCACAACTCCCAGCATCCCTCTGCTTCTCCCTTCACTTATACAATTGTATTTGTCTAACAGGCAGAACATTCGGGGCCTGGGAAAGTCCACTTCGGACACTTCAATTAGCTGAACCCTAATTATCTATCTATCTATCTATCTATGTATCTATCTATCTACTAGTTTTCTCACTCATAAACATAACATGTTTGTAAAATATAAAATATTAGTAATTTAGTAAAATAAAAATCATGCACTGCATCTAACCACAAATACAATACATCTATAAATCTGATGCTTTAATGTCATGGGGCCCTATGTCCTTCACATTCCACCTTTAATGGTGGACTTGCTGTTTTTTCCATTTGTCTACCAAAAAGTTAACAATAGTTAATCAATAAGTTATATATACTTCAAAATGGGTGGCACTGAAAAATCTTAGGAATTGATGATATATTGCTAGGATATGCCATCACTTTATGACCTGAAGATGCACCACCAATGATCTTGTTAATAGAGGCAGTCTTGGACTGGCCCACAGGGGTAGAGGTGAATCCCCCAGTAGGCCCCTGATTGAAGAAACTCCCCAGTTTATTATTATACAGTCATGGCCAAAAGTTTTGAGAATGACACAAATATTATATTTTCACATGATCTGCTGCCCTCTGGTTTTTATGTGTGTTTGTCAGATGTTTTTATCACATACAGAAATATAATTGCAATCATATTATGAGTAACAAAAGCTTATATTGACAGTTAGAATGAGTTAATGCAGCAAGTCAATATTTGCAGTGTTGACCCTTCTTCTTCAGGACCTCTGCAATTCTCCCTGACATGCTCTCAATCAACTTCTGGACCAAATCCTGACTGATAGCAGTCCATTCTTGCACAATCAATGTTTGCATTTTGTCAGAATTTGTAGGTTTTTGTTTGTCCACCCGTCTCTTGATGATTGACCACAAGTTCTCAATGGGATTAAGATCTGGGGAATTTCCAGGCCATGTACCCAAAATCTCTATGTTTTGTTCCCTGAGCCATTTAGTTATCACCTTTGCTTTATGGCAAGGTGCTCCATCATGCTGGAAAAGGCATTGTTGATCGCCAAACTGCTCTTGGACGGTTGGGAGAAGTTGCTCTCGGAGGACATTCTGGTACCATTCTTTATTCATGGCTGTGTTTTTAGGCAAGACTGTGAGAGAGCCGATTCCCTTGGCTGAGAAGCAACCCCACACATGAATGGTTTCAGGATGCTTTACAGTTGGCATGAGACAAGACTGGTGGTAGCGCTCACCTCGTCTTCTCCGAATAAGCTGTTTTCCAGATGTCCAAACAATCAAAAAGGGGATTCATCAGAGAAAATGACTTTACCCCAGTCCTCAGCAGTCCACTCCCTGTACCTTTTGCAGAATATCAGTCTGTCCCTGATGTTTTTTCTGGAGAGAAGTGGCTTCTTTGCTGCCCTCCTTGAGACCAGGCCTTGCTCCAAGAGTCTCCGCCTCACAGTGCGTGCAGATGCACTCACACCTGCCTGATGCCATTCCTGAGAAAGCTCTGCACTGCTGGTAGCCCGATCCCGCAGCTGAAACACTTTTAAGAGACAGTCCTGGCGCTTGCTGGTCTTTCTTGGGCGCCCTGGAGCCTTTTTGGCAACAATGAAACCTCTCTCCTTGAAGTTCTTGATGATGCGATAGATTGTTGACTGAGGTGCAATCTTTCTAGCTGCGATACTCTTCCCTGTTAGGCCATTTTTGTGCAGTGCAGTGATGACTGCACGTGTTTCTTTAGAGATAACCATGGTTAACAGAAGAGAAACAATGATGCCAAGCACCAGCCTCCTTTTAAAGTGTCCAGTGGTGTCATTCTTACTTAATCATGACAGATTGATCTCCAGCCCTGTCCTCATCAACACCCACACCTGTGTTAATGGAGCAATCACTGAAACGATGTTAGCTGGTCCTTTTAAGGCATGGCTGCAATGATGTTGAAATGTGTTTTGGGGGATAAAGTTCATTTTCTAGGCAAATATTGACTTTGCAAGTAATTGCTGTTAAGCTGATCACTCTTTATAACATTCTGGAGTATATGCAAATTGCCATTATAAAAACTGAAGCAGTAGACTTTGTAAAAATTAATATTTGTATCATTCTCAAAACTTTTGGCCATGACTGTAGACACGATCAGATAGCTGAGATGACTTCTAGCTATAGAGGAACGCTAGCCAGTATTCTCTTTTCTCCAGGACCTACCTTCTCAAAGTTGCTGCAGGGACCCCCATATTCAATCATCTGATAGCATGTTGCTGCTGTGTGAGCAGGTAATATTTGAATATATCCGTGCATATTAATGGTGGGCCTTAGGCACCCCTGTCCAACACTGAAATGAAGAGTCCATATTACTGATATACTGTAGCTCTGCATCTCCATCTAAGTTTGCCATGCATAGCTATGGTCTCTGCCACTCTGCTGTTGAGGGAAATGCAGCCATCCCCTGTGAAGGAGACACAGCGTTACTTTTGCATATGCATGTAATTATAAAGTTCGGACTCAGTGAAGGACTTTTTCCTCTATGTAAAATAACGGATCTCAGACGGAAATGTCTAAAACACATGCAAAATGAATGCTTAAAATAAAGGACCTGTTTTTTTTCCTGATGGATCAGAACAACATAAAACGGTGATGTGAACCTAGCCTAAATTGTGTAATTTCTGGTGCACATGCCTTGCACCATATTTATTTATTAAGCGAGACATTTTCAGCTATGCTCGATGAGGTGTGGCTTAGCAAGAACGGCATGGCTTCAGGTGAATCATTGCATGCCAGAATTAAGCCAGCATCATTGTGATAAATCTGGCACATCTTCAGATGATCTGATGTAAATCCAGTACTAGTAAATCTGTGTCATTGTCCTTATGAAAATCTTGACCTGGACAGGAAGTATAGCCGTGAGGTTCTTTAACATGCAGTAAGGAGACTTCTAATTTAATTAATTTCAAAGATAACATGTATTTACAGCACTTATTTCCTATTTGTCCACATGACAATATAATGGCTAGCACATTTATTTATATATTTTCTTGTGTATGTGACATGTATTGTTAGGGGATTCATTTTGAAGATAATTGATGGAATATAAGATCATCGTGTTGTTTTCTTGACCTTCTTAATAGCAGGGGGAAAGTAGAGGAGACAAGTGTGCTGAAAAGAGGGAGGGTGCTGGCAAAAAACGCAGCCAAGCACTTAGTGACAACTTGTCCATCCGATTGTCTGTAATTAATAGCAATATGTAGATGTTGCTGTTACATTTCCCGTGAGCCTAACTGCACTGGCGTTACAGCGAGTGAAAAAACCAAGATGCTAATTATGTTTTCTGCATATTAACTACTTTGCTTACACCCACCGAGAACAGAAACAGGGAAGTTTTGTGCTTTTTCTGTTCTGTACACTCTCAGGAATACACAATACATCAGTTCACACATTCCCCAAACGTATGTCAGATGTATTTCTCTCTTAGTCTGAATCACAGCCTGCCCCCTATTCATTTTACTAGTATGGTATATGATAATTAACATCTCGAGGAAATATGGAGAAATATGGAAAACAATACATTTTTGAAAGCTTGAATATTTAAAATCAATATTTAAATTTTTCGTATCAAAAAGTAGAATTTTATAAATATTTAAAATCTAAGTGTAACTTGATTCTTTATATTTTTTCGACTTGACGCGTTTCAGGCTGGCAGTGGAACAGTCGCGCTCTTCTTCAATAATAAGATATTGAACAGATGATCCAGCCAATGTCTGTTCTTTTCTCTTCTGCCAAAAACTACTCCTTGGTGAGTTGAATCTGAGCTTTTCTACTGCAGCATCCTCAAAAAAAATCATCTCAACTGAGCCTCAGAAGGTTGGCTAAACTTCACTCGAGCTTCTTGCAATATTGGTTTTTCTGCTATTGTTGGTGTAAACACTGACAGAACAAAAGGCGCTCAAATGACTTTGCTTGCAGTTAACTATGTTTTACAAACAACTTTCTAATAGAGTTACCATTGCCCCCTGGATGAGAACAGCTGCAGAGCTGGAACCATAGGACAGGGACTGTAAGTGAGAAAACAAGTCCTTGGGCCAGGAGTGTGCCAGTAATGGGCAACCTGAGCACATTGTGTTACAAAGGGATGTAAAATGGAATTATTTTTGGTATTTGTAGTACTTACATTGTAGAATTTTAACATCTATATATTGCTGCATTTCAAAGTACAGTCGAAGCCTCCTTTACATTGCCCGATATTCGAGTATGCAAATTTGTATGAATACTCGTTAGCAATAATTGGCCCATTTTAAAGGCTGATTACAAAAACTCGTTCATCTGGTAATAGATCGTTTGTACAGTCACCTAAATTATTGTTTTTGGCAGCAGATTGTGCTATCTAACCAGCAATCTGCTGCCCTCAAGCAATGATTCTGTGTGGGGACGAGTGATGACATTAGCGAACCAGCAGGCGATTGTCAGGAAGGAACACATCCTTCCTGACGATTGTTTGCTCCATCAAGCAGTGTTACGGGGCCTTAACTTTTTTGACATAGATATTTCCCTTAGTTGTTAGATTTAGAAAAGCTAGATATGGGTTGTTGATTCAGGGAGTTATTCTGATTGCCTGATTGGAGTCGGGAAGGATTTTTTTCACCTAAAGTGAGGAAAATTGGCTTCTACCTCACAGTTTTTTTTTGCCTTCCTCTGGATCAACTTATAGGATAACATGCCGAACTGGATGGACAGATGTCTTTTTTAGGCCTTATAAACTATGTTACTATGTTACTAAAAACCTTGGAAAGAAATTCTGATTTAATAGCAGTGGATCTCCTATTTATCTTCATCCATTGGCCAGAGAGGAAAGAGACTATAATGAACTCCTGTGCGGTAATATCAGTGCATGCATTACATATATAAACCACAGATTTCAATGCAAAAGATGTCATATTTCATTTTACCTGTGGTAGAGACTGGCCATTAACTCCACTGGGAAACTTCCGAGTAGGTCAATGCCCCGGGGGGCCACCTTAGCCCTCCTTAAAAAGCCAGCCAGGTAAGTAAGGATCTGACTCTCAAATCTCGACTCTTTAATTCAACTATATTGCCATCCCGAGACAAATGGAGTAGGTGGACAGATCGTGGCAGCTAGCACTGGCCACCATAGAGGGGCAGTTACAGGGGAAATATTTTGTGCTACTGGGGCATTATTTTCTGATGTATGGTGGCATTAGTTTCTGCCGGGCAGTATATTGTGCTACACCGTGATATTTCTCTCTAATGGGGGTATTATTATGTGTTGGAATATGGTGGCCCCGTTTACTTGTTTTGACACTGTCTTCAGTAAATTTAGACCTACCTGCTGTACAACATGGGACAACTTTTTTTTCCCAGCACCATTCTAAGTTCCCAATCCCCCTTGGTAACGTTGAAGGGAAATTGAACACTTGTCTGCTTCTTTACAGTGGATTACCCAGCTGCTGAACAATGTATGATCACTTTAACCATTTGTACCCTCCCACCCCAATTATGAATATATACGTCATGGACCTGTGACTGGTGCTGCCCCAAGACATACATTTTTGTCATAATGATCTTACCGGTGCTGACTGTATGCCTATTAGTGTATACTCATAATGTGCACTAACAATTGCCTGTTTACATTATATTTCTATGCACAGATACAGTGTGCTGGCATGCAGAAGTACAGCAACATATTGTTCATAAAAATATAAACATGACAAAAATGTTATGTGAAAAAAGTACAAATAAAGCTTAGTATAAATAAATTATATATTATATTATTTCACAGTGACATATCAAAAGTTTTGATTGGTGAAGGTCTAAGTTCTGAGACCCCCACTAATAGACTTAGATGCATAGACTTTCTATTTAGCCCGTCTTCAGCAAGAAAGCAAGACATTACTCTGCATGAGTGTTTTAGTGATTGTTGGTGGTCTCAGCACTCTGACCCCCACTACCAATCAGAACCTTTGTCATGGCATTTTCAAAAGTTTTTTTTTTTTTTTTTTAAGTACAGGTACACATATAACAAATAATAATAATAATAATATACTCATTATTATTATTACCATTATTATTGTTAGTTTTGCTATATAAACAAGTAAAATAAATAATAACTAAAATACAATGCTTATCAAATGATATAAAAAAAGGAATCCTAGCGCATTCATTCTCCACAATGGTTAAAGGGAATCTGTCACCACGATTTTGGACTGTTATTTCCAGTAATATATGAGTAGTACTGCAGATAAGGAGTCCAAATTGTTACTTTTTATTTTCCTACTATTCCCTGTTGCCCTGCTGTCACAGTTTAAAGCTGTGGTGAAATAAATTATTGGGACTTCCTTGCCTATGTCTAATATACCTAAAACAGAAACCTATGGAACATAATCAGATTCTGAGTTGGCTTCCATGGACCAACCAGAGGAAATACTGTTGAGGGCCACACATTTATACAGAACATATACTTGTCTGCAAAACCTTGTTATCATTGCACACACAGGATCTATCTTAAATAAGATCTAATATATTATTTAAACCAGAGGAGTTTACATTTTAGAGATGTCACAGTACAGAAAATAAATATTAGCATTCCCTTATGTGACATAGTGGATATTAAGCCCTGCTTGGCACCCAGGTATAACTGCAATCTCTGAACCCCTTTAAATTCATCAGGTTCATCAGGTAGCCGGAATTAGCTTTTATGGGTTAAACATTTTGGGAGGAACAAAAGGGAGTGTCCTGATAACAATGATACGCTCAAGGTGTCAGTGGATTTGATGATGTGACAAGGGCATTCATGTCGGCTAACAATTCCTGTCAATAAATATAAATTCATTTCCTTCTCAAAAACTAATTAACAAAACTTGAATGTCCAGCAAGCCAGGAACAATTTACCAATAATCATTGATCTAAAGCAAATTTATCTATTACCTGTCATATGCCCTTGTCTCCACTTTCCTCCATTTCCTTGCTACTAATCACATTGAAAAGTGACAGCTTAATTTCTAGTGATCGATGACAGCACTAGACAAAGAAAATGACCAGCGTGCTGCCGACGAGGAAGTTACAGGGTCTTCTCTCAAAGTTCATTTTACTGGTACAGGTTAAAAGGGTAATAAAGTAGTTTTAAACAGGAAGAAAAAGACAAAAAAAAGTAGTCGCGTTGTAGACATCTAAATACATTACATTTTATTGGACTCTGATGCCAACAGCCCTGGAGCCAAAGCAATATTTCAATGCACAGTTTTATTGACAGGAAGTAGTTAGTAATGGTTTTATAGGCAAGAATGGAAGAACAACATTAATCCAGGGAATACTAGTCCAGAGTAATACAGAATGAGTGCTGAGATGACAATGGGTTAAGACATTGGGTTATGCTGGCTCTACTGTATCTTTGTACTAATTTCAGGTGGCACTATCCATTGGATGCTCTATTATGGAAAATATATCCATATTTTCATAATGATTCAAAGATTCGGCTGATTCACCAAATTTTACAATAAAATTCTCTTTGTGACGAATTACTACTTTCACATTAGCAGCAGGGGTGTCCGGCAGGCTGTTCCTGCCAGATCCGTGCTGCCGCTAGTGCATGTCTGCGGCCAAAACTATGCTCCGTCCCCATTCACTATAATGGGCCGGGCAAACATGCCGAGAGGCGGCCAGACTAAAATTATAACATGTCGTAATTTTAGTCTGGCTGGAGTGTAGTTCCGGAAGCACAGGTGCACTAACGGCAGCACGGATCCGGCAGGCTGTTCACCCACTGGAACAGTCTGCTGGACACCCCTGCTGCTAATGTGAAAGTAGCCTTAGTCACGAATTGCATTTCATTGTAAGCAGTGGGTGCAATGACAGTAAGCTGCTATTGCGCCGCTCCCTGTCATTAAACCCCTCAGATGCCGCGTTCATACATGTGCAATTAAAAAACAAAATCATACTTACCTGATCCATTTTCTCCCAACAGGCAAGCCACTGCCATCTTGCTTGAAGATCTGGCATGAAATCTTGCATGGTGATGTCTTCAAGCAAGATGACAGAGACTGGCCTCTCACATGGAAATGAATCAGGTAAGTATGATTGTTTTTTACACTATTTTAGATTCGCTACCATGAAGCAAGAGGAAATTCCGCTTTGCGGTGAATCAAACTTATTGGGAAATTTGTGGACTTCGGTTTGCTCAATACTAAAAATAAGGGTCATGCAAAACTTGCCTATAATTTCCAGGCTGAGAGGTACATAATTAAGATAGGGCTTTCCAAGACTATGTCAAAGTGTTGGGGGTACATTAGCAATGTCCCTCTCACTGCAGTAAAGTCTTTATCAGCATTAAACAGGAGATATCTTACTGACTGACTGAAGTGCTTGGCTATGCAAATTCTGGACCTTCAAGTTCTTTATTTCTCGCATTTTCTGGAGGACTGTAAAGTAGAGATGGCTTCCTTGATGCAAAGCTTCAAGGAGTAAGCACACGTAGCCCCTTTCACTTCCTCAGCTAACACTAGAATCACACTGAACTAGTGGCAGACCTAAATTCATCATTTAGCTTCCTACAAGGAGATAATCTAATGTTAACCCTGGCTTATCCATACAAAATGATACAAGATAGTACAATATATTAGAATTTTAATAACAAGAAAGAATTTTTCAAGTACCCTATTTTGGTGTACTGCATAGGAAAGTCAGCCCATTTTAAAGACTAGTTACTCCACCTATTTAAGCAATATGGTCTCCCTATGCCTATACATTATCATGCTCTACTGGGCCCAATTACCATGTCACTCTCATGCCACATGCAGTAACCTAAACTGTTCACAGGAGAGCCACCAGTCTCAAAACTGGACATAAGGCAATTTAATACTCAGTCTCTGCAAACAAGGGAGCAAGTATGCAAGTACTCATCCCAAGGAACATGGAATGGGCATGGAGGGGGCAAAAAGACCAGGCTTTTATGTCATGGATGGACACAATGATGGGGGCTCATTTTGATCTTTGCTTTGTTTGCTACTGCTTTACTCACTTTACAAATATCAACATGTCTTAAACTTGATAGTCTGTTCACTCATCTTTACTTAAACTTCCTTCCAACTTTTTTTGTGCTGGCCATCTTAAAGACACATATGAGTTCCCTTTTCCAAAGGGCAGCAGAGAACATATACTGCACATTGAAGTTGCAGGTCCATGCTTGACGATAATGTGTTTGGGAACCATATTTCCTATCAAGGGAGTTTTTGATTAATGAAAAGTATATTCCAGTTATATTTTCCTTTTAAACTCTTTCAAAGCAGATATTCTTCCTGAACGCAAGAAAAGAGTCTCACTGTGAATTCTAATTTACATATCATTACCCAGAGTTTTGGAATTCAGTGGAAACACTGAACGCTCTGTGATTTATCAGGAATGCAGCTGAGACTTATGAATGTGCATATAAGTGTTTTCAGTATTATTATAAACTACATGAAAATTTTGATGTTAAAAGTAGTTTATTTTTAATAGTGATGGTAGTGTAAAGCGAGGGGTGCCCCTAACTCCCCATTTATAATCCCAAAACATGCATTTCAGTTACAAACACCATTTCTCGCTCCCTTGTGTTTACTGTTCCGTGATGTTGAAGAATCAAAATGTATGTAGATAACCTGCTGGAAGAATTCACTGAAGTGCTATCCTGGAGCACAGGGAGAGCTTGTTGCATGTTTGTTACTCTTAGTAATTTGATATTTTTGCTTTCATTAGAACAAATTTAATAAGAACAGCAAAGGTAAATGTTTGGTACGTCCGACTATTTTATTCCGTATTTCCAGAACATTAGGATAGCCCCAGTTTTAAAAGCATGACCTACAGCCAACCACATCTTGTAACAGCAGTAGAAAATGTTTTGCACATACAGCAGGAATAGATCTGTTCACTCAAATATCAAGATGGGCTGGTGTGTGAGACATTCATTTGGGTGAATGTGATAGAAAGATAAACACGTTCCAATTTCATGTTGGCTGATATCCAGGTTTATAGACTTCTCTTGTTTATATGGATATAATACCTAACTGGAAGCTATTAGAACTTCTTCCAATATTGAAAACTGGAATAGAAGAGCTATATGCCTGTAACAAATCAATAATGGAACTTTTTGGGAACACCAAAACTTTGACAAAACTTTGACATAGTCCTTGATCCGAATAGCCATTGTTTTCAACAGCTCTATATCATATGAATTTTCCTATCACTCATTTGTAAGAATTCAAGTCCATGGTGGAAGGGATCTCAGTTACTCAAATGGGAATATTTATCATGGGGGACTATTGTCATCAATGGTTGCGGTTGAAAACTAAACTTTAGAAGAAGTGAGTGATAGAAAACGTGTTTAATCTGGTAACTGATCTGGATGGATGGATTAGAAATAATGTTCCACTCCATAATGGATAATTTCTAGGCTGGTGCAAAATCCCTGTTGCAATGTTTTTACAAGGATTGAAGACAGTTGTCACGTTCTAGTGGGTGTGAACCCACTGTGCCCCGTGTCCTACCTCCTCTAAGGGCGCTGTGTAAGTGAATCCCTTGATCTTCACACTACCCCTGATGGTGGGGATAGACTTTCCCGAGGGGAACACCAGGTCGCTACCTCTTGACAAAGATTGGCACACCAGGCAGCTAGTCAGGCAGACCAGGAAGTACCTGAGCAAGGTACCAGAGGTAAAGACAAAGTCAGCAGGTAACCAGGAGAAACAGTACAAGAACGAAGGATAAGGCAGAGGCGAAGTCAAACAAGTAATAGGTCAGGGCAGCTGGCACAGTTACAGGTCAGACAATTCAGGAGAGTCAAGGCAAGCAGGCAGGGATCAAACAGGTAAAAGGGTCCAGAAACACAAGCACGAGTCAGGTACACAGGAACACAAGCCGTGATAACAGCAACCTAGCAGGACACAAGGACCTTGAAGCTGAGGCATCTGAGAAGGGGGCTGAACCACTTATATACATGCAGGAGGGCTAGGATTGGTCAATGAGGTCACATGATCTAACCTATAAAGCACAGGAAGTGATGCGCACCGGCCCTTAAGGAAGTACTGCAGGGAACAAGCAGCAAGCATGCAGGTCTAAATGAAAACTGTGGAGCAGAACAATACCTACATGGACAGAGCCCAGGACTGCAGCAGTGAATGAGGAAGCATTGGTAGCAGATCTCCGCTAAACATAGCGCCCAGGGCCACGGCGGTAAGCAGGAGAACAGTGGCACACAACAGCCGCTGTTAAACATTTATATATCAAGACAGAAGTTATTGGAACACTTCTTCCAATAAGGACTACAACAATTGACAATGGCTCTTGTTGGAGACACCAATACTTTGACACAGTCCTTGATGAGAATAGCCATAGCTTTCCACAGCTCCACGGTATGTCGTGAATTTTCCTTTCTAGTCATTTGGGAGAATCCAAGAATCCATAATAGAAGGAATATAGTAGCACCATCTATACTTTGACTTGACTAATACTTAATTAGAATACTCTTTGCTTTTAGTGTCCCTGTCTCCAATGACATCTTCATTCCAGTTATTTATGGGAGTCCTCATGGAAGAAAGGTTGTAGCATTGGGCAAGCTTTTACTAAACAGAATGCCACTATATAAGTCAATATTAAGTAGTCAATGAATGCATTAATGAATAATTTGGTGTTATTCATCATGGGGATGATTGTGGCTTTGGGGCTTGAGTATATGAACAAGCATTTTCAAGTAGTAATTGCACTCTGGTGAAGTCAGACAGTGACGGAGGAAACACACTTATGTTCGGTTGAGTTATTAGTAAGGACCTTAGTCAAGCTTTAAAGGTGTTATCCCACTGTTAAAACTCACACATAGATCATTACCATCACATGTATATACATCAAAGGGTTTGTTCACCTTTGTGGACCTTCTCTACAGACTCCACTTCTGTATTCTGGCTCCATCCTTGCCCTCCCTGGCTCAGAAGGTTCCGGGTCTTCCCACATCAACCTCTGGTTTGACTGCTGCAGCCAGTGACTGGCCTCAGTGTTCATGTGCCTCTCATGCAGTTATGTCCACAAAGGTGAACAGCCCCTTTAAGATCTAATTGCACAAATTTACTTGTAAAAATACCTAGTTTGGGGTTATTTACGTCTCCTCATGCAATTTACCAATTTCCTCTCTTCTCCAATCAGTGGTTGTGATGCTGCTTTCCCACAATTCCCTGCAACCCTCCATGTGATCTGCATTCATAGAATCTAAGTACAGCTTCTGCACATGTGCAGAAACACATATATGCACAGAATGGTGCATAGAGGGATACAGGGAGAGATGGATGATAGAAAAGTTAGTATGGCTCTTAGCATGCTTTTTACCCACAACAACTGCTTCTAGAGACAGCAAAGTGACGTAGGAAAAAAAAATAATAATGCTTTTTGTGTTTTCAACTACCTTAATCTAAATGAGCAATATTTATAATAGTGGGAAAACACCTTTAAAGACAGGGACAATCATTACTCACCTATTTCCCACTGATCCATTCCTAAGCTGCTCTGGTTCCAGCTCCTCTGAACTTCTGGCTTCTAGGCTCGACATATAGGAAATGGCTTGCACTGTGCCCTGAGCCAATCAGTGGCCACAGCAGTGACCCACCTCAGGCAGAACTTGGCTGAGTAGGCAGTCCAAGTTTAGCTTGTGGAGAGGGAACCAAAGCAGTGCAGATATGGCAGCAGCAGGGAATTGGTGAGTGTCAGGAATAGGAATCATGATCCATGCTAGAAATGACTTAATCACAGCCATCTGCTGGCTCCTAGCAGATGGAGTAAACACCGCAGGGGTCCTGGCTTCAAAACAGATCCCTTGTATACAATTCACACCTCTCCCAGCCATTCCGGAACCAAAGCTCTCTCCATGGGAAGAACACTCAGCAGGGAGCTATCAGCTTGTTAGAAATGATTCCTACTTTCCAAACATATTGGAGCCAGGAATTAATAAAGAAGTATGGACATCCCAAACCTAAGCCAATCATATATTCGTGAGAGGGACAGATACATGTCCATAAGTTAGCGATCACATGTCAGGAACCGGAGATACGGAGATCTCCAAGCAGGAACCTGATAAGTGTGTTGTGTTTGGTCTCCACCTGTAGCCGGAACTCAGGCGGGTCAGTTGGTAACAGAACCCTTTCCCTGTGACCTCCCGGTCTTGTGCTATGGGCCATATTGGTTTTGTGGAGATTTTTGCTACCAGAACTGGGACAGGGGGGTTGACTCCTACCGGGGGAGGAGGGGAGTGGCCGGCTGCAGGATAAAAGGCCAAGAGAACAGAGGCCATTGTCTTTATCTGGCGGGGGAGTCACCTGGAGCATTGGTGTTTGGAGGGACCCTTGGACAAGCTGCTGACACCAGGCCTTACAGTAACCCAGAAATCATCTTAACTGACTATCCATCTCTCTGGTAACTGACTACTATTCTGTTCAATTCTGTTGTACCACACTACTTGTATTTGCATATCTGAGCGTCGTATCCATTTTCTATGTATATGGTGATATCTAGTGAGCCCATAACTCGATTAAATATATAATTTAATCATGTGCTGTTCTTGTATCTCGATCACGAATCCCCACGTCTGTGTTCTCACTAATATTGTTATATGCTACCCAGGTTGGCTGCTCACCTGATATGATCCGTTAACGGACCGGAGTTATATCAAACGAGAGCTGGTGGCAGTACTACTGGGATGATAGACTCGGTTTTGCTGGTGATAGCGAAAAGGGTCTCTTAGCTGGTCAAGATTGTGAGTGAGCGTAGCGCCACGCAGTTATCGCGTGGGTACCCTCTTTCCCTTTCTGTGCCTGCCTGTGCCCACATGGACAGGAGGCGTCTGTGAAAAACCGTGCCGTACGTAACCTTACACACCCCGAGGGGGCGTGGATTGTCACATGTTTGTAGGCAAAGACTGAACCGTACTGTGTGATCCCCACGTAAGCACGCGCAGGGCAGGGCTGCGGGAGCGGTTCGTCACAGACGGGGACAATCATTACTCACCTATTTCCCACTGATCCATTCCTAAGCTGCTCTGGTTCCAGCTCCTCTGAACTTCTGGCTTCTAGGCTCGACATATAGGAAATTGCTTGCACTGTGCCCTGAGCCAATCGCTGGCCACAGCAGCGACCCAACTCAAGCAGTAATTGGCTGAGCAGGCAGTCCAAGCTTAATTTGTGAAGAGGAAACTAAAGCAGTGCAGATATGGCAGCAGCAGGGAATTGGTGAGGTAATGATTTTTTTTTTACTTTTTATAACTCTGTTTTGAAATAAAATGGTTCCCATGAAAAACCCATTTAAGAGAGGAACAGTTCATTCTTTCTGTAGAAAAAACTCAAGGAAAGCAATGCATGTTTTAAACAGTGATGTTTGAGTGAGTGGAATACCTCTTTCAATTGGAGCAACTGTTGTACATATTCTTAGAAAGTGCTAAATCTATCCCATAGAAATCAATCAAATATCCCAGCTTATTCAATCACAGATTAAAATGGATCATCACTAGAGATGAGCGAGCACTAAAATGCTCGGGTGCTCGTTATTCGAGTCAAATTTTTCCCAATGCTCGGGTGCTCGTTTCGAATAACGAACCCCATTGAAGTCAATGGGAGACTCGAGCATTTTTTGCAGGGGACCAAGGCTCTGCCTAGGGAAGGCTGGGTGAAAACCTGGAAACCTCAGAAAATGATGGAAACACCACGGAAATGGACAGGAAACAGCAGGGGCAGCATGCATGGATGCCTCTGAGGCTGACTGATCCCACCATTACCCCAAATTCTCGGGCAACAGCCTGGTGGTGACCCTCAAGGCACTTCGTGCTCATGCCAGACTATAAAATTAATTTAGCGTGGCCCTGTAATGGCTGTGACCTAGAAGTGACCAAGTTACACTAGCAGGAGCAGGCGAAGCCATAAAATTTACAGTGGCCCTGTATGGCTGGTGGACTACAGAGGTGACCGAGTTACAGTGCAGGAGGCTAGGCGAAGCACATAAAATTTCTCGAGGCTCCTGTTTGGCTGTAACTTCAGAGTGACCGAGTTATAGTGGCACGGAGCAGGTTGAGAAGCACAATAAATTTACAGTGACGCCTGTATGGCTGTGACTACCAGAGTGACCGAGTTAACAGTGCAGGAGCATTGCGAAGCACCTAAAAATTTATCGTGGCCCTGTATGGCTGTGACTACAGAGTGACCGAGTTACAGTGCAGGAGCAGGCGAAGCACATAAAAATTTATCGAGTGACCCTGTATGGCTGTGACTACAGAGTGACCGAGTTACAGTGCAGGAGCAGGCGAAGCACATAAAAATTTTAGCGTGGCCCTGTATGGCTGTGACTACAGAGTGACCGAGTTACAGTGCAGGAGCAGGCGAAGCACATAAAAATTTATCGTGGCCCTGTATGGCTGTGACTACAGAGTGACCGAGTTACAGTGCAGGAGCAGGCGAAGCACATAAAATTTATCGAGGCCCTGTATGGCTGTGACTACAGAGTGACCGAGTTACAGTGCAGGAGCAGGCGAAGCACATAAAAATTTATCGTGGCCCTGTATGGCTGTGACTACAGAGTGACCGAGTTACAGTGCAGGAGCAGGCGAAGCACATAAAAATTTATCGTGGCCCTGTATGGCTGTGACTACAGAGTGACCGAGTTACAGTGCAGGAGCAGGCGAAGCACATAAAAATTTATCGTGGCCCTGTATGGCTGTGACTACAGAGTGACCGAGTTACAGTGCAGGAGCAGGCGAAGCACATAAAAATTTATCGTGGCCCTGTATGGCTGTGACTACAGAGTGACCGAGTTACAGTGCAGGAGCAGGCGAAGCACATAAAAATTTATCGAGGGCCCTGTATGGCTGTGACTACAGAGTGACCGAGTTACAGTGCAGGAGCAGGCGAAGCACATAAAAATTTATCGTGGCCCTGTATGGCTGTGACTACAGAGTGACCGAGTTACAGTGCAGGAGCAGGCGAAGCACATAAAAATTTATCGTGGCCCTGTATGGCTGTGACTACAGAGTGACCGAGTTACAGTGCAGGAGCAGGCGAAGCACATAAAAATTTATCGTGGCCCTGTATGGCTGTGACTACAGAGTGACCGAGTTACAGTGCAGGAGCAGGCGAAGCACATAAAAATTTATCGTGGCCCTGTATGGCTGTGACTAACAGAGTGACCGAGTTACAGTGCAGGAGCAGGCGAAGCACATAAAAATTTATCGTGGCCCTGTATGGCTGTGACTACAGAGTGACCGAGTTACAGTGCAGGAGCAGGCGAAGCACATAAAAATTTATCGTGGCCCTGTATGGCTGTGACTACAGAGTGACCGAGTTACAGTGCAGGAGCAGGCGAAGCACATAAAAATTTATCGTGGCCCTGTATGGCTGTGACTACAGAGTGACCGAGTTACAGTGCAGGAGCAGGCGAAGCACATAAAAATTTATCGTGGCCCTGTATGGCTGTGACTACAGAGTGACCGAGTTACAGTGCAGGAGCAGGCGAAGCACATAAAAATTTATCGTGGCCCTGTATGGCTGTGACTACAGAGTGACCGAGTTACAGTGCAGGAGCAGGCGAAGCACATAAAAATTTATCGTGGCCCTGTATGGCTGTGACTACAGAGTGACCGAGTTTACAGTGCAGGAGCAGGCGAAGCACATAAAAATTTATCGTGGCCCTGTATGGCTGTGACTACAGAGTGACCGAGTTACAGTGCAGGAGCAGGCGAAGCACATAAAAATTTATCGTGGCCCTGTATGGCTGTGACTACAGAGTGACCGAGTTACAGTGCAGGAGCAGGCGAAGCACATAAAAATTTATCGTGGCCCTGTATGGCTGTGACTACAGAGTGACCGAGTTACAGTGCAGGAGCAGGCGAAGCACATAAAAATTTATCGTGGCCCTGTATGGCTGTGACTACAGAGTGACCGAGTTACAGTGCAGGAGCAGGCGAAGCACATAAAAATTTATCGTGGCCCTGTATGGCTGTGACTACAGAGTGACCGAGTTACAGTGCAGGAGCAGGCGAAGCACATAAAAATTTATCGAGGCCCTGTATGGCTGTGACTACAGAGTGACCGAGTTACAGTGCAGGAGCAGGCGAAGCACATAAAAATTTAGCGTGACCCTGTATGGCTGTGACTAACAGAGTGACCGAGTTACAGTGCAGGAGCAGGCGAAGCACATAAAAATTTATCGTGGCCCTGTATGGCTGTGACTACAGAGTGACCGAGTTACAGTGCAGGAGCAGGCGAAGCACATAAAAATTTATCGAGTCCCTGTATGGCTGTGACTACAGAGTGACCGAGTTACAGTGCAGGAGCAGGCGAAGCACATAAAAATTTATCGTGGCCCTGTATGGCTGTGACTACAGAGTGACCGAGTTACAGTGCAGGAGCAGGCGAAGCACATAAAAATTTATCGTGGCCCTGTATGGCTGTGACTACAGAGTGACCGAGTTACAGTGCAGGAGCAGGCGAAGCACATAAAAATTTTATCGTGGCCCTGTATGGCTGTGACTACAGAGTGACCGAGTTACAGTGCAGGAGCAGGCGAAGCACAT
>ONZH01017113.1:0-28386 GCA_900303285.1 Rhinella marina
CCACCCCCTCTTCCACAAAGTCCAGTCTCAGTAGCCAAGAGTCTGGGCAACTGCATCTTCACCCTGATCCTCCTTCCTCCCACCATGCAGAGTCTGGGCAAAGAAGAGATCCCACATTGGGATATTCCGCGTAGCTTTTTTCATCACCGTCCCTTGGCTTGGGCCTCTCGCCAAAGCCGCTTGAAGTGGGACATGAAGAGATATTGTGCCCAGATTCCCAACCTGAGCAAACACAGTCTGAAGACGATGACGGTGGGGAACGACAATTATTTTCTCCCGAGGTGGATGATGATGATGAGACACAGTTGCCAATAAGTCAAGGGCAATTAGTGTCTCAAGAGGTTGTGGATGAGACGCAGTTAAGTCAGGTTCTTGTTAGTTCGCCATGTCAAAAGGAGGAGCAGAGTGAGGATGTGGAAGAGGAGGTAGTGGACGACGAAATAGCTGACCCAACCTGGGAAGGTGGCAAGCCGAGCGAGGACAGCAGTACAGAGGGGGAGGGATCCGCAGCAGTGCAACAGGCTAGAAGAGGCAGTGGGGTGGAAAAAGGGAGAAGGCAGGCCACGCCAACCAGGCCCCCAACTGTTCCATGGAGCAGCCCCTTGCAGCCAGCTCCCTTGCCAAGGTTTAGGTGTTCTGCTGTCTGGCGGTTTTTTGAAGAAAGTGCTGACGATAAACGGATTGTAATTTGTAACCTGTGCCGTACCAAGATGAGCAGGGGCGTAAACACCAGCAACCTGACCACCACCAGCATGATCTGCCACATGTCAGCAAAGCACCCTAAAAGGTGGGCTGAACGCCTGGGTCCACAATCTGTGTCTGCAGGTCACACCACTGCCTCCCCTTCCCCCTCTGTTACGCCCTGCACCTGGACCTTTGCAGGAAACATCAGCCAGCACGTCCACTTCAATGTCCCAGCGCAGCGATCAAATGTCCTTACCGCAGGCATTTGAACGCAAGCGCAAATACCCTGCCACCCACCCACAGACCATAGCTCTAAACGCGCAACTTTCCAAGTTGCTGGCCCTGGAAATGTTGCCATTTAGTGGACACCGAGGCCTTTCGCAGCCTGATGGCAGCTGTCCCTTGTTACGCAGTCCCCAGCTGCCTCTATTTTTCCCGGTGTGCCGTCTCTGCCTTACACCAGCATGTGTCCAGAAACATAACCCGGGCCCTGACCAACGCAGTTACTGGCAAGGTCCACATAACAACTGACACATGGACAAGCGCTTGTGGCCAGGGACGCTACATTTCCCTGACGGCACACTGGGTGAACGTTGTGGAGGCTGGGAGTGAGTCGTCCCCTGGGATGGCCCAGGTGCTACCCACGCAGAGGATTGCGGGCCCTACTTCCATCTGGATTTCCGCTGCCACCTATAGTAGCGTCTGGAACCCCTCTTTCTCTTCCTCCACCTCCTCCTCCTCCACTTCTTCCCATGCAGAATTGCCATCTTGCAGCACCACTCAGACTTCTGTCAGTAGCTGGAAGCAGTGTAGCACAGCAGTCGGTATGCAGCAACAGTCCGTGCTGAAGCTTATTTGCCTTGGTGACAAACAGCACACCGCCGCAGAGCTGTGGCATGGCATAAGGGAACAGGCTGAGCTGTGGCTCTCACCAGTCAACCTACAGCCAGGCATTGTTATATCCGATAATGGCCGCAACTGGGTAGTGGCTTTGGAGCTGGCCAACCTCCCACACATACCATGCCTGGCCCATGTATTCAACTTAGTGGTTAAGCAGTTTCTGAAAACCTACCCCAATTTGTCTCAGCTACTGGTGAAGGTGCGTCGCCTGTGTGCCAATTTCCACAAGTCACCGACAGCTTCAGCCGGCCTGGCAACCCTGCAGCAGCGCTTGCGGTTGCCGGCTCACCGACTGCTGTGCGACCTGAGCACGCAATAGAATTCCACCTTACACATGTTGAGCAGGCTTTGTGAGCAGCAGAGAGCAGTAGTAGAATACCAGCTGCCACCACGGTCGGCGCCTTTCTAGTCAGCTTCCGCTCTTCACAAGCGACGAGTGGGCATTGATTTCTGACCTCTGTGAGGTGTTACGCAACTTTGATGAATCTACACAGATGGTGAGCGGCGATAATGCCATTATCAGTGTAACCATCCCACTTCTGTGTCTACTAAAAAGCTCGCTGCTCACAATAAAGGCCGATGCTCTGCGTGTGGAAGAGGTGGAAATGGGGGAAGACCCTACACAGGTTGATAACCAGACCACCCTCGATTCGTCTTCTCAGCGTCAATTGGAGGAGGAGGAGGAGACGGTTGCCACCGCTACACAGGGTAGGCATACCACGTTTACACCATCTCTTCGGCGTGGATGGGCTGAAGAGGAGGAAGAGGACGAGGAGGATATTGAGAGTCATGCTCCTGGTGGGGAGAGCAAAGCCTTGTCTGTTGGGACTCTGGCACACATGGCTGACTTCATGCTAGGCTGCCTTTCCCGTTACCCGCGCGTTATACGCATACTAGGCAACACGGATTACTGGTTGTTTACCCTTCTCGACCCCCGCTACAAAGAGAACTTCCCATCTCTCATTCCTGTGGTGGAGAGAACAAGTAAATGTTGCAATACCAGAAAGCCCTTGTCGAAAAATTGATCCACCAAATTTCCATCTGACAACGCTGGCGGCAGAGTACGTAGTTCCTTGGACATCTGAGGAGGGAGACGAGGGGAACACACAGCAGTTCCAACAAAGGCAAGGCGACACTCTCCAAGGCCTGGGACAGTTTTATGACACCCCGCCAGCAGCCTCACCCTGATGAGCGGCCTAGTGTGACAAGGAGGGAAAAGTTTTTGGAAGATGGTAAAGGAGTACGTAGCTGACCGTGTCAACGTCCTCAGCGATCCCTCTGTGCCTTATGTCTAAGCTGGACATGTGGCACGAACTGGCACTTTACGCCTTGGAGGTGCTGGCCCAGCGTTTTGCCGCTAGGGGCATAATTACTGATAAGCGCATCCGCCTGTCAACTGACAATGCTGACAGGTTGACGCTTATCAAAATGAACAAGGCCTGGGTTGCCCCTGACTTCTCTACTCCACCAGAGGAAAACGGCTTAACATGAAGGAATCTTAAATCTGGCTTTTAGGGTGTATTGAATACACTGTATTATCATGTACCCCTTCCTCTTCTCGTCCTCTTCCTCCATCATATGAAACTGCGTATTAGGCTGCCCTAGAAGTCCACCAGCTGGGCCTGCACCCGAATTTGTTAGCAGCTCAGCTCACCAGCTGGGCCTGCAACATAATTTTTGGCCTGTCAGCTCATCAGCAGGCACTCAACCATAATGTTTAACATGCTTAGCTCACCAGCTGGGCCTGCACCAAAATTTGTAAGCAGCTCAGCTCACCAGCTGGGCCTGCAACATAATTTTTTGGTCTGTTAGCTCACCAGCAGGCACTCAACCATAATGTTTTACACGCTCAGCTCTGCTACATGTCACTTCTAATGTTTCAGACGTTAAGCTAAGCGGCATGTCTCCCTTAAATTTTTTTTCTAATAAGGTCGGCAGCAGAGTGCCACCCTTAAATTTTTTGGACGGTCAGCCTCGGCATTAGCATGTCAGACTTAAATATTTTTAATGGTCTGCTCTTCTGCAGAATGTCACATCAAGAATATAATTTTTTGGACGGTCAGCTCGACATTAGCGTGTCACACTTGAAAATTTTTAATGGTCTGCTCTTCAGTGGAATGTCACATGAAGAATATCATTTCTTGGACGGTCAGCTCGGCATTAGCGTGTCACATTTAAATATTTTTTAACGGTCTGCTCTTCAGCGGAATGTCACATCAAGAATATCATTTTTTTTGGATGGTCAGCTCGGCATTAGTGTGTCACATTTAAATATTTTTAATGGTCTGCTCTTCAGCGGAATGTCACATCAAGAATATCATTTTTTGGACGGTCAGCTCGGCATTAGCGTGTCACACTTGAAAATTTTTTACGGTCTGCTCTTCAGCAGAATGTCACATCAAGAATATCATCTTTTCGATGGTCAGCTTAGCATCAGCGTGTCACCCTTAAATTTGGGACAGTTTGATAAAGTGCGGTGGCAGCAGCATGGAGTCCGATTCCATTATTCAGAGCTCAACTATTGAGTCGACCCGGCTTGGTTTGAACACTCAAATTTTTTAAGTAAACGATTCTGGCCCTCGGGACACTCAACGAACAGCATCGGTGAGGCGCTGAGAGGCAGGGGCTCCAACAGGTGGTAGCTCACCTCCCTGCAGACAGCCAACTTGATCCTCGGATCAAACTTCGAGCTTTTTAAGTGCAGCAACTTAGATAAACGCAATTGGACCTGGAATTACCGCGGAGAGCGAGAGTGGACCAGCCGACGTGGCACACACCGCTGGGGGGCTCCGGCCTCCTGCGGCGGATAGCGAAAAAAGAAACAGTTGTCACCGACTCTTAGCGGTGAGGTGGCAGCAGCATGTGTCCCTTAAGTTTTTTGGACGGTCAGCTCAGCAGAAGAGTGTCACTCTTAAATTTTTTGGACGATCTGCGCAGGAGCAGAATGTCGCCCCTATTGTTTTTGAGTGTCAGCAGCAGGCCATCAATCATAATTTTTCAAGGGTGTGTATGATGCCCTCGTTTATGTGTAATAAAGGGTGTATTGGACAGCCTGTTCCTTGAAATTTTTGGCAGCCCTTTCACTTAGTGCATAGGCTTTATGAGTGTTGGAGTCCCACGTCATGAACAATTGTGCCACAATGTGAATTAGGCCCTCCTTTATAAGATATACCGGTTGTATGGGAGTGCCTCTACCGTGTAATTTTTGGCAGCACTTGCGCTTAACGTACAAGTAAATCTATGTTTCCTAACAATATTTCCTGTAAAATCAATGTTATCTTGGGTTTTTGGGGGGTATTTTTGTCATTCCGTAAAAGTGGCGTAATAGTCGGCTATCATCGTGAATATCAGCGACTTTGGAGTTCAAGATGCATCCAGACATCCTCCCCATGCTGTTCCCTAACCTGTGGTGTTTCAACCATTTTCTGACGTTTCCCTATGAACCAGACACCCTCCCCTCTTCAGAGCAGGGGGTGCCCGGTCTTCTCCCATTGAATTCCATTATACTCAGGTGCTCGGCCGAGCACTCGAGCACCACCTAGTGTTCGGCCAGCATCACTAGTAATTACTTTATCAATTAATTTCTGTTAAAAACCTTTTCCCTAACTCGGGTTCCGTAACAAGGTACCAATTGGAACCGAAACTGAGTTCGGGAAAAGGTTTTTAACAGTAGAAATTAATATTTGACGTTATTAGCAGAAGTCTCGCGAGACTTCGCAAAGAAATAACTTCAGCTCATTAGATAATCTATTACTGTACGGAGCGCTTGCTCTGTACGGTATTGAAATGAAGTTTAATGCGAATCGACCTCAGATGTTTCATGCGAATTCGATTCACTTATCCCTAATTATAACATTGTTTCATCTATAATTATTACATTGCGGAAGTTTTGTTCACCCTGTGCTTAAATGGGTTGACTTTCTTTACTTTTTGATAGAGATGAGCGAGCATGCTCGGCCGAGCATGCTCGCTCATCTCTAATATAATAGATCCTACAAAACACAAGGAATTAATACAGAAATTATTGTAATGTAACATTGCTTTACCTAACAACCATCCATACATTTTGTTATGGCAGCTGTAAGTACACAACTGAATAGCATCAAACCAGGAGTATCATTGCTTCTATTAGAAAATAACACTAATGGCAAGACAACTGTCCAGATTATATTAAAGCCGGATGAGGGATCATCTTATTGCTATGATTCTGGCTTCAGAAACCAGCTGTTATCACTAGTGGAAGCTTTGGCTGAGCATACGCATTACCAGTAGCAGCATTAAAGTTATTTCCCAGATGAGCAATATTGAAAACCTATCCTCAGGACAGGTTGTCAATATCAGATAGTGGGGTCCGACGCTCTGCACCCATGCCGATCAGCTGTTTTGAGGAGACAATGGGTCTCTGGTTAGTGGCACAACTTCTTCCTAGGCCAGTGATGTCATGTTCATCAATTGCATGGCCTAAGCACAGTTCAGTCTCCTTCAAGTGAATGGGCCTAGGCTGCAATACCAAGCACAGCTGCTATCAAATGCTATCCCCTGTGCTTGTTAAGCTGTGAGGAGCTGGTAGCACTAACGCAAGTGCTGGGCCTCATCAAACAGATGATAGGTCCTCAATATCAGAAACTAGGAAAATATCTGAAAGACTGAACTGCCCTTATATCGGGGTAATTTTTTTCTAGAATGTAGGAAAAAAATCTATGAATGTTATATTTCAAAATGTCAAAGATATTAATTATAACACTGGGATCATTTATGAAACTGGTGTAAAGTAGAACTGGCTTAGTTACCCATAGCAACCAATTAGATTCCTCCCAAAGGAGCAGTCCAGAATGAAAGGTGGAATCTGATTGGTTGCTATGCGCAACTAAGACAGTTCTACTTTACACCAGTTTGATAAATGTTATATACCATAAGAGACATATTTTACATATTTACATATTTGCCTTCTTCATATGTGAACTTCATTATATGTATGGGGCACTCCCCACTGAAGTCTAAAGAAGTTACTGAAAAATAGTATAAAGATCTTTGACAAAAAAAATAATAATAATTCATTTCAGAAAGTCTGGATGCACAGACATAACTTCACTGACTTCCTGTGTCAATGAAGCCATGTGCATTAGTCACATGACCATTCAAGTGAAAGGACCTGGGCTGCAGTACCAAGCACAGCCACTATATGATGTATTGCACTGTGCCTGGTACACTGAGAGGAGGTTGAAATGCATACTGGTGCACCGCGGCTTGCTCAAATTATTGATTAGCAGTGCTGGGAGTTGGACTACTGCTAGTCTGGTATTGGTACAGGGAGGTGGAGGAGGTTGTGTTTCTCAAGGGGCGTTACAGCCAGGAAGAAAAAAAAGCTCACCTTCTCACTTGAGAAACACGGCCCTCTCCTCCTCCTTGTACCGATGCTATTAAATAGCATATAGGGCGGCATGAGATAACGAGGGGCACAGCACCCCAACAGAGCAGCTGATCTGAAAAAAAATTAGCGCGGGGACATCTACTGATCATGCCCTACATTGCCAGGTATTAATATTGTTATGTCAAGTCCAGTGAAAGGTGCTCTTTAATAACATCAATAATAAAGGAATGATGAGTCTCTCACAATCAAACCAGTTTAAGTTTCCATATATTGTTCAGCATTTTTAAATTATACTTTTTTCATTTTCAATAAAAAACAATCCTAATTATAATACTTGCATACTTTATAACTCATGAAATGTAATTTTACAATGCAGAAACTGTTTAATAAATTGAATTCTAGTTGAAACAAGCAAGGGGTTCTTAATAGTTTATGAAAAATCATGGAAGGCTTAATGAAAAAGTCAAAACTAATAAATAGCTCAAAGTAATGCAAATCCCAGACCGGGTTTATTAAAGTACAGTGCAGTCCAGTGAAATCATAGGTGTTACCAGGCAGTGCCAGAACCTGCTTATGCCAAATCACCAAAGGGTGAGAAAGCTGATTTTCAGCTTTTTCCCTAATATTTTGCATGGGGAGAAAACTGTTAATCAGCAGCTGGAACCCCCATATTACATACTGTATGAATATATCAGCCTTCTTTACTGGCTATGCAAGGATTAAAATGTATGTTCTCAAACAGTACTGCACAATAATATAAATATATTGAGAAATTAGTGTGTCTGTTACTGCTTTATGTGATCTCTAGAGAGTACAATCCATTGCAAATAATGAATGGAACGAAAGCTTCATTTTAAAACAAATCTTTCTTCCTCATCTCCTCAGTAATCATCACACAGACAGTTAAAAACGGTTTCAATTGGTATAAAAATCCAGGGTACAGGGGGTTTCTGTTGAGAGCACCAGCATTGCCTAGGCTGATAGTAAAAGTGCCAGGATGATCAATGCCCCTGATACTTTTTAAACTATGTAAGTGTTGGATTTAGAAATAGAAAGTGTAATTGGGATCAGGTGCTGTTTCATTGCTTTCTTTGATTTTAAAAATATGCATTGCAGAAATTCCAAGGAGTTTTCCCATCATAACAATTGGTGGCATATCGCTAGAATATGATTAAGGGGTTCCTACTGCTGGGAGCCCCAATGACCTTTAGAATAAAAGAGCCACATCACTGAAGTGCTCTGGTTCCTTTACAGACTTTCCCCAAAAGGTGTTGCTCTTGTTAATCAACTGTGCAAGAAACTATTAAACCAACCATTCACTTAAAGTAAACCTTCAATTATATGTTAACTGTCTGAACTAAATCGCTTAAAATACACTTTGTTAAATCTTCATTAAAACACCATTTATCAATCAGGCTATAGGCAGAACAAAAAATGCTCATGTACACAGACCCATTGAAATGAATGTGTTAGGATTTGGTGCAGGTGGTATGCATTCATGTCACACATTGCACCCGCGTGGAAAACTCGCTCGTGTGAAAGGGGCCTTAGACTTTTCTTTGTAAAGGTGGAGACTGAGCGATTCGTTTATTTCCTCCCCCCCCCCTCTAACCTCTATCGTGGCATACAGATAAAAATAAAATTGCCACAAACCAGGCACATTTTTTATGGGTGAGACACCGTATACAGCAGAAGGGTATATATGGTTACTTGACTGTATGGTGTTCTGCCTACAGCCTGATTGATAAATGGTGTTTTAATGAAGATTTAATAAAGTGTATTTTAAGCGATTTAGTTCAGGCAGTTAACATTTCTATGTGGGGATCGCTAAACCAACAATATCAGTGATTATAGTTAATTAAACCTTCAATTATAAACAAGTTCAAAGAATTGAACAGTACTGTTGAATATAATAAACTTTGTAATATATCTTATTAAAAAATATTCTTCCACCTGGTCTTCTAAAACTGCTTTTCTCCCGTTTCCCTGTACTTATATTTATTAACTACCATCTCAGTCTCCACCTTTACAAAGAAAAGTCTAAGGCCCCTTTCACACGAGCGAGTTTTCCACGCGGGTGCAATGCGTGACATGAATGCATACCACCCGCACCAAATCCTAACCCATTCATTTCAATGGGTCTGTGTACATGAGCATTTTTTTTCACACATCAGTTCTGTGTTGTGTGAAAAACGCAGCATGTTCTATACACAGCCCTGGCTCCATAGAAGTGAATGGAGCTTCAGTGAAAAACGTATTGCATCCTGAATAGAGATGAGCAAAGCGATTTCGTTGATTCGTATCGAATCTTGGAAATTTTCAGCTGCGAAGCGAATCCGAATATTAGGTGATTCGCTTCGGCTTTGTACGCATTCGCTACGTAGTTGTCCTATAAATTATACGCTATTGCTACGTACAGTATAAGTTACTCTATATGCTGTTGCGTACGAATTCAATTCATTAGCGAACTTTTACTGTTAGTTCGATTATTGTGTGCAAAAGCCCGGGAAGAAAGCGGTCACCTGACCTAGTGGGCAGGGCTTGCTCTCAGGCTCAGACTCGGTAAGCCAGTGACGCATCACTTCTGCTGTGACTGCTGAGATGAACAGAAGCACTGTGTGTGAAGTTCTGAGACTCTGAGACCTGTTTTGTGAAAATTGGGGTGTAATTGCTCTGGGAATCCATATTACGCATATCAGGGATACTGCAGGGCAAGTGCAGGGCCTGTTCAGGGCTAGTAATTAATTAGGCAGGGAGTGAGAGAGACAGGGAGAGATAGAGAGAGACAGGGAGATACAGGAACAAAGACCAGCTGCAGGGCCACAGAGTGAATTGAAAAATATCTGGAATGGATAAGCACAAGGGGTCCAGTTCCAGCCAGACCTCGAGCTCTAAAAAAAGGAGAAGGTGGCACAGGGCAGAAGTGCCAAAGGACCTGTAGCCGGAGCATCTTCTAGTAGTATTCGCAATACTTGGCCGTTGTTCCACCAGGCACACCAAGGCGCAAAATTGTAGTGGAGGAGAAATGGATGAGGTAGTGGAATGGATGGCACGCTCATCTCAGTATCAGCCGGATGATCTGCTGTCATCTGCTGATACAGTATCCATAAGAAGCCAGGGGTCAGACTCAGAGCATTCCTCCTGCTCCACCATTCCTCTCCAGCAAAGCCCGTCATATTTGTACGCACTTTGTATGCTTATGCGTATGTGTTCAAAAAGATTGCGTACTTTTTTACCTGAACGTTCGTTATTAGTGCGCGAATGTTCGCTAAAAGCTATATAATTACGTATATTGTGTATGCAAATAAAACAAATCTATTCGTCGAATATACGAATCTTAGGAAAAGTTCGGCGAATGTTCGGCGAATAAAATTTTGCATGATTCGCTCATCTCTAATTATTTCTTTTCCTGACAAATCACAAGAAATTCTGGTTCGCTAGGATCGAAAAGTTATGGGAAATCCGTAATGAATTCTGAGTCAATTGAATTGATTCACTCATCTCTAAAATTAATATTGCAACTTGAGGAACTGCTTTCAAAGTTAGTTAGGATGTGTGGCAGAATTTTATTTCCAAGGATAGCATAGAAAAATACAGCTGCCAAGCACTGCATTTGCTAATTGTGGCAGTCCCCATGCTGCTCATGCCAATGTTGCTTAGTAGTCATGTTGGCACAGCAAGAACAGGCTTGGTGGTGTAGTAGAAGGCAAAAGGTAATTTTTTACATTTTAATTTTCAGGTAAAAAACAAAAAAAACTTTGCAGAGATATACAGCTCCAAGGAACTGGCTAAGATCCTAATTATCAGACATTGTCCAGAGTTTCACTTATCAAATGACCTACATGACATGAAGACCTTAAAAAGTTTCACTCCATCTTTATGTTGACATTGTAACCTGTAATGGCGAAGTCAGGTATAGAAAAGACAAAAATACAGTGGATATGCTTTAAATTTTAGTGATCCCACGGCAAAATCAGCATGTGTTACATGCCTTCTATTCTGTGTGTAGTTTTTTTCTCTACAAGTGTACGGGCATTTATTAAACTTTATTATTCACATGTATTCTATTGTAATTTGCTGCAACAATTATGGAATATCTGAAGTTACCTAAATTGTATGACTTCTGTTCACTGTTCTATAAAGTATCTTAATTTATTAAGTTGATTTTCTTATCAGAAATGTCCATGAGACCATGTGTACTGTACTTCTGTTACTTTCTCTCTAGATAAGCACTGTCAGAACACATGCTGTTTTTCATGGAAGCAGCTGGTGGTGCTGCTTTGATTTAATTAAGAATAATTGCTTAAACTGCTTAAATCACCATCAGAGTGACAAACTCAAAGATATAAAAATAATCAATTAAAAAGAATAGGTCATTTATACAGATACATAATTGCATTATTATTAATGCAGAAACATTTTAATTCTCTTTTTTACAAAAAAGTTTCACTATTTGAAAAATTTTATTCGCCAGCTTTGCCGAAGTATGACAAGAAATTTGATTTGTTACAAATTAATTTGTCACGAATCGCTATGTTAAAACCCCATTTAGCCTATCAATCAATGGGACCGTTTTAACAGCCGCTTAGACATAAGTACACCCGTCTAAAAGCCGTTAAAAACAGTAATACGCTAGTGTAATATAGCTTTTTGGATTAAAAAAAAAAATCACTCACCTCATCCACTTGCCCAGGCAGTTGGATGCTCTATTGATTGAAAAAGACTTGCCAAAGGCCCTGCGCTGGGCATGACTACATAAAGGCGTGCTCCTAGCGAGATCACATGGTGACGATGACGTCAACATGTGATTGCGAGATTAACAATATTAGAGAGGTCATTGATCCAGTGAGCCATCTGACTTGTCAGATATTGATAAATCAATCCAAGCAATCCAACTTAGCACTCATATAAGACATTCTAAATGTCTATTGTGATAATTATGATAATTATCTATTGTTATCAGTGTTCACTGTATCCTACTTTATTTAGTAATGCATGGAAATGCTAAAGATGCAAGTTTAGGTTTGGCTACCTTATTTAGATTATTATAGTTTTCACTCTATAAGACACAAAAGTGGAAGAAAAAGTCAGTGTCTTATAAAGTGAATATTAATGAGTATTTCCATTATGGAAGCACTCAATAGTACAGTAGGACCGGGGAATAGTAAGTGTAGCACTGCTAGAGCTGGTATTACTCCATGATTCCTGGTGTTCTCCAGACAAGATTGCTGTGCTGTGTCCTGGCAGTATAAGAACATAGTGCACGCACATAAGAACATAAGAATGCACTGTGACCTGACGCTGTACAACATCAGGTCACAATGCAATGCATCAGGAAGAGCGCTCTGGATCTTCTGAGCGACAGCACCTTCCACAACAGGAGAGGTATCTTGTTTTATTTATTGTTTTTTTGTTTTAAAGTTTGATGAAGATTGGGGGTCTGATGAAGATTTTGGGACTGACCTGAAGATTGGGGGTCCAATTTGGGGGTCTGATGAAAACTGTGGATATGATTTGGAGGTCTTATGAAGATTGGGGGGTCTGATCTGAGATCTAATCAAGATTGGAGGTCTGATTTGGTGGTCTGATGAAGATTGGGGGTCTAATTTTGCAGGCAACAATAGGCATTTTCTCTGGTAGCAACAGCCATGTGCGGTCCACAAATTGCAGAATGCACACTGGCTGGTATCATGTTTTGTAGATAAGCAATTAATGGATACGCAAAACATTGCGGTCGTGTGAATGTAGCCTAAGACTGTGTTCACATCTCTGTTTATTTTTCCATTCTTCTGATCCGTCAGAAGAACAGAAGTACAAAAAAACAAACGGATCCTGTATTTTGAGCATCAGTTAGGCCTCTTTCACATGGTCAGTATTTGGTCAGTATTATGAATCAGTTTTGATCAGAAATTGTAAGCCAAAACCAGGAGTGGGTCCAAAACAGAGACAATGTAATGTAATGTTTTGGACCCACTGCTTCTTTTGGCTTACAAATACTGATCAAATACTGATGCAAAATACTGACCATGTTAAAGACGCCTAAGAAATCGTTGTCTGCCTTCCTCTGCTCATACAGGCGTTCTAACATATGTCGCATATCAGGTGATGTTACTGAAGACCATTTTGCCTTTGCAGCTTAAGGAGGGTGTGTTTTGCAGGGTAAGAGTGGATAAAGTGCACACGCAGTTTCTCTGGACATTCTTTTTTTCTTTTTTAATATTTTTATTGATTTTGAAAAGGAACAAAACAAAGTACACATTCAAACAATCAGTTTGTGTACAGGAATCACAGGTGGAGTATCGTACATTACAATAAAGTCATCAGCAGGAGTGACAATTGTAAAACTAAGTAAAGTGCAATCTAATCATAGACTTTAAATATATCTACACAGGGGCGTGGCTAAGCCGAACGAGATGGCAGCTTGAACCTGTGCTCTGGCTCCTGCAAAGCGTCTCAGGCCTGCAAGACCCTCTAAAGCAATGCCAACGGTGGCAAAAAGACCCCACTAGATGACCAACACCCTCCTCATGATGACCAGAGGAAAGAAAAACATGAGGTCCCAAGGAAAACTTGACTTTTTCTTTAGCTAAGACCGGGACAAAGATGGCGCCGAGGATAGGGGCGGAGCCTGACCGCTGAGCGCAATGGAAGCTTGATTCAGAGCTCCCGTTATACACCCCCGCACTTTACCTATTCTAGACGTCGGATGACATAAAAGATGGTGAAGATCGGTCGGGATAGGTCCAGGGACCCTCCCTCGACACCTAAAACCAAAAAGAACCAGTCTGAAATGGATCGTTTCTTCAGAAAACAACTCTCTGTCTCCCCGGCGCGTTCAGGCAAGATGGCGCCGGCGGCGTCAGAGCGCGAAACTGACGAAGAAGGGGAAGCGGGTGCAGCCAGCCATACTGACCCGGAGGAGACGCTGCCTCAGGAAGACAATGCCACCCTCACAAGGTCCTTCTTCAAGAACACTCTCTCCCAAGCCCTGGCCCCCCTGTTGAGAGAAATGAAAGACCTCAGGCAAGATGTCCGTGCTCTGGGCCACAGGGTGGAATCCCTAGAAGGTAATCAAAGCTTGATAGTCGACCACAGTGCAGGCGTTGTGCAAGCCATGGAGGCCCAAGTGTCTTCTTTGAATACCGCTTATTCCTTGATCGAAGATCAAGAAAATAGAAGTAGGCGCAAAAACCTCCGGCTAAAGGGGGTCCCTGAAGACATCCCAGCTTCAGCCTTGGAATCCACCGCCATGACTATTTTCACTGATCTACTGGGGGCTGACAGAGCGCACAAAGTGATCATTGAACGAATCCATAAATCTTTGCGCCCACCTCCCCGCCAAGGTGATCCCCCAAGGGATATTATATGCGGCCTGCTAAGTTTTAGAGACACGGCTGCCATCCTCCGAGCTGCCCGGGAAAAAAGAGAGTTTGCAGCTTTTCTCCCCATGGTCGCTAGCCATGTTGGTTATACCGGTATACAGTCGGTGCATTATGTTGTAGCGATCATGCCTTAGTTTGACTGCCGTTATTTATATCTGCTCTCTGTAACCTCTTCTTTCACAAACAGTTTTTGTCCTTACAGGTTATTCTCTTGGCCGTCTTGAGTGTCTCCGATGTGTTATACAGAGGCCACTGATAGTATTTTGATTGGACTGGTATTATTCCTAGCCATTTTTTGTTGATTACCTATATATATGATACCATGTATATTTCTGCTTATTACTAATGTTGGTCTTTGATAGTATTATCACTATGGAAGTGTGGGTCTGTATTGCCAGGTCGGGGTCGAGAACTTAGTTCATCTCCTGTCCTCTGGTCACCTTGTTTTCAAGGTGACTCATATTGCATTCTTCACTGCAGCATATAAGCTACTGTAGTACAGTTCCACTACTTCTGGTATACAGATTCCTCTATAATTGATAGTACTCATTTGTGTTTTCCCTAGTTTATAGTTATTTTTCCATCCACAGATAGTACACTTACTATGTCCTTTCTTAATTTCACTTCTTTCAATGTTAGGGGGTTGAAAACTCCCCAGAAGAGGTCACAAGTCATAACTCTTTTGAAAAAATGTAAATCTGACATTTGCTTTTTTCAGGAAACCCACTTCAGGTCATCTAGCATTCCTAAGATGCCTACCTATTACTACAATCAATGGTTTCACTCCACTTTCAGTTCCGCAGCCAGGGGGGTCAGCATAGCCGTCTCCAAGAAAGTACCATTTGTCCCAGACTTGGTCCAATCCGATCCGGAGGGGCGCTATCTGTTTGTTAAAGGTAAAGTAGGTAACACAATGATCTCCCTAGCAGGTCTTTACGCACCGAACAAACGTCAACATACTTGGATAAAATCCACACTACAAAAATTCGGTAGCTTTGCAGAAGGTTTTAAAATTCTGGGAGGTGATCTTAACATATCACTGAATCCTCCACTTGACACATCACAGGGCTCCTCTTCCATTTCCCAAAAAGCGTTGAGTTCCATTCATAAATCCATTGCTAGTCTCCATCTAGTAGATTCGTGGCGCACGCTACATCCCTCTACAAGGGACTTTACGTTCTTCTCAGCTGCCCATAAGTCCTTCCAGAGATTGGACTATATCTTCATCTCGGAAAGACATCTGGACACACTTAAAAACGCTTCTATTGGTCAGATAACTGTTTCTGACCACGCCCCTATCTCTACGGAAATCTCCTTCCATGATCTCACACCTAGGGAATGGCAATGGAGACTTAATGAAACACTTTTGGACTCTGAGAAGAACGTGTCGGATATTGCACGAAAATTATCTTTGTTCTTCCAGGATAATATACCTGCAGATACGTCACACACCATAACATGGGAGGCACACAAGGCCTTTGTGAGAGGTGAATTGATTGCCCTGGGTACTAAAATTAAAAAGGACAGACAGAAGACACTAAATTCCCTATTAAGTCAGATAGCCACCATTGAATCCCTACAAAAGAAATCCCTGTCTATCTCTAAACAAAATGATTTGATTTCCCTTAGAAGGCAATTAAAAGAACATTTGAATATAAAATGTGCCAAGGCGTACCAATATGCGAAATTTAAGTTCTACGCCCATGGTAATAAGGGTAACAGGCTTATGACCCACTTATTAAAAAAGAGAGTAGACTCACAATACATTCGATGTATCAGAAACAATCAGGGTCACACTCTCACTTCCACTAATGACATCGCAAAAGAGTTTAACGCTTTTTATGCAAAGCTTTACAATTTGGCATCGTCTCCCTCCATTGATGCCCTCTCGCCCACTCCTTGTGACACTGAGCTACTTGAGCGGTTTCTCTCATCACTCCATTTACCTACCATTACTGAGGAGGACCGCTCTTCCTTGCTTTCCCCTATCTCCCAAGCCGAAGTCCGGAAGATTTTAGCTTCAATGCCTTTAGGCAAAGCACCGGGGCCAGACGGACTCCCGGTAGGTTATTACAAGAAGTTCCTTCATACTCTTTTACCACACATAACTGATTGGTGTTGTGCCCTCTCAGAAGGCGCTACTCTCCCTAAGCAGGCATTGGAGGCTACCATCATCATTATTCATAAGGAGGGCAAAGACGCAAGAGACTGTGGCAGTTATAGGCCAATTTCCCTCCTTAACATTGATGTTAAAATCTGGGCTAAGTTGCTGGCCACTAGGTTAAATGCTATCACCCCGCAAATTATTCATCCTGACCAAGCAGGTTTCATAAAAGGCAGGGAAGGTAACTTCCACTCGTGCAGAATCATGCATGCTGTGCAGTTGGCCTCTCAGAAACATTTACCTCTAATCCTTCTCGGCACTGATGCCGAGAAGGCATTTGATAGAGTAAGCTGGCGGTTTATGCAACGTACTCTATCCACTTTTGGTATCCCAGATACATTTATTAGATCAATCATGACCCTTTATGATTGCCCAAGTGCTAGAGTTCGGGTCAATGGGGCTCTCTCATCCCCCTTTGCCATCAGTAATGGTACGCGTCAGGGATGTCCCCTCTCCCCCACTTTGTTTATATTGGTGATGGAAACCTTACTCCAAGCCTTCCGGAATAACTCTAACATCCGAGGTATGACAATTGGGAGGACCGAACATAAATGTGCGGCATTCGCTGACGATCTCCTCTTATTAGTCACCAACCCCCTACAAGCATTTCCCCATATATTATCCCTAATTGACTCATTCAGCTCTCTCTCTAACTTTAAAATAAATTATTCTAAATCCGAAGCCCTGAATATATCCCTCCCCACAAAAACGGCCCAAATCCTACAAACAAATTTCCCCTTCAAATGATTTCCCCTTCAAGGATCACATCACCAGTTTGTCCCTGCCTTACATATCCTGGATGGGACGTAAAAACCTTCTGCAAACCTACATTTTGCCCAAATTCCTCTATTTATTCCAAATGCTCCCTATTCACCTACCACGCCATTTCTTTTTACATATTAGATCGCTCTTCATCAACTTCCTATGGAAAGGGAAGAAACCGAGAATTGCGTATAACCGTTTGATTAGGCCTCGCCAACAGGGTGGCTTCGGTCTACCTGACCTGCACACCTACTACCATGCAATTCAACTCAAACGTTGGATGCAGTTGTGTGTCCCACACTTCAGACGTCTTGGGGCGGACTTGGAGGCGGCTATGCTGACAGAACAACAATGGGCTAGTCTTTGGTGCATCTCTAAACCGGACACTATTCCCTCTGGATTAACAAAAGGTCTTTGTCTTAACATCCAGGCACTGTCGTCCACTTCTTCTTTATTCTCCAGACCTCCACAGGACTTACCATCCTCTCTCATACCCTACGTGTTAAACCCGTCTGCTCATTCCGCTCCATCATTTTGGCAGTGGTTGAGGGACATATCTTTATCTGCATTACTTGCGGACTCCCCTACAAAAGAGTCCATTGAAACTCTTTGTTCCAGTTATGTGGGTAAGGGGGCGTTCTTGGACAGGCTGGAGTTCACGCGTTCGTGTTTAGCAATCTTACCCAAGCTACAACTGCATGATAATAGGACCTGATTTGAAAAGCTGATTTATGGTCGTACCATCCCAAAACACTGTATATCTCTACTATACAAATGTCTTTCCTCTGAATCTGTTACATCAGCACCGGCATACATTAAGTCCTGGGAAGCTGACTTTAATAGGACCTTCACTGACTCGGAAATTTCTCAAATCCACCTCCGCTCCCATGGTTTTTCCAGATGTGTCACAACTAAAGAACATTCGTATAAAACCATGACTAGATGGTACAACGACCCGTACAAACTATATCAGATGGGTCTTTCAGACTCTAGTAGATGTTGGAGATGTTTGGAACACCAAGGTACCCTAGGCCACATATTCTGGAATTGCCCATTGATAATACCATTTTGGTCAAAAATTGAGGAGAGCATTAATGCCATCTGCCATACTAACATTGTGCTATCTCCAGAATCTGTTTTACTTTGGCTGCCTTCGTCCTCTTGGACACCTTCACATACTGATTTACCAACCCTCCTCGTGCAAGCAGCCAGGTTGTTGATCCCCTTATGCTGGCTTTCCCAGAATTCTCCTTCTTATGAACAATGGCTTGAGAGGGTTGACCAACTATATTTAATGGAGGAATTGGCCAGCTGGGCTAATAGATCCCATCACAAGTTTCTTAAGCTTTGGTCCCCCTGGAAGACGTTTCGGGTATAGCACACACTATGAGTGTTCATTCATGTTAAAATGACAAAGCCTAAATATATGTTATCCTTGACCTATCAATGCTCAATTATGTATCTGCAATGTTTTATTACTTCAGCATAAGAAAGTATATTTTACTGTCTATGGTCCCCTCCTTCTTCCCCTCCTTCCCTTCTCTCCTTCTCAGACCTTATTGTCTCTTCCTCCATTCTCCCCCTCCTTCCTTCCCTTCGCTCCCTTCTTTTCCCTCCTTCCCCTCCCCTCCCCTTCCGCACCTCCTATTCCCATTCCCTACATTCTACAGTTATTGGATTTTTCACTTGGGAGATTTTGTGTTTCTCCCCATGCCTTACAGAAAACAGTTTATTACTGTATTGTGTTGTCTCACCTTTTACAAAATCAATAAAAAGAGATTTGTTAAAAAAAAAAAAAATCACTAAAACAGGATGGCACCGAGAGCGGAGGAGCGCTTTCCGTGCCCGACTCCAGTCCTGCCTCCTCACACAGTTCCTGCTCTCCAGACAGTGAGGGAGACGAGGAACAAAGGTGTAAGGGCCCTGCTGTACTTACCCAGAGGCCTCAAGACTTCACTCCAAAGCAGAACCCCGCTACTCGAGCCCGGGAAGCCGCTACCAAACCCCAGCCAAGTGCAATGGCGCAAAACCAGCAGACGTCGCCATCCAACAGCCTGGCAAAACAGAGGCAGCGCATGCAAGACCAACCTGTGCTGGAAGGAAGCAATGGCGCTGCAACGCTGCATCTAAACAAGACTTCAGTAACTGAGGTACTTCAGCAAATCCCCACCACTGATAAACCAGCATCAGGTACTTTATTGAAAGACATGTTTATAGCTTTCAACCATTCCATGACCTCACAGCTGTCGCAACTGATATTACAGATACAATCCTCAGTATCTGAGCTAGGAGATAGAATGCAACATGTAGAAGTCAAAATGTGAGAATTTGCAACTTCCCACAACAACCTTATAGACTCTCATGACCTCCTCTCAGAGGAAGTATCACAGCTAAGAGCCAAAGTGGCAGACCTTGAGGTTAGGTCTCGCCGCAACAACTTCAAGCTTCGTGGGGTGCCAGAGAATATCCAACAAGCAGACCTTCCAGATTATATCAAGTCACTGATAAAGGCGCTGATACCGTCATGCACTGATCAAGATGTCACTATAGACAGGGCGCATAGAATTGTCAAAGCGAAACATCTATCTGAAGATACCCCTAGAGATGTATTGGCGAGGATTCACTTCTTCCAGACCAAAGAAAAAGATGGCTGCCAGGAAAGTAGAGGAATTACCTGCACCATACCAGTCTGTCAAACTTTTCACAGACCTATCAGCGGCCACCCTGCAACTACGCCGTAAACTAGCTCCTATTACATTAGCTCTCAGGGACAACTCTATCGTGTACCGCTGGGGGTACCCAGTTAAGCTTCTAGTCCAAAGGAGTGGATCTTTCATGATTCTATCCCAGTAGAGGACACTGGCCCGTCAGGATCCACCTCGCGTATCAACACTGACCAGGAATGGCAACTGGTGGAAAACCGGCGAAAGAAAAAGCAACGCTGAGGGATATAAGACTTTAAGATAATAACATCACATCAGGAGCCGATGAGTATGATCTGAAATGGTGCTTCTGTCTGAACTTTCCCAACTCATAGTTGGGAGGCATTATTCCCTGCCCTCTCGTTTCACCTTCTTCAGCCCTGTTTCACAGGCATTGAGTTCTCTCCCTTTTGTATTTCTCCTGTTTTTATTCTTCAGTTTTGTTACTCCCTGCATTTTCTTCGGTAGAGTAATCACTACTTATGTCCAAAGGTTTGACTTTATAAGATGTGAAGGTTGTCAGCTTCCTTCCGGATCAGACACACGTCTATACAGTTTAGCACCTTATCATCTAAAATGATGATCCGTTTAGGTTCATTAAATGTATGAGGTTTGAATAGTCCCTACAAAAGGCGTATGATGTGGAAGGAAGCTATCTCTTTGAAGTGTGATATTTTTTGTGCCCAGGAAAAGCATTTTTTATTACAAGATTCAGAGCGTCTCAAACATATCTGTTTCCTAGTAGTGCTCCAGGCCCATAGTGGCAAGAAAAAGCGTGGTGTTCTCCTAGCAATTCGTGACACTGTGGCACACACCGCGGTTTCTACTACTATGGACCCAGGAGGCCGCTATATAATCCATGTGTGTTATTTAAACAATGTGCTATACTCTCTGGTTGGTTTATATGCTCTTAATGTAAGACCACAACACTGCTTGAATAAGTTGTTTAAAAAAGTTCATTCACTTCAGAAATGCAAATTTATAATATGTGGGGATTTCAACCTAGTCCCTGATGCCTTATTAGACACCACACCATCACTGGCCCGCTCAATATTTGAATACCCCCTTTATGATGTCTGGCGCATTCAACATGCTACAGAAAAAGATTTTACATATTTCTCACCATCCCATCACTCCTACTCACGAATTGATTTGATGTTAGTAGATAAAACAACCGTTTTAACTATTACAGAGTCTACCATAGGTAATATCACGTGGTCAGACCACGCCCCAGTAACAATTGCAATTGAAGAAACTTTTGCCACTCCCCCAAACCCAATCTGGAAAATTAATGAGTTCTTACTGGCAGATGCCAGATACCAGCCTGAGGTAACAAAGGCTTTAGAAGAATACTTTCAATTCAATGCCTCCTCAGTATCTAATCCATCTATAGTTTGGACGGCTCATAAAGCCTTTATACGTGGCTTTACTCATAAAGCCTTTATACGTGGCATATTCATTAAAATTGGCCACAGGGATAAAAAACAAAGGGAGAAACAAATATCTGATCTTATGTCCCGCATTAATATATTAGACACTCAAAATAAAGCAAAACCCGATTATGTCTGAAGAACTTAACTCTCTCAGAATGAAGCTTAGGGAGAATCTCCTACATAAATATGAATACTCCTTGAGGAAAGTAAAAGCCATGTACTAATCCCAGGCAAATAAAGCAGGAAGTTTATTGGCTAAAAGAGTCAAAGCTAGAGAATAGCCTTCCTATGGAACCTGTCATGACAGGGGACACAAGGGATAGTGAGCCCTGTCCTGAACCCCACCACTTTCCCTTCCTACTTACAGTAGAAGCCCTAGGCGGCAACACCGTAACTTGGTGGCGGTCCCTATACTGCGTAAGTGCACAGGGCAGGGAAGGGAAATACAGAGAGAGACAAACACGGACAGAACACACAATAATAGAAGAGTAAACAAGCCGGGTCAAAAACAGGAGGTCACGTCAAATACCAAGGGTGAAGCGAGAGAAAAGTCAAAGTCCAAATCCGAGTCCAAATGTCGCAAAATCCAATACAGCAAAGTAACACAGCACTGATCAAAGGTAGAACTAATCACAGGCGCTGAGTAAGGCAGTTGCCATCTTTAAATAGCCCGCCCAGGATCATGTGATGTGGCCAGCATCACATGACCTGAGGCGGAGCAAACTGTCATAACAATATGCAAAGTAGCCATGTGGTGTGATCAGCACCACATGGCTAAAGCCAAACAGAAGATTAACTGATGAAGTGCTGGCTGACCAGACCAGCACTTCAATTCCCTACTGCTCGTCTCTAGAGGGGCGGAGAGGCCTGGCGACGCCGTGCGGAGGGAGCGCGACGCCGGCCTCCTGTGACACAACCCCTCTAAAACTCAAAAAATCTATGACCCTAAATCCATAGCAAACAGATTCATGTCTTATTATTCGCAGCTATATAATTTGGCAGATGATCCAAGCTTTAAACCTGCCTCACCACAAGATATATATGGTTCTCAACACTTTATCCCTCCCAACCCTGACCAGTAAACAACAAGAATCTCTATGTGCCCCAATTACAATAGAGGAAATTTCCCAAATTATTAAATCATTACCCAACCAGAAAAGCCCTGGACCATATGGTCTTCCTAACTCCTATTACAAACTATATACTAAAATCTTAGCGCCCCACTTACAAGCATCCCTGCCATGTCTGAGGGAAAATTCCCCAAAGAAATGTTGGAAGCTGTTGTGGTAACCCTGCCAAAACCTGGCAAAGACCCAAACATTCCTCAAAACTTCCACCCGATTTCTTTACTAAACACGGACCTTAAAGTCTATGCTAAATTGTTTGCTAATAGACTAGCTGCAATTATCCCCTGCTAGACCAAGTGGGTTTCGTACAAAGCAGACAAATTACAGACAATTCCAGAAGGGTAATCAACCTGTTAGATTACATCAACAGAATATCTACATCAGCAGTTTTTGTCACCCTGGATGCCGAGAAGGCATTTGACCGTGTAAACTGGTCTTTTGTCTTCTCGGTCCTCCAGGTAATGGGCTTTCCGGAACACACCATAAGAGCCCTTAAAGCACTATATACTCTACCTTCTGCCAGAGTGTTAGCAAAGATCCCTTTCAGATATCAAATGGCACGAGGCAGGGATGCCCCCTTTCACATCTCATTTGTATCCTCTCACTAGAACCTCTAGCCCAAGCGATTAGACAAGCATCTGACATAGACGGCATACAAATTGGAAATAGACAACATCAGTTATCTCTCTATGCAGATGACATCATCCTAACACTATCAAACCCGACAATATCTCTACCATCAATAATGAACTTTATCCACATATATGGCTCTCTCTTATTACAAGCTTAACAATAGCAAATCCCAAGCCCTTCCATTTCAAATTTCTCAAGACTATCTCTCTACCTTAAAAGCACAATTCTCACTAGACTGGCAAGATCTAGAATTACCCTATCTAGGAATACAGGTGACCTCATCCCCAAAAGGTTTATATAAAGCAAACTTCCCTCCTATCCTCTCAATTATACAGACAGAACTAGAAAGTATAGCTAAAACGGAATTGTCATGGCTGGAACAAATTGCAGCATTTCAACAACACCTACTACCCAAATTATTGTACCTCTTCAGAACCATCCCGATACTAATTTCTACCTCCTTTTTTACCTCAATCAACAAACTTTTGAATCGATTCATATGGTTCAAGGGCAAACCTAGCTAAAAGCATCATGAATAGACATTAACAATACTGAGGTTTGAGTGTACCAAATGTCTATGATTACTACCTGGCTTCTAGAATTAACCAACTAAGAGACTAGTGGATATCTGACATATCCAAACATTGGGTCCACATTGAACAAACTCAGGCCCCACTACAGAATCTTAAAGCCTTACTAATGGCCTCCCTACAAGACTCATTTTCCCTTCGTGTGCAGCCATATTTCATCGCATCGTCATTGACCTTGTGGAAATCCTATCACTCCAAAGAAAGGGTCAACCCGTTTTGGTAACCCTGATTACTCACAATCAAGTCTTTACAATGCCTCCTTCCAGACCTTCCACTAATACCCTGGAAAGATAAAGGCATAACTATAGTCACTGACCTAAAATCTCAATCCTCCTCAAGGCATTTAGTGACTTACAATCGGAATACAAGCTGCCAGGTGAAAACCCCTCCTTCCACAGCCAAGCAAACCATAGACCGCACCATTCCTTTCTGGGAAACTGATCTGGGCCACTCCTTTTCAACTACCCCAATGGCTTTCAGCTATTAGATTTGCAGTCTCTTGACTAAAATGCACTACACACTTTGAGTCTACATGAAGACAGTAATCAACGATGGTATTACACTCCAAGTGCGCTTAAGCCCGCATCTTTTCCCGGGTTTCTTCCCCAATGTGCTGAGAAACTGTGCGGAAGGGGCAACCTGAATTCAAATATTATGGAAATGCCCAAACCTATCCCACTTATGGACCACAAGTATTTAGATCCTATCTCAGACGCAGTGGGGTGCCACCTATATCCAGAACCGTCCTTAGCTCTACTCCTCATAGACCTGTCTAAAATACCAATCCCTTACAAGACGATTGCCATGCAACCTAGATACTAAACTAGCCATTCTGAGAAATTGGAAGAGCACATCCATACCTAGCTTTCAAGAAATATTGAACTCAGTAGAGGTCACTAGATCTTATGAGAAAATGTTTGCTCAGAGTAACTTCGTCAATAAGAAGTATGAGAGATTGGGCTAAATGGCCTTCCATATACTCAACTCCACTTACACACTGTGCCATCACTCATAACCTGTCAACTAGCCTTCACCCATGATACATTTCAAAATTCCAACACTTTGGAATGATCTTTCCTCTTTGATAACACCATACTCTACCAAATATGTCTCTTTTCCCTCTTGCAGGGATTCTCTAACCCCTATATACCATTGTATGTGCATATTACATTTTATCATGTACTAGCTGAAGGACCCGGCTTCACCCGGGTATATTTAATTTATTTCATTTAATGATTGTGTGTGTGTCGATATTGAGAGTGACCTCTACAGTGCCCTCCCTTTAACAGTGACCTTCACAGCAGCCCGCCCCTTAACAGAAACATCCACAGTGCCCTCTCCTTTAACTGTGACCTCCACAGCAGCTAGGGTGGCCACTGTCTTCACCCCAGAAAGATGGACCTAATTGGCCATTCCCCCAAACATGAAGCAGCACCCCCAGTTCCCATGAAGCCACACCACTAAACATGAGGCCACGCCCCCTGGCTCAGTGAAGACACAGAGGAGAAGCTGTCTGAGCGTGAGCTACTGAAAGGGTGGACATCCCTGCGTCCATCCAGGCACTGCGCCGGACGGAGAACAGGTAGCCAGAAAACTGGACTGTCCAGCCTAAAGCTGGACGTCTGGCCACCCTAACATCAGCCTGCCCCTAGGGTGGCCAGAGATCTGGTTTTAGGCTGGACAGTCTGGCTTTCAGACTCCCTGTCCCACCGTCCCAGCGCAGGGCCTGGACAGACACAGGGATGTCCACCCTTTCAGTAGCTCACGCTCAGACAGCTTCTCCTCCATGTCTTCACTGAACCAGGGGGCGTGACCTCGTGTTTAGGGGTGTGGCATCATGGGGACCGGTTGTACGTCTTCACGTTGGGGGGAGGCTGGACAGTCTGGCTTTCAGACTCCCTGTCCTCTGTCATGCGCTGGGCCTGGTTGGACACAGGGATGTCCTTTTGAATAGCTCACTCTCAGACAACAGCACTGTGCAGTCTGAGTATGACCTGCTGGGAGAAAGTCGACCTCAACTCCTGCAGCTGACAGAAGTTGATTTTTTACCTTCATTTTCAATTCAATCCCGGTCAAATGTGGCATGGAAGGGGCGTGGCCTGACTGAGTCAGGGGCGTGACTTAGTGGGACCTGGGGGTGGGGCTTTTAAGTCTTTCTTTTGAAGGTGAATTACAGGGCGATGCCATAGTAATTTAGGTGGAAACTGTTTAGAAGTGGAAGAAAACATCTTTTATTACTACTGAACGGTAAATATGTGAAATTTACATTATATGAGGAAATTATTGATGATGAATTAGTCTAAAACATAAGTTATATTTATGGTAACCGGAATATCCCTTTAACAGTGTCATCCACAGCACTCTGCCCCTTTAAAGCAGACCTACAGCAGCGAACTGGCTAGGTTGTTATGGAAACCTGGTGTGTTGAGAATAACTGCCTGTGAGCTTCTATTGGCTGATAAGGGTCATGTGACCAGGCTTCTATTGGCTAATGAATTTTTTGGGAATATCTCAGGAACGGTACATCCTGGAGAGCTGAGACCTTTTCTAAAACCGTCCCGGACACCTGATGTACCTGTGTGCCAAATTTCGTTATTGTAGCTGCGACGGTGTGGATTCCTTTAGCAGACATACACACACACACACACATACATACACTCAGCTTTATATATTAGATCTACTAAGGAAATGTAATAGAACTTTTAAATGTCTATTCACACGTCTGTAACAAATGTGTCATGCCTTGTTATACTTTGATTATATACTTTCTTTGTTAAAAAACCGAAAAAAACTCAATAAAAATCTATTGAACCATAAATATATCTACACATATCTAACAAATAACTAGTAAAGATATATATGTATGTGAATAAATGTAAAGGTGATATGGATGTGAGGAGGAGCATAAGAAACCGTACATCTACAGTAGAATAAGCAAGAGAAAGGGCTTCTTTGTACCATGACATTAGGTAAATGTTCATTAACCTCACATCCTCAGTCTTAAGGCTTCCAGCCATAAAGAGTCTAAAGGAAAAAACAGTTAACCTATAACAACTAAAGTCAAGACACCTAGTTGTCAAGTCAAGACACCTAAAGACAAGGGGGATGCGGGGAGGGGGTAGGTAAGAGCGGATAGTATAGAGGATATCTCGTCAGATAAAGTCTATAGCTCTGAGTGAATTATTATTCTAGAGATACAAAGCGTGTAACTCCCCACTGAGGACAGAAACTTAAGGGTAGAGCTTCATAAGGACAACCAAGAGGGGCATACCACTTTTTGTCTCTCTTTCCATTCTGACCAGGGAGTCCAAATCTCACTGTATTTCTGATGTGATCGGAGTTCCCAATGTGATAGTTCCTCCAATCTGGAAATGGCTTCTAGCTTTGTAAACCAGAGTGATACAGTCGGAATCAATTCTGATTTCCAGTTGGAGGCAATGAATAACCTTGCCACTGCCAGCAGCAATCTTATCAAGGTCTTGTTTAGATACTTAATATTGTCTGGTATTAAAGCCAAGAGAGCAATTTTCGGGCAGGTGGGGAGTACGGAGTCTTTGAGATGGAATATGTCTCTGATATTTTCAAAGATAGTTTTCCAAAAAGCAGAAACAGATGGGCAGGACAACTACACATGAAGGAATGTGCCCACATCTCTTTGGCATCTCCAGCATATTCCTGAGGTGGTACCGTACATCTTTTTTAACCTAGTAGGAGTTAGGTACCATCTAGATAGTATTTATATGCATTTTCTTGTACAGTAATCTGGAAGTGAGTTTGGGGGCTGTCAATATTGTCAGGAGATCTCTGTCTGAGAATTTCACCTCTAGATCTCTTTCCCACTCCCTTATAAAAAAAAGAGAAGTAGGGGAGTCAATGTTAAGCAAATTCTGACCAATCTTGGAAATCAGTTTCATAGGATATTGAGACTGCGAAATAAGCTTCTCAAACCACGTTGTCTCAGGTAGTTTAGTAGATTTGGAGAACATGTCTCTGACAGAAGATCATATGTAAGCTTATTGTAAGGCATTAATATTGGGTAGTTGTAGTTTAGATTTCAGTGTAGGATGATCCAAAAGCGCCCCATCTTTATCTAGGAGCTCCTTTATTGGTGTTGAAGAGTTGCGTATTAATGATGGTACAGAGGAGTATCCATCATCAGAGGAGAGAAGACAGTCACTTACTGTCAATAGTTCAGAGAGAAAGCTAAAACATGTCTCCCTCACTATTGGTACTCACCAAACCCCTAATGCTTTGGATTTTGAAATACTTATCTTGAAATTGGATATAGGCCCAAAGGAGTCAAAAAGCTCGATAATAGCTGGAAAGGCCTGCAAAGGGTTGGATATCAGTAATAAAAGATCATATGCATAGGCAGCTTATTTGAATTCCAACCCGTCGCAGGACAGCCCATGTATCTCTGTATGTTGACGAATATATTGTAACAGGGGTTCAACTGTAAGAATAAATAGGATCGGGGACAGGGGACAACCCTGTCTGGTTCCATTATTGATTTCTACCGTTTGTGAAATTGTATCATTAACTTTAATGTTGGCACTAGGTGTTTCATACATTGTGAATATTGCCCTAATAAAGGAAGAAGGAAAGCCAAACTTGGACAAAGCACATCTGACGAAGGGC
>ONZH01017114.1:0-48245 GCA_900303285.1 Rhinella marina
AGGAAGTGTCTTTTTGAGGATGGCAGCATGTTCATGCATTGTAAAGATAGTAACATAGTAACATAGTTTGTAAGGCCGAAAAAAGACATCTGTCCATCCAGTTCAGCCTGTTTTCCTACAAGTTGATCCAGGGGAAGGCAAAAAAACCCTGTGAGGTAGAAGCCAATTTTCCTCACTTTAGGGGGAAAAATTCCTTCCCGACTCCAGTCAGGCAATCAGAATAACTCCCTGGATCAACGACCCATCTCTAGTAACTATAACCTGTAATATTATTACTATCCAGAAATACATCCAGGCCCTTCTTGAACTCTCTTAGTGAACTTACCATCACCACCTCCTCAGGCAGAGAGTTCCATAGTCTCACTGCTTTTACCGTAAAGAATCCTCTTCTATGTTTATGTACAAACCTTCTTTCCTCCAGACGCAGAGGATGTCCCCTCGTCACAGTCACAGTCCTCGGGATAAATAGATGATGGGAGAGATCTCTGTACTGACCTCTGATATATTTATACATAGTTATTAGATCTCCCCTCAGTCGTCTTTTTTCTAAAGTGAATAACCCTAATTTTGATAATCTTTCTGGGTACTGTAGTCCACCCATTCCAGTTATTACTTTAGTTGCCCTCCTCTGAACCCTCTCCAGCTCTGCTATGTCTGCCTTGTTCACAGGAGCCCAGAACTGTACACAGTACTCCATATGTGGTCTGACTAGTGATTTGTAAAGTGGCAGGACTATGTTCTCATCACGGGCATCTATGCCTCTTTTGATGCAAGCCATTATCTTATTGGCCTTGGCAGCAGCTGTCTGACACTGGTTTCTGCAGCTTAGTTTGCTGTTCACTAAAATTCCTAGGTCCTTTTCCATGTCAGAGTTAACCAATGCTTTACCATTTAGTATGTACTGGTGACTGGCATTATTCCTTCCCATATGCATAACCTTACATTTGTCAGTGTTAAACCTCATCTGCCACTTTTGTGCCCAAGCCTCCAGTCTATCCAGATCCTGCTGCAGCAGTGCACTGTCCTCCTCTGTGTTAATTACTTTACACAGTTTAGTGTCATCTGCAAAAATTGATATTTTACTGTGCAAGCTTTCTACAAGATCATTAATAAATATATTGAAGAGAATAGGACCCAATACAGACCCCTGTGGTACCCCACTAGTGACAGTGACCCAATCTGAGTATGTACCGTTAATAACCACCCTCTGTTTTCTATCACTGAGCCAGTTACTTATCCACATACAGACATTTTCTCCCAGGCCAAGCATTCTCATTTTGTATACTAACCTTTTATGTGGTACCATGTCAAACGCTTTGGAGAAGTCCAAATATACGACATCCAATTAATACTTCATTTCCCCTGTACAGGTATTGCAGGGCAATTAAACGCCCTCTTCCTTGCCCATGCCACACCCACAATTTTAGATCTGGTGTGAGCGGGGGAAGTCACAGATAACAGTGCAACCAGGGGCGTTGCTAGGCTAAAACATTCGGGGCCTGGGCCCCTGATGTTTTCTCCCAGGCCCCGAATGTCCTGCCTGTTAGACAAATACAATTGTATTGCCGTTCTCAGGACTGCAGTACAATTGAATCTAACAGACTGCAAGATAGGTAGGACCTGTGATGACATCACAGGTCATGTGATCAGTGCTGTCCAATCCTGCACTGGTCACATGACTGTGACATCATCGCAGGTCCTTTTCAATGCCTGTTATCTAAACTGAAAAGGAGAATTGTGGGGAAGAAGTTGCAGTGAGCACTGCTACATCAGAAGAGGTAAGTGAAGGGAGAAGCAGAGGGATGCTGGGAGTTGTGGTTATTTAACTGGGACTGTATGTCAGGGCAGAAGGGAGGGATGTTATCATGGGACTGTGTGTTGGAGGTGACTTGGGCAGGGTTCTGTTAGGGTACTTTCACACCGGCGGCATGGGACTCCGTCAGGCTGTTAGGATCCGTGCTGCCACAGGTGCACGTGTGGGGCCGGAACTACGCTTCGGCCCCATTCACTGTAATGGGGGCGGGCCATGGATCTGGCTGCAGCACGGCAACCCCTGCCGAGAGACGGCCGGAACAAAAGTACAGCATGTTGTACTTTTGTTCCGGCCGCCTCTCGGCAGAGTTTGCCATGCTGCAGCCGGATCCGTGGCCCGCCCCCATTACAGTGAATGGGGCCGGAGCGTAGTTCCGGCCCCACACGTGCACCTGCTGCAGCACGGATCTGGCGGGCTGTTCACCCACGAAATAGCCTGTCGGAGTCCCCTGCTGCAGGTGTGAAACTAGCCTTAGGCTACTTTCACACTTGCGTTGTAAGGGTCCGTTTGTGAGATCCGTCACAGGCTCTCATAAACGGTCCAAAACTGATCAGTTTTGTCCTAATGCATTCTAAATGGAAAAGAATCCGTTCAGAATGCATCAGTTTTGCTTCAGTTCAGTCAGAATTCTGTTTTGGAGGCGGACACTAAAACGTTGCTTGCTGCGTTTTGGTGTCTGCATGAAGAAACTGATCCAAACTGGCTATTTAAAATATAATACAACCGGATCCGTTCAGAACGGATGCAGACGGTTGTGTTATCATGACAGAAGTGTTTTTGCTGATCCATGATGGATCCAGCAAAAACGCTGGTGTGAAAGTAGCCTTATTTACATTATCAGTGCTGGGGTCACTGTAGGGTGCAGTGTTACTAATGAGAGAATTACTACTGGTAGGACTATTAATATGGGGGGCACTATTATTTCTCCAGGATAGTATTTGTAGGTTTTGGGGGGCACAGCGAGCAGCAGGATAAGGCTGTGGGGACTCCAGGTTGGGGGATGATGATAGAAATGTGAGGAAGATAAGATGTCTGTGTGTCACACTCTGCAGAGACGAGGAGCGGCTGAGAGAAGTTGTCCGGGCCGAATGGAGAAGATGATAACATAGTAACATAGTTTATAAGGCCGAAAAAAAGACATCTGTCCATCCAGTTCGGCCTGTTTTCCTACAAGTTGATCCAGAGGAAGGCAAAAAAACCCTGTGAGGTAGAAGCCAGTTTTCCCCACTTTAGGGAACAAAAATTCCTTCCCGACTCCAATCAGGCAATCAGAATTACTCCCTGGATCAACAACCCCTCTCTAGTAACTATAACCTGTAATATTATTACCCTCCAAAAATACATCCAGGCCCCTCTTGAACTCTTTTAGTGAACTTACCATCACCACCTCCTGAGGCAGAGAGTTCCATAGTCTCACTGCTCTTACCGTAAAGAATCCTCTTCTATGTTTGTGTACAAACCTTCTTTCCTCCAGACGCAGAGGATGTCCCCTCGTGATGACAGAGAAGACCTACATCACAGAAGACGTCACTTGGGAGGCACTGGACATAGAGAACTGGGCCATATTCATTGGGGCTTGGGCCCCGGATCTTTTGAGACCCTAGCAATGCCCCTGAGTGCAACTAACCATTGCACTGACATCTGCACCTTAAATACTCCTAATTTAGGCTAATTTCAGTATAATTAATTACCCCCAATGTCTTCCGACATTGCCGAAAGAGCCTGCAGGAAGAATTTACTGCTAGTATGAAAATAGCCTTAGTTGGGTTTTATGATTTTATTGGCTCTAATGATTATTAAGTTTTTAATGATATATAATAATTTATGAATTTAATACATAGAGCAGAAACTTGTTTTTATCCACTATGTGAAAAACATTATAGGGTACATTTAGACCCTACATAAAACTATTTTATAGAAGTCAGGAATATAACTGATGATTTTTGTTTTCATTCTAAATAGAAGTTATGTATTTTGCCTTGTTGGCGCAGGACAGAAGCCATCACTGAACAAACATGAAATGTAGTTTTACAGCTTATGAAGACTGACCAAAGGAACACATTTCCTAACAACTAGTTTATGTTTCCATACCGATCTTTATGTCCCTAAAGGGTTTAAAGTTTCCTTCCTCTACTCTGCTCTCAAAAGTCCCACAGATGGGATACTGTCTCCTACAATCATTCTCTTTATTGAAGCACATGATAAAAATTTATGTAAAATATATCTTCATTTATGAAGTCAAAATATTAGCAATAATATTTGTAATCAATTTCTGGAAGATCTATTTTTTTTTTTTTTACAGGCATGTGGAATTATAGTTGAATCAATATAACATTCAGTTTTACTTACTGGCATGTGCACTGAAACATTATATATATATATATATATATATATATATATATATATATATATATATATATATATATTCACTAAAGCAGTGCAGCACAGTTCACATTTTTTATCCTCAACGATACAAAAAGAGTGGTGCATTTTCACAATAGCAACAATAAGAAAACCATATAAAACTTCCAAAATCTCCTTTATTGATCGTATGAAACTGATGTCTAAATTTATTTTTTCACCCTCTCAGAGGCGGCTTTCCTGATTCTACCTAATGGTGCACATGGCGCAATTAGTGAGGAATATCTGCTACTTATTGAAGAACTGTGGGTGACGTGATATTACCAGGATGAGATGTTGTATACACATGAGGGGCTTTATAATTATCATAACTAATGAAATTTTCTCCACGAAAGTAAATATTTTGTTGCACTTTTGCTTCACCTCTTATCATTGCCATTTTAGAGTAGTGTTAAAAATAGTCCTAGTCCAAATGCAACATAAAAGTATTTACTTTATGGTTTTCTGATGTGTTTGCTTTGATGTGAATGTGACCTAAATATAACAATATACCATTTATTAACTCATCATTATTGCAGCTAATCCCCATTACAGCAGTGAACAGAGCTAAGCTACAACACAGCCTATAGACAAAAGTGGTGCTGTTTCTGGGGAATTTTCTAATGCTGGACAATTCCTTTAAGATATTATTATTATTATTATTATTATTATTATCATTATTTTGAACAAGAATGATTAAATGAATTAAGCAATATACTATATAGCATTTATAGAATTAAAAATGTGGCTATATGCAATCATTAGCTAATCAATCAACAACCTGAACCAAAAAAATTCATTAATATCCCATTAACTTTTTGAGGCTCAGAATAAATACATTTTTTATTAAGTGTTAGGCTTATTTATTGAAAAAATATATATGTATCCAAAAGCGTGATGTCCCAGCTCTGCATCCCTGCTTGTAAACAAGTGAATACACTGAATATGTTGTACTCCAGCCATATGCTTTCTCCATCCCAAACATTCTTGCATAGATAAGACATCATTTGAAATAGCACAGTAGCACACAGCAGGGATTTAGTGTTGAAATGATTGCTGAAAGGTATAGAATATACGCCAGCAAAGTCACTTCCTAAATAAACATGCACATAACTCAGGCCCAATTAGCTATTTACCTTAGCAGACAACATCAGTTATTTAGAGAATATTCTATGGATTTTTTAAGAACCACTAAAATTCCTGTTGGTTGTCAGGATACATTTATTTAAAGGGACACTTCCATCAAATTTGTTTTATCACATACTAACAACTTATAAGTGAATATTCTATGTACAGGTGGATGGTTTTCTGGATATAATTTTGTAAAATCGATGTATGTACTCTATTACTTGCTCTGACTCTTTAACTTCCACCAGTGGCGTAACTACAACTGACTGGGCCCCACAGCTAATTTTTGATCGGGCCCCCACCCCCCAGCAACTTCTTTGCCAGCCCCAACTCATATGCAACCCCTACTCCTGTGTCTAATCAAGATTGAACTCTAAGACAAGCCGCTCCTCCTACAGTGTCATATGTATATAATATCATTGTATAATACTGTTGAGGGCCCCTGACAATAAATTCTTTTAGTCTTCCTCCTTATGGGTGCCCTTTGTGGGTCTGGGCCCCAAAGCAGTCGCTTCCCCTGCTTCCCCTATTGCTACGCCCCTGACTTCCACTTTGTTTGGACTTTTGATGCGGCAAACCACCTAAGATAACTTTTTATGTCAGCCATTCACTCCAACCAGAGAGGGAAGGGGTGGGAGAGGGGGTGAGTGACTAAATTAGAGCATCACACATTACACTAATCAAAGCATTGCTCTTCTGTGAGGATCTTTATCTAGGCCTCTCATGAAAATAATAGAGCTGTCATATTGTTATCTCAATCCTACACCTAATATAATAATGAGGATTACCACTGAGATAATATCTTCCCCTCAAAGCAGCTTTAAACTGGTAATGGTTCACCTATCTGTTTAGGAAGTCTTATCCTTGTGCTGACTGGTACAGAAGGACAGTATTTTGTATTTCATTTTCAATAGGAAATTACTCCCGAAATAGAACAACAGACAAAATTCTAAAAAAATAGTTTATATGAATATTAGGAGTCATTTATGAAGACCAGCTTTTTAGACATCGGTTTTAATAAGCCCCTGCACTGGCATTGGATAAGCCAAAGTTATGTAGAGGAGCCGCCCTCTACAGACTTAGGTGGATTGAGCGCTGGTCTAAATGTAAGACAGCTTCCTAGCAGTCTTAGGCTACTTTCACACTAGCGTTTTAAAATTCCGGTATTGAGTTCCGTCATAGGGGCTCAATACCGGAATAAAACGCTTCAGTTTTGTCCCCATTCATTGTCAATGGGGACAAAACTGAACTGAAGACAACGGAATGCTCCTGAAAGCATTCCGTTCCGTCTTCAGACCGGAGAACAAACCGCAGCATGCTGCGGTTTGCTCTCCGGTCCAGGCATCCGCACCAAGACGGATCCGGAATGACCCCCAATGCAAGTCAATGGGGGTGGATCCGTCTGGTGTGACCATAATGGTAACCGGATCCGCCCTCCATTGACTTTCAATGGAGTCCATTACGGATCCGGGTACACATAGACACATACAGACATAAACATACACACACATAAAGACATACAAACACACATACATACTTACATGCTCCCCGGCAGGTCTTCGGCGCGTCAGGACGGCTCACACAGGTCACGATTCCCCACAGCGCCCTCTGCTGGGCGCCTGGTGGAATCGTCATCTGACGATTCCACCAGGCGCCCAGCAGAGGGCGCTGTGGGGAATCGTGACCTGTGTGAGCCGTCCTGACGCTCCGAAGACCTGCCGGGGAGCATGTAAGTATGTATGTGTGTTTGTATGTCTATATGTGTGTGTATGTTTATGTGTATGTATATGTATGTACTGTGTGACATGTGTGGGGCCGGAGCGCGGTTCCGGCTCCACACATGTCACTGCGGCAGGCCTGATCCGGCAGCACCCTTCACCTGCCGGATCAGGCCTGCCGCCAGTGTGAAAGTAGCCTTACATTTAGACCATTTTCTACGCCTAAAACAGGTGTAGAAAATGATGTATAAGACAGGCCTGCTGGCCATTACCTTCTCCACCCATGTCACTCCCACTTTTTTTAGACCTGGAGTGAGCGGAGAAAAGTTGCAGATTGTGGCGCAAATAACTGTTGTGCCACAATCTACGCCAGAAATTCACATAATATAGGCATATTTCTGATCGTAAATGATCCCCATTGAGTTTTAGAGATGAGCAAATAAATTAATCTCATTAGCAAGAGCTGTTCATCTGTGAGGGGCTGTCCCCACAGGTGAAGAAGCACCTACCTGCCTGTTTATTGACAGGAACAGGAATTTAACCTGGCCCTAACAATCTGGGCCTTGCACCACAGCTCCGAGTAGTGATGCAGGCATCAAAAAGCAGCAATTGTTTATGTACTGGTACACTTCTGGGTAGTGGTGCAAGTGCTGTCACTGCTCCAGAAGACGAGTTTAATAAGAGAAATTGATTTGTTAGTGTCACGTTCCAGAACACAGGGCAGACCTCTGGAACTCCTAGCAAACAGGACAAGACAGGATCACAGACCAGAAAACCAACAGAGTACTTTATTACTCATGTAATAAATGAACATGACAGTAGAGGATAAGTAGGTTAGACAAAAGTGGTAGCACTACCACTGAAGTCCACTGGTAGACTAGAGGCAAACCTCAGAGGGCGAAGAACCAGTGAGCCGCGTTCTTCACAGAGCCCCTGCAGAGAACAATGCTGATGCAAGCACCAGCACTGGAACCCAAACAAACTCAGGACGTGGATCAGACAAAACAAATGGGAACCAGCACACAAGCAGATGCCTGGACCCCATGCACAATGGAAGAACAGTGGTCACAGGCAGAGCTGCACACAGACTAGATGTCCTCCCTCCGGAGAACCCAGGAGCCCTCTCACAAAGATAGGACATACACAAGACAAGAACAGAAGCAGAAAGCACATCCAGGTTATACATGAAACAGACAGGATCAGAAGCAGTGGAGCACTGTGAGGCTCTACATAGAACAGACAGGATCAGAAGCAGTGGAGCACTGTGAGGCTATACATGGAACAGACAGGATCAGAATCAGTTAGACACTTCCAGGCTATACATGGAACAGAAAGAATCAGAAGCAGTTAAGCTCTGCCAGGCTATACATGGAACAGACAGGATCAGAGGCAGTCAGTCACTGCCAGGCTATACATGAAACAGATAGGATCCGAAGCAGTTAGGCACTGCCAGGCTACACATGGAACAGACAGGATTATAAGCAGTGGAGTACTGTGAGGCTCAGGGGAGGACATACGCCTGTGTAGCCGGTTCGGATCGCTGACAGGCTCTTGGAGGTAAGTATAACTGTTTGTTGTTTTTTTAGTAACACCACACTGTTGCCCAGTATGGAGGCAGCTACCAGGGGGCATTATACTGGCACACATGGGGGGAAAGGGGCACTATGTAGGCATCTATTAGGGAGCATTTTAATGGCACACATGGGGGAAAGGAGCACTATGGGGCATTATACTGTCACACATGGGGGTGAAAGGAGCACTATCGATGAATCTACAAGGGGCCATTATATACTGGCACAGATGCATGTATGAGGTATGAGGTGCTGTATTAGGCTACCTTCACATCTGCGTTAGTGATTCTGACAGTCTGTTCTAGCAGAGAACAGCCTGCTGGAATTCCCTGGCTCCGGCACTGCTGGATACAGAATGCCCGCTGGTCCCATTAACTCTAATGAGGTCCAGCAGAGATCCGGCCACATTCAGCCAAAAATGCTGAGAATCAGCGGGACACAAACCTCTGCATGCTGTGGTTTGTGACCAGCCGGATCGTAGTGCTTCAGGTGTAGCCTCACCCTGTGTTTTGTATTGCTGTATGTATTGTTAGGAGGGAATAGATTAATTTGAGTATTTAGCATGGGGGTGGGAAGGCCCAGGCACAATCTTTGCACAGGCGCCCTTTGCTGTCTGTGTCTGCCTCTGGCGAGGCTATACATTGGACAGACAAGATCAGAAGCAGTTAGGCACTGGCAGGCTACACATGGAATAGACAGGATCAGAAGCAGATAGGCACTGCCAGACTAGACATGGAACAGACAGGATCAGAAGCAGTTACACTGCCGGGCAAAACATGGAACAGATACGATACAAAATCAACAACAATGCTTTACCAGGCAACACCACACAGAAGGGCAGATGGCAAAAAACCCCGGGTCAGCAGCAAGGGGCTACACCCAGCAAGGCACAAGACAGAACTGACCCCAAGCCCCACAGCTCACAGATAGAAATATCTGTAATAATGAGGGCACCTGATAAGACACATCCAGTAACAGACCAGGGAATGTTAATCCCACCAGAACCAGGAGTAACCAGAAGCATATAACATACAAACACAAGTGTCATTTCACACCAGTCACAGAATGCTGTAGCCAGCACGCCCCAAACAACAGCCAGCATACACAGGATAACTGCAGCCAGTACGAGGTTACAGGCAGCCAGCCTACACAGCAACTAGGAGTGACAGAACTGCACAGTGATACAAACACAAATGCATCCATACTCAAACCCTGTTCACACACAAGGCCACAGCCAGCACACATAAGAGAAACCAGCATACATGGGAACACCAACAGCCAGTACACAAAGCGCATGCAGCCAGTCTGCACGGCACCAGTGATAGGAGCCACAGAGATATGGACATGGGGAGACACAAACACAGGCAACAGTTCACACACAACACCGTAGCCAGCACGCAGCCCCAAGCAACCAGCATCCACAGGAATCAGTCTACAGCCAGAACTCGAGAGGGCATGCAGTCAGCCTACACGGCACACAACTGTCACAGTGAACTGCACTGTGACAGCTAGGTTCGATTTGCGCATTTTTTAAAATATCCCTGATGGAAGTGTTTCTTAAAACATGGTACAATTAAAGGGCATCGGTCACCTCGATTAAGCACTATTCACTGCAGTACTACATGAATGGTACTGCTGACATGGAGTCCGATTTGCTACTTCATATGCCTATACTTCCTCCATTACCCCGCTCCAATACAATATATTAGTAGAACCCATGAGCTGCAAGCACTTAATGAGGAGGGCCTCTTTGGAGCAAGCAAATGGGTCCTCCTATGGGTGCTTTGGTGCGGCAGAGTGGAGGAATGGGGGGAGTATACACATACAAAGCAGCCATCTGGACTCATCCGTAGTACTATTCATGTAGTACTGCAGTCAATAGTGCTTAATCCAGGTGACAGATTCTCCTTACAATCTGTTAATATGGGGCAACCTTTTTTCTTAAGTGGAGTAATTAAGAGGTCTGCTTCAACAGAAGGCCAGTTGTTATGCCCATATACCCAAAGACACTGGTGTCTATTCACTGTAACCCTTAAAGAGGTTGCCCAGTTTCAGGAGAAAAGCAGACAACCCCCGGGATCTGCCTGCAAAACAGAAGTGGTAAGTGCTTATCTGACAGATTCTGTGCTGTTGTTCCGGTTCTCCTAGCCAGGCTCTGTTTACCTGGCTGCAGTGGTGACATCATCTCGACAACACTTGACTGCTGCAGCTAATTCCTGGCCTCAGCTGTGCACTCGCCAAGGTGGATTGCAGGTGGATACCGAGGTGGATTGCGGAGGGCCCAGCTTTCAAGAGGAAACCAGACAACCCTCAAGCCCTGCCTGCAACCAAGAAGTGGTAGGTACTTACCTGACAGATCCCATGCTGTCAATCTGGTTCTCCTAGATGGGCTCTGTTTATTTGGCTGCAGTGGTGTCATCAAATAGATAACACGTGACTGCTACAGCCAATCACTAGTCTCAGCAGTGCATCTGGCAGATCGCAAGGTTTGCCTGGTTTCCTCCTAAAACTTGGTAACTAGAGATGAGCGAACGTGCTCGTAACGAGCACTGTACTGCTCGGCTCCCCTGCGCTCGCATGGGCGCAGGCAGCCGCTTCCGTCCTCCTCACCCAACGGAAGCGGCTGCCTGCGCCCATGCGAGCGCAGGGGAGCCGAGCGGTACAGTGCTCATCTCTATTGGTAACCCCTTTCATTTTTTTTTTACCATATCACAACTTTCTAAATAATATTAATATGTATATCTACAGTATATAAGAAACAAACATATCTTTATCCAAATGTCATTAAATGATCTCACAAAACACATCTGAACTAATATCTGAACAGGGGCAAAGTGTACACAGGTGGCAGGAAGAAAAATATATGCAGACGCTATCTGGTAACACAAGGGATGGTGATGTAGTGACATCCATTTAATGCTGTGCATCCTTTCTTCCTAGTGTGGATAAAATCAAACAACTGCAGCGATAAGCATGTTAGAAATGAAAACAGAATTAAAGTCCAGCAGAGTCTTGACAAAATCACATTGTTAAATGTTGATATGATTACCTATAAAATCTGATTAAAATACAGCAAAAACATAGATATATCCATAAAGCTATACATATATGAAATGGATGACATCAATGTTACCTATATAAATACTGGAGAAAAACATAACAGTTAAATAGGCTACGCATTTCTGTGCTTTACAGTCGTGAGCTGCCCCTGCTGCCCATTGCTGCTTTCTATTAACTCTGCACAGTAGGTAAAACAACCCCTGCTGCTACCTGTGACTAAGCTGTGAAGATCATAGCTGTCAGGAGTTAATAGAGGTCACATTTTTTTATGGTTATACATAGAAAATTTTAAATGCACACACACACAAAGCCTTTTCTGTTTATATTATTCTTAATTACTCCAATATATCTGATGTATCAAATAAAAATGAAATGAGACGTATCAAGAGAAAGCTAAATTCATTATTTGCTAAGTGTAAACATAGTATACTGACCATCAAAAATATACAAAACTATATTAACTTTTACTATTACTGTAAGTTAGTGTTTATTTTACTGTGAGGTGATTGCCTATCGTGTCAGTTTTAGCATATATGTTTCAATATATGGACTTTTTTTTGCATTAGAGTTCAGATCTAAAGAAGATATATACACACATACAAAATATATAAATTAAGTATGAGTAACAAAAGATACATTTATTATATTTAGACATTTGCCTTAAAAATTGACTGAAAAGAGTACAGTATAATAAGTTGCTCGTACCTCAGTTATTACTAATCTCCCATAGTATGAAACCAGAATAAAACTATCCCTACCCAGTTAGGCATTGACCAGTTTTTCAGATGCAGTTTTGAAGCTAAAGCCAGGTATGGATTGTAAAGGGAGTATAAGTATCAGATGCTACTCATCTCCTTTTTTTAATCCACAATTGGTTTTAGCTTCAAAACTGCATCTGAAAACTTGATCATGTATGGGTAGCCTAAAGGATCTGATGGTCACATCTGAAAAAGCTGTCCACTATATTTCAGAAGAAAGTTCTCCCAAACAAATCTGAGCTCTACTGTATCTCTAGGAGATGCATCAATAAATCTACTTCCTTTATTCATAAATACACCACTCAGATCCATAAATTTCATAAGCTAGGCTCTGATCTTTATGCATACAAAAAACCACATCTGAAACTAATATGTAGAAAAAGAGACATTATTACCGTACTTATTCATGAACATGAACTATAAATTGTCATAAAAAGGTACACATTCAACAGAGCTGGAAGAACTGAGTGAATTGTCAGCTGGCAATTCCTGATATAAGGTATTAGTATGGTGAAGCCTTCTGTCAATTTCTTTTTAAAAGGGCCGTTCTATGAGGACCACTCATTCTTAAAAGACACCCCCCTTTCCCAACAGGACCATGATGAAATGTTTTTTTCCCCAGTGATTTCCACTAAGGATTTATGATGTCCATACATAAAAGTTAAAGGGGTTGTCCCACAAAAAATATTCTGCAGTTTTCAAACAAGCACCTAGATCTAAGTACTTTTGTAATTGCATGTAATTAAAAATTTAGTATAAGCACAGAGTTATTCAATAAAATGTATCTGTACAGCGCCACCTGTTTCTTTGTCCAGCTTAGTGAGATGGCCGCACATGCTCAGTTCCATTCTTCAACTGCCTCCTGAGCTGTGATAGGGAGAGCTGAGACACGCCTCCTAATCTGCAGCACAAAAGACACTCCCCTTGAGCTGCTAGCTTGATATAAATCTAGCAAAGCAATGAATGGGGAGATCTCTGGATCCATGTGATGTACAGGGCTGGTTCTAGCTTTGTTAGAAAGAGATTGTCATGGACAATATGATGTCTGATTTTCATGTTTTACATTAATCATGGGATAACCCCTTTGATGGGAAAAACAATTTAAAGAGAACCTGTTATTTTCTATTTCAATGCCACTTTTGTCTGTAAATATTATCCACAGCAGTATTTTTGGCATCTATTGTAAAAAATATATTGTAAAAAGTGCTGAATCTTTAATACGTGTCTGGGCATTCTTTGTATGAGTAATTCATGGTCTAACAGCACCTTCTCAGGTGTACTCACAGTTTCTACCCATGGGGAATATACAACATACTATAGGCAGAATCTTATTAAAAATATTAGAGAAATGTAAAGAGATAAGGACTATCAGTTCTGAAATCTAAGAGAATGTCAGTCAAGCAAGAGGTGAAGCAATGGTGCACAAAACAGAGCTGCCCCACGTATGGTACATCAAAAACCTTACTTGCATAAAAATAAAAATAAGCACTCAGGATTACAACACTGGACTTTAAGAAGAAAGATATGGTTATGTTTTGTGGCTACTACCCTAGAGGCGAAAGACTCCCTTTAAGAATCAAAAACAACTTTTTAGGAAACATATGGGAAATTTCAATTCTTTAGGTGAATTAGGTGATATAATTTAGTTTTTTAAGTGAATTAGACTTACAGTCAAAATGTATAAGCCAATTAAGAACTAAAGCAAATCCTGAAAATGCTTTAAAGTCTGAAAATTAGTTCTAGACATACCATCCACAGGAGTTCATGTAAAGGGGCAAAGTAAAGGGCAGAGATCCGCAATAAAGACAGCACGGACAGCATGATACACTAAGGCTACTTTCACACTAGCGTTAGCACGGATCCGGCACCTAAAGGGTGCCGACGGATCCGTGCTAACGCTATACATGTGTGGAGCCGGAGCAGCGCTCCGGCCCCACACATGACACACATTAAAACAACACACAGACTACATACAAACAAACATACAGACATACATACAAACATACAGACATACATACATACTCACATACTCCCGGGACGCCGGCAGAACGTCTTCACGCGCCTCCTGCGCGCAGTGATGACGATTCCCCACAGCGCCCTCTGCTGGGCGCAGTGGGGAAACGTCATCGCAGCGTGCAGGAGGCGCGTGAAGACCTGCTGCCGGCGTCCCGGGAGTATGTGAGTATGTATGTATGTCTGTATGTTTGTATGTATGTCTGTATGTTTGTTTGTATGTAGTCTGTGTGTATGTATGCCGGATCCGGAATGACCCCCCATTGGAAATCAATGGAGGACAGATCCGGATTACTGGTGTGTCCACACCAAACGGATCCGTCCCCATTGACTTCCATTGGGGGTCATTCCGGATCCGTCTTGGAGCGGATGCCTGGACCGGAGAGCAAACCGCAGCATGCTGCGGTTTGTTCTCCGGTCTGAAGACGGAACGGAATGCTTTCAGGAGCATTCCGTTGTCTTCAGTTCAGTTTTGTCCCCATTGACAATGAATGGGGACAAAACTGAAGCGTTTTTTTCCGGTATTGAGCCCCTTTGACGGAACTCAATACCGGAATTTAAAAACGCTAGTGTGAAAGTAGCCTAACCATGAAGAAATATCAAGATGCACACACTTACATATTGTAATCTACATGATAACCAGATAATCCAACAAAATACTTTATGGGAGAGAGTAGTCGTAAACAGTCTATGTGAAATGATTGGCTGATAACACGTTGTTAACAAGTTAGAAGGCCAAGAATATGTATATTTTATATATCCAAAGACAAATTATTGACTAATACTGATTAATAGTCATATTTTTAACAATATTGAGAAATCCATGATAGACTTGGTTGGGCCACAGGGGGCAAAAGGATATGTCAGCATGGAATATTAAAACGTACGTGGAATGTGACATGACTACACATTGGGTGATATTTATCAAACTGGTGGAATGTAGAACTGGCTTAGTGGCCCATAGCAACCAATCAAATTTCAGATTTCATTTTCCAAAAAAGCTCTGAAAATGAAAGGTGGAATCTGATTGGTTGTTATGGGCCACTAAGCCAGTTCTATTTTACAACAGTTTGATAAATCTCCCCCATAGCCCCTTGCATGTATAACATGGTTGTTAATAGTCCATAAAAAGATAGACAAATTTTTGCATATAAATAAAACTAGTGTTAAATACGGACTTAATGAATCTTAGAAGCTGGAGGAGCATGGGCAGGTTAGGCACTGCTGGCATATGCTTCTAATGAAAAGCTGTGACACATGCCACTATATGAGCCATATAGATATATAGTCATATAGTGGCATACATTATCAGACTGAAAAAAGTATATACCGCACATTACACTTTTCTTACTGCATTCTTTTTACCACAGGCCTTGTGGTTCCTTCATAACCTGTTTATGCGAAGGAAGACTGGCTGATTGGGAATGTCTTTGATCATTTGATTAATTTCTTCCATACTCAATATCAATCATCACATTCTTGCTATATGGTATTGTGGATGTAAAAACAATATCTTAATATAATGGACTGTATTGCCACATATGGGCAATGACATTGAATTATCTTCAAAAAGTCCAATTACCTTCTACATTTCCTGTAAAAAATATGTGATCAGTATGTGATCCTAGACTAAATGGTGAAGCCAATGACAATTTCTTTTTCTTTTTCAGAGTAAACTTGCAGACAGCTCAGAAGAATTGATGTGGTTGCCACCCCATGACAAACCACAGTAAATTAAGATATAATGCACCAGAACTAAAAGAGGACTTTTTCCTGGGAATTACATGTCACAAAAAGATCACCCACTATCTTTTGTCATTGCTATTTTACAATGAGCTTTAAAATAACAGCTCTGAACTGTATGTAATGCCTCTGGTTTTTAGAGTAGTCTTTTACTCTACAGCCAGAATCGGAGGTAACTCCAATTCCAATTGTTCACCCTTTGATTGTCCAGTCTGGGACCACACACCATGATCAGAGGGGGTCATTGGGTCCCGGTAGAGATGAGCAAAATTATGTTACAGAATTGTTTTGTCCAATCAGCGGGGCTGTTAGGATCGATGTGTCCAACCAGCAGGACTTGTGGAAATGAAGAAGCCCTGATGACTGGACAAATTGATTCTGTAGAATCATTTTGCTCATCTCTAGGTCCCAGTGATCTGATTGGAGCCTCTGAAGTCAGCTGTGGGGACCTACAAAGTACCCAAGGACTGTAGGTTTAGTAATCCTGCTGTTAGGGCACACTAATATTGCCCTAAACACATTCTGTGCCATAAAGACACAGAACATAATGTATCAGCATATAGTAATATGCTAACACATTATAGGCATAAAGTAATTTTGTAAGACAGTAATTCCTTAATGGGATTTTAAAAAATGTAATACTCAGAGGGTCAGTGGGATGTAAACTGATTTCATTTGTAAATCTGATCACAGGTCCTCTTTATTTACCTCTGTTCTGGCCACTCCTGACCCAATAAAAAAAATAGGATACAGAAGATAAACTAGACATTAACCTAGCATCAAAATGCTAAGAAATATGCAAAACATTGTTTTCACATTGTTACTATGACATGATAGAGGAAATAAAAAATAAGGATGCTTTAGAACCGGAATAACATTACTAATGTCCCATGGCATCAAATCCCAAAAAGAGTGAATATAAATTATAGTTGTGATCACTTTTTTAACATAAAAATCTAGGTTAACTCATTTCTTACTTACTGTATATTACAGTAATTTTTTAGCACATTAATATGGCGACAAGAAAAAAGCTCATACACATTTCTAATGCATGTCTTTAACAGTGATTGATTGTATAGTGGTTGAGTTTATTGAGCTCTCTCCTCTGTGGGGTCTATGTTAATAACAGTGTGAAATGCCCACCCCTCTTTCTGATTTCCTTTTAGTACACAACTCCACTTCTCTGTGGCTCTTTACAGAACAATTTGCTCTGGTGGTACCATAAAGAGGTATCAATTCAAATGGCCCCCTTTCATTGTACTGGAGTCAGAGGCTGTCATTCCTGGTCAAACAGAGGTCTGTCACTAAGACAAAGCAAACCTAAATGTATCCATGTTCCCAGCCCAGCAGGGTCGAGATGTAATGTGACATGAGTTGTAAAGGGTCAATATGATATAATTCGGCGCAGCCAACCAGATAGTCACCTTTATTGTTTCAATAAAATAACATCTTAAAAATTTTTTATACCTGTTGTATACCTGAGCAGATGAATAATATGATCTCGATCAGTTTATGTTTAGTCTAAAACAGTAAAAGCTGCATTTTAATATTTTTTAAATGCAAAATCATGCAACAAAGCTCATTATATTAATATGCAGAATTTTAGATACTATTTTATCTACCAAAATGTTGGTGTTTGAAAGATTATAATGGCAGTGGTAATCACCTATTTTACTAGTAATGAACACTATGTAACCATGACCAGGAAGAGAGTATTTTCTCAATCTAAGGACTCATGCACACGATCCTATTTTTTTTCCCCGTTTTCGTAATGTGGATAGTAATAGGATACATTCTATTTTTTTGCGGAATGGACATACGGACATACAGAAACAGAATGCACACGGAGTAACTTCTGTTTTTTTTGCGGACCCATTGAAATTAATAATTCCGTATACAGTCTGCAAAAAAAACGGAAGTTATTCAGTGTGCATTCCGTTTCTGTATGTCCGTATGTCTGTTCCACAAAAAAAAATAGAACATGTCCTATTATTGCCCACATTATGGACAAGGATAGTACTGTTCTATTAGAGGTCAGTTGTTCCGTTCCGCAAAATATGGAAATCACACGCATGTCAATATATGCGGTCATGTACATGAGCCCTAACAGTATGTGAATGCCAATGCCTCTCAAGAAACTAAGATTGAGCACAGTGCACAATTGAGCAAGATAACACATAAACCTCACATGTACCTGTATACACAAGGAATTGCTCTGACAAGTCAGTTCCAACAATCTTGCACGTATATAAAACAGCATTCAAATAATAAGTTAAAGAGAGTACAAGATGTACTACTTAAATAATATTGTCTCCCACATACATAAAAACTGTGTTTAACATACTCCCTACCAATTAAATGATAATTTATGATTAAAAAAGGAGATACAATATTTATACAAATAATTACTAGACAATCTTTATTGATTATTCAATGTCAATAATATGCAATAGGTGTCCTCCTTACAGCACCTAGATGGAGTGCCTAAAGGATTAAAAAGAGACCATTAGAAATTAAAGCCACAGTATTTGGTGTGTTGTCAATGTATAATTCTGCTTGGCTTAACCCTATTACAAGTTTATATCAATCCAAAGAGTTACTGCAAATGAGGACTACTTGCCCTGCCACTGAATGGACATAAACTTGGATATCCACTTTTCTATTTCAAAGTTAGATCTTGGGCAGTAGATCAAGTACAAATGAGGCTCTCTGATTTGGCTCATAAAGTGTAGTTCTGAGTGGAAAACCCTCTCAGTCATGTCTATGTACCTCGACCAAGGCTGACTAAAGAAGACAGCTCCTAACCAAATAGTTAAGATGAAATTATGGCCAAATTGTTCTCCTATTAATGATGCTCAATAGAGGATAGAATGCCTAACAATGGAAACCATCATGGGATCTATTATCTAACTAAAAGAAACCTTTATATTAAAGAAAAATGCTTGGGCAGAAGAAAATTATTTGGTAAAGTACAGGCCAACTTTTTTAACTGATGACCTAACTTCTGGATAGGTCATCAGTATCTGATTGCTGGGGGTCAGACTCCCAGGACTTGAGAAGGCACCAGTGCTCACAGTAGCACCATGGACTTCTGTCAACTCATCAAGCACGGTGCCATACATGTATAGCGGCTGTGCTTGGTATCACAGCTCATCCCCATTCACTTCAATGGGGCTGAGCTTCACCTAGGCCATTGGACCAGTGAACGTGACATCACATGGCCTAGGAAAAGCTACAAGATGGCTGCAGTGCTACTATGAGCACTTTTGCCTACTCAAACAGCTGGTCTGCAGGGGGTATGGGTGTCAGATCTCCACCGATACTAATAACCTATCCAGAGGATAGGTCATGAGTAGAGATGAGCAAAGTTTAGAAAACTTCAATTTGGCTGCTTCTCTGAATTTCACAAAGAAATTTGCTTTGTGATGAATTACTTAATCACGAAGCCCTTTTCTTTGTGAATATCGCGCGCAATGACAGAGAATGGCGAATGTGCCATGTCCTGTCACTGAACTCCTCAGATGCCATGTACATCGCTGATCGCAGTATCCATTTGAGCATGAAGATTGAATATCCTGTGCAAAATCTAGTGTGGCGTGTGATAACATCATTTTGCTGGCTGGCATGGTGATGACATACATCACTGTGCATGAGATTTTGAGTGGGATCTTCAATCAAGATGGCTGTGGCGGCATCTTCACGATCAAATGGATGAAGTATGTTTTTTTTTTTACCGCCATTTCCTGGAAAATTGGAAGTTCGACTTTGCGTCAAATTTCCCTCAAATTCGGATCAAAGTCCACTTCAGATACTTCACTTCGCACATCAGTATATTCATCAGTATGAAAGCCTTGAAAAACTCATAACATCTAACCATGTAAGTAGATCAAATCACATAGATGAAAGTCATCAGCAGTCTTTAATCACTTAATAACTGAGGCTTTTCACTCTTTTATGGTCAACTTACAATTGGTTGAGTTGCAACAACACTCACATTTCTTCAATGTGTATTTTCATTTCCATTTATTTGATATACTGAAAAATCTCCTTTTACGAACACACAATCAACCATTCATTTGTGAACAGACTATGTTCAAGAGACTACTGACTGATTTATGGTACTTTGCAAACATCAGCAAGACACTTGTAGAAAATAAACACTTGAAGAAGAGATGAAATACCTTATCAGTAATTACTGATATAAACATCATCACACTGAGCAGACTAAATATAATACTGACAGAATTATTATAAAAGGATGCTTGTATTGCAAACAAGTAATGTCCGACTTTATGGAGGTCATGCAATGAGCATCTCGTGCTGAGCAGAGACCAAAAAGAAGCTAAAAGGTCATGACACTGCATATCACTTTCATGAAATCACACATGGAATATTCCAAGACCTCTGTTTTTTATGTTACTTTAACACAGCTTTTATATCGATTGGCAAGTGTGTAATTGCAATAGAGAAATTACTGGCAATGATCCCCCTGTTTTGCTAGGGTGGTCCTCACTCAACACTTCTTTTTCTACTCACAGCAGAACCATCCAGATCTGCACTGGGCTCCCTACTGTGTGCACTCTTTGGCAGCTGCTAGACCTAAATCAAACAGAATTCCTTTTCAGAAATACTTAGTAAATGCAAATTTATTTAGACCTAGGCCAGCATATGGATTGATTTGACACAAACGCTAATATTAACAGAAAGCTTTGCATGTATTTCAAATGCTTTCATGGGTCTTTGATAACTTATAGATTATGAAATGGGATATATGTTAAAACTTTTAGATGTGTTTTTCTATTCAAACTAAATCCATTTAAAATAAGTGAAACGGCAATTTGTATGCTAAATGTATAACGCCCATATGCATAATTACATTCATACTGTACACACACACACACACACCAGTAAAACAGCACTCTTTGGATGACTACCTTCTTATACAACTGTGTTTGAAAAAAGGCTGGTGCAAAAGCAAAGGCCTGTAGTTAAAGTAAGCAAATTTTTTTATTGAACAATGAGAACTGTACTTTGGTTGCTATGAGCAACAGAATCCGTCCAAATCATCCTGTATTACTGTTATTGCAGTATTTAATGGGGTAGTCCTGGATTGATTTAAAATAGTCGCCATCAAACTGCCCTAGAATGTGAGCAGGATTGGTTGTGTCCACTTGCAGAGCTGCCTATGTAGCCGAGAAGGTGAGACCTCACTATATATTACACTCTGACACTTGCATAAACTACATATTGGTGAGTGTTCCTGTCAGGCTGCTCAGCCATGATGGCATATCGTAGGCCAGGTCACATAATTATCATCTATTGTAGAGCAGTGTAGTGTGTAGAACCCTTTAAAAAGTCAAAATGAACACCTAAAATGTATTCACTCTGAATTAGCCACATCAACAAGCATCCCCACTTAATCTTAGATAGTATCATGGTTATACAGACCTGTAACTTCCCCTTCCCTCCATCTCCTATGATGGCATTTCTAAGCATGCGTGTCACAACTGACACACAAGCAGTTGAAAAAAAAGGGACCCACCATGATGATGTTTCATAAGGTAGAAATATGCACAGACACTGTCTGGAGGCTGAGCTGCAGTAGGAAAACCAGTATGCTGTAACAGTTACTTAAAGGAGTATTTGTACCTCAGGAATACATAGCAGGATAGATGTCCATTGAAGTATATGGACAATGCAGGAAATGGAAATCTGTAAATGGGGGTTACAGGACATCCATTCTCCTGGTTCCCCCAGAGGTGGTACAATGCCTAAATATGCCTTTAACAGTTTTAAAGGGTTTGTCACATTAGAAACTTTTTTACCCTCAGAAATCATATTTTAATAGCATTGTGTTGAAAAATGCATGGTATAGCTATGGTACAACTGATAGATCCACACAGTCTGTTTTTTTCAGTTACAAATATATTTGGATGCTGTGTTATAACACAAGAACCAAACCACAAACGTCAAGTAGAAAGGCCGTTGGTGTCATCGGCATTTCTAGTCTTGGCTGCCAGGCAAAAGAAGAAGTTATACCTAACTGGTTCTGTAGATTCTGGAGGGAACCATTTTGCATTGCATGTTCCTTCAAAATATATTTTTTGAAAAATGTGAAATAAATGCCTTGCTACTGCAATTAACTGAGATCTGAGATGTTAATTTCAGTAAATGTAGACTTGTGAAAAATATACTTTAAAGGCATATTAAGTCTGATTTTATGCATTAAATACTGTAAAAACACAATTTTATCATACAAATACTAAATTACATATAGCCAAGCCAATGTCAATAGAAGGTATTTAACACTACTCTACAACTGAGAACAGATTCTTGTTACCTTAAAATAACTATGAAATGGTCAAGTGCTATTATTATACTAAGTTGGTAACTTGCACATTTTTTCTTTTATAACTTCAGCCAAAGTACAAAGCCATTTATTAATTAGATTTACTCTTCACAGCAACCAATGCCATTTAAGCTTTCAAAATCTGGAAACAGTGTGCACAGATAGGACATATTATGCAATTTAAAAGATATTTATTATGAATCTGTGAGCCATAGTGGTCGAATAAGGTAAATCTGTATTGATCCACATATTTTTTGCTCGATAAATATACAATGCGTTCGGAAAGTTTTTAGATTCTTTCACTTTTTTATTGTTTTGTTTGTGGTCTTGAGTTTTCCCCATTACTTTGCACTCAATATCTCATAAAAAAAGTGAGAACAGAACTTTAGAAATGTTAGCAATTTAATTAAAAAAGAGTGACCTAATTTTACATGAACATAAGTTCATTTCAGACCCTGTGTTATGACACTTGAAACTTCGCTCTGGAAGCCTCCCATTTTTGTCGATCATCTTTGAGATGTTTCTAAACCTTCACTAGAGCCCATCTGTGGTACATTCAGTTAATTGGATATAATTTTGAAGGACACACCCCGCTTATCCCGCTTATATAAGGTCTCACAGCTGACAATGCATATCATAGCAAAAGCAAAGCCATAAGGAGAAAATAATTGCCTGTAGAGATCAGACACAGGATTGTATGGAGGCACAAGAAGATTGCAACACCCAGGCCTCTTCCTAGAGCTGGCTACCACACCAAAATAAATAATCAGGGAAAAAGTGCCTTGGTAAGAGAGGTGACCAAGAACCTAATGAGCAGTCTGGCTGAGCTCCGAAGATTCTGTGTGTATATGGGAGACACTTCCAGAAGATCAATGATAGCATTCCATCAATCTAAGAAAACACATGAAAGTTTGCAGAAAAAAAAACACTTAAAGGACTTTCAGACTATGAGAAACAAGATTCTCTGGTCTGATAAAACAAAGATGAAATCATTTGGCCTTAATTCAGCATCATGCTGTGTGGGTGTTTTCAGTGGATGGGACAAGGAGACTGGTCAGGGTTGAGGGGAAGCTGAATGGAGCAAAGTATATAGATATTCTTAGTGAAAACCTGATCTAGAGTGCTTTGGACCGCAGACTGGGTGAAGGTTTACCTTCCAACAAGACCCTAAGCACATCCAAGAAAACACAGGAGTGGCTTAAGCACAATTCTGTGAATGCCCTTGAGTGGCCTAGCCACAGCCCTGACTTGAACACAGTCGAACATCTCTGGAGAGACCTGAACATGGCTGTCAACCAACAGTCTTCTTCCAACCTGGCAGAGATTGAGAGGATCTGCAGAGAAGAATGACAGAAAATCCCCAAATGCAGATGTACAGATGTGCTGTAATAGCTGCCAAAGGTTTTTCAACTAATTTCAACTATGTGATGCAGGAGGAGCAAGTCACTGCTGCATCCACTGACTTGCTGCAGCAGTGTCAAACCACAAGTTTATATCCAGGAAGCCAAGCGGGGACTAAGCTTTGGGAAGTAGGTAAGTATGCTTCCTTTTGCAGGTCTGTCCAGAAGGGAGAGTTTGTCCCCCCCCCCCCAAACTGGCACTACCCTTTTAAACCCCTATACAGGGATGTGGACTTCACTGCAAGGAAGCCACTAGGCTGCTACCTCATTAGATAGTCTCAGTGTGGTTGACAACTGACCCATGGAGGTGAGAGACACCAGTGCGCAGCACAGAGAAGTCAGGCAATAAGTGTAGTCTGAATATGGGTCAAGGTCAGGTAGGTGGAGTACTAACATAACCAGAAGACATCTGAGGTTGGGGCAGGTGGCTAAGGAGCAATACGAGGAACAGGCAAAAGGTCAGAGCAGACAGCGTGGATTCAGAGTGGGTATGCCAGAGTTCAGTACACAGGTAGTCAGACTGGATATTGTATCTTGGCTGGTAAACTATACACTAGGAAATGGGGAGAGTGCCTTAAATACCCAGAGACATCCAGCCATTGGCTGGAGAAGCTTTCGGATGTGGTGGCCCTTTAAGAGACCGAATGTGAGTGCATGCCTGCCCTATAGCACAAGTCAGGAGGCCTAACAGAAACTTGCTGATCACAGCTACAATGACACTGGTGGCCTGGAGAGTCACTGGCAGGTGAGTGGGGTAGCGTGGGGAAAGCGGCAGGCACTTAGGGTCTCTTGTGCAGCAGAAATCAGAAACTAGACTATCGTATGACAGCTGCTCTAAATGCCAGTTTAGGCAGAAGTGCAGATCCAGGCTGATTAAACCATTATTTGCTGCTGTGAATAGCAACTGTGGGATCTAAGTGGTTTAGAAGAAGCGGATTCCCTCTCAGTCATTGGCACTGACGCAAATGAGATCGAGAGGTGCTGTTGCTTTAGTATGGCAGCCAGGGGCCTATTGAAGGCCTCCAGGTCTGCCTGCAATATATGCCCATCAGGTACTGACAATATAATACACTGTACTGCATAAGCATAAGCAATACAGTTTATTATAGAGGTGATAAGAAGATAGTCAAAGTCCCCTTGTAGAACTCATAAATACTAAAAATATAAATTAAATAAAGTTTCATTAAATTAAAAAAAATCTTAAAATTAAAAAATGCACCCTTTTCCATAGAAAAAATGCTATTCAATGGAACAATTTGCAAAAATAAAATACCCTCCTCATATTGCTGCTTCTGTAATGACCCCCCACTATATACATACTACTATATATAATTATCAGAAAATTCATCCATTAATTCCTCACGGTAAATGGCGTGCTTATTTGCAACAATAGAGGAAATACAAAAGCTATCAAAAAGTGTTATGTACCCCAAGATAGTAATAGTAATGACAACCACAAGTATTGGATATTGGTATGTGGCGATAAAAAAAGTAGTAAAACTTTAAAAAACATATGTATTTGGTATTGCTGTAATCATACTGACCCAGAAAAGGAAGGTATCATGTCATTTATGCCAAAAACTCTGTGGCAGTATTGCATTTTTTTTACCATCCCCCAGTAAGTTAATCAGTAAATTATGTGTAAAAATTTACCACATAAAACAAGCCCTCATATGATGACATCAATGGAAAAATGAAAAAGTTATAGCCCTTAGAATGCAACAATATAAAAATGTATTCAATTTCTTGGTCACTAAGGCCCAAAATAGGTTGGTCAATAAGGGGTTAAGATCCATTCTTCATTGTCCATTTTCACTTGGTAGGGAAAAACAGTAAAACGTGAGCAAATTAACACAACTGAAATAGTTTCTGGTGTTGAAAAATGACCAAACTGTTTTAGAATGTGTTTTTCATCATGTAAACAGATGGGAAAATGTTCAAAAAGAAGATAATTAGATTTAGTCTCTATTCCCTAGGATAAAGAGTACAAATATGCTTGTTTGAAACAAGCCAAGGCTTTGTGTTTAAGGTAACAGAAAAGGAAATAACTTATCAAAGGGGCCTATCAGAAACTTTGTTCCCATCCCAGTCAGAAACCTCCAGACCCCTGAGCACTAAACAGATTGAGGGTCATCTGTAACGGGCAATAGACTATGACAAAGGCATGTCAGGATATAAGTAGCGGTACGTCATAGCAAGAATTGATACATATTGTGGTTTCAGAGGATGTGCTTTTCTCTGCCCTTTGACATAACAAGACATTCTAAGGAATTCAAAGAAGCCTGAGTTGATTATTTTTGAAGTAAAAGGAAAAATGCATCATAAAGGTAAAACATTTGTGCATGTGTATGCATTATTTTTCCATGCAAGAAAGTTTAGATGTTACTTCCAGCTTCACTCAGTTTCATCAATAATGCTAATAGTGTCATTTTAAAGGTGGCTTCAGTTTTGCATCAAATGAGTGGGAGGAGCTATAAACCAGCTGGGTGTTGTTAGGGGCTGTGCTGGAGCTGTGGAAGTGAAATGAGCAGTGCATCATGGGTTTGGTTGGATACAGCAACAGGAAATGCTACATACAGGATTAAAACAAACCAGAGTGATTTGTTTACATGGTGAAAATGGAACAGGAGAGTCCAAATTGAAAAAAAAAAGCATGTAGAAGATGTAAATGATGTAAGCAAACATATCTGTTAAAAACCATAGTAATCCCAGGGACCAATATATTACAAGTATAAACGTTATTTAAGAAGGAACTAATGTGACGTTGTAATGAACCTATGGTTTTAGGAAGTTATTTCAAAGAGATGTATGTTCCATTTTCTCAACTGGCAAGTTCTTCCATCCCACATTTTTGGTCTATTTAGGGGATTCTATAGATTTCCAGTTAAGGAGCATGTGCAGATTTGCTTTTATTGTTATATAGCTCAAATTGTGAGGAGGATAACAAAAGTAAAATTAGTTCAGAAGAACATTCTATACTGCAAACACATTTTGGTTTAGGTGATTTTCCTCCGGTTGGCCAGCATGATGCGTGATGCCGTCAGTGCGCACCACGCAAGATTTCTTGTGCGATCTTCAAACAAGATTGCCATGGCGGCCTCTTTGCACTCAAATGGATAAGGTGAGTATTATTTATTTATTTATATTTTTAAAGGATTAACCCCTGAAAACCCTCACTGTCATTGTCAGATGCCGCGATCAGTGACAGTGGGCTGAACAATCGCCTTTCTTCATCTTTGCGCCTGCTACTTACAAAGAAATGCGCTTCGTGGCAGTTATTTGTTACAAAGTGAATTTCTCTGTGAAATTCGGCAAAGCAGCCGAATCAAATTTTTGAAAATTTCGCTCATCTCTAACTGCAGATTTTAAAATCCACAAAGTCGGTCAGTTTCCACACGGAAAATATATGCAAAGTGTACAAGATCTTTGTCAAATGTCATTCACTTTGCTGGTACTGTATTAGGCTGAAGTCCTTCTGCAAGAAATTCACAGAAAAAACTGCAGGTAGCCTTGAGATTAAAGAGGTTTTTTCACTTTGGTGACATATCGCTAAAAGATAGGGACTTGCACTTATCTCCAGAACAGGCCCCTGAAAGTGAAGGAGAGCACACTGAGCATGCACAGTGTGCTCTCCATTCATTTTTATGGGAATTCTGAGTGAGTGTGTCACATAGAAAAAAATGGCAAGTGTACTGCACAAACACTATCACTGCTTATTCACTTTTATGGGACTGTTGGAGATAGCTGAACCAGCACTTGGCTATTTTCAACAGTCCAATAGAAATGAATGGAGGGTGGCTGTGTATTCAAGGCTGCTTTCCACCCACTTCGGGGACCTATTCCTGGAGATAGGTGTGAGTGCAATAATGTTAAAAGTGCATTATATTATATGTTCTCTCAGTATTAATTTCCTTCTAGAATTATATTCTTCTGGGATTCTGGGAAGTGCGCCAGTTCTGGGTGTGCAGCCAAAGAGTGAACAAACCGACAAAATAGATAAGTATGAGGGGAGTATAAGGGATCACCCCCCTTCTGCACCAATCAATGTAAATCTCAAATGTTATGTTTATGGTTTATGAAGGTTGGCTTGTATCCGCCACCTTATCTGTAAGTATTATATAATTTTATACACCGTTTCATTAAAGTGGAATTATCTTGTTGGACACATATTGTTTGTGTCTCAAATTATTCACTGATCCGAGCTTGGTAACTTTCTACTAATTTGGTTTTCACATGATAACCAGTGGAACCTGATTAAAGTTTGATAACAAGTGTGAGTCCCACCTCTGGTGACATGCAACCAAAGTGCAGGTCCCACCTCATAGCGATATATCATCAATGTTTTATTTGTAAAATATTTTTATTAGCAAATAAAACATAATACAGAGAGAAACATACCAAATTTATACATAGCTAGAGTTCAGAAGATCACAATCCGGCTTACAACTAACATATGATCTAATGCAGTATATTCGTGATCATCAGAGTATTAATGAGATGGAATGAAAGCGGACATTTGCGTAGTACAATAACATACAAGAATATATGGCATCAGTAGTCCAACGTCAGCCTGTGTCAGATTCCAAAAACAAACTTTAGGGGGGTGATGAGGGGGGGGGGGGGGACACGTAGACCTGAACACTCACAAGTTCAGAGAGGCTACTTTCAGATGTCGGTAACCTATAATTTGATCCCTCAAGTCAACGCCCTAGTATCACAGATTCCTGTGTTTTTTCCAGGGCCCCCAAGTGGATTCAAATTTCGGTGACACTTTGGAGTCCCAATGGGCAATTTGCTCTAGCCTGTAGATTTGGTCACATTTTAAATACCATTGTGCAACTGTAGGTGGGTCTACAGATTTCCATTTTGTTCCTATTAATAGTCTCGCTGCTGCTAGAAGATGGTGTTGTAGCCTCACTGAACTAGGAGAAGTAAGTGTGGATGGGGGGATACTCAAGAGACAAACAGACGGAGAGGGGTGAACAGGAATTTCCTGTACCTTGGATAGGGCACTGCAGATAGTTTTCCAAAAAGCAGAGATAACTGGGCAAGACCACCATATATGCAGGTAAGTGCCCAATTCCGATTTACACCGCCAACACATTGGGGATGTAGTAGCGTACATTTTGTGTAATTTGTCAGGGGTATAGTGCCATCTTATCAGCAATTTATAGTAGTTCTCCTGCAGCCGTACACATCTAGAGATTTTAGGAGTACGTGCGAGCAACATGTTGACCTGTTCCGTTGTATATGTCTGTCCCAAATCTTTTTCCCACTGCACTATGAAGGATGGCTTCTGGGGGGTAGGTGGTGCAAGCAGTGAGTTGTATAGCATGGATATCTTGTGTTTCGGAGTTTTCACAGACATCACCATTTTCTCAAAAGGGGAGGGGGATATATTAGATGTTATGTTGAATTTCTTCATTATTTGCAAAGAGTGAGCCCGTTGGAAGTACGTAAAATCGGAAAGAGAATCCACTTCTTGGTCTCCACTTTGCTCTAAGTGTGTAGCGTTCATCAGATACTCCTCCACTGACTCCCTGTTTAGTTTACAAGCATCAGTGAGAGAGTCTCTAAACTCCTTGGGACCATCCCACATGATGTCCCTGATTTGCAGTAGAGGCGAAATGGGGTTGTTAAGTAGTTTATCTCTTAAACCAGTGTTCCATATCTTCAGAGTATTTTGAATGAGATAACTATTCATTTCCCCCTTTCTCAGATGTCTATGAGCATTGGTCAAAGCTAAAGCACGAAGTGGTAATTTCACCATAGCTTGGTCAGTCAGGACATCCAGTCTGTCAACAGAAGGCCTCAGCCAATCCAATACCCTAGTACCATGAATCGCCTTATAGTAGGTTTGGAAATCTGGAAGACCCATTCCTCCCCTCGTTGTGGATTTTATCACCTGATTATAGGGCAGTCTAGGTCTACCTTCTTTCCATAGAAATCTGGAGAGTATCCCTCTTAATTGTTCAAAGAAAGATTTGGGCAAACAGATAGGTAATACTTGTAGATAATATAACACCTTAGGTAAGATAATCGTTTTAACTAAAGTTCGGCGCCCAAACCAGGACGTAAAGGGGATGTCCCAAGATTTAAGCAGGTCGTTAATGGTTTTGGGCAGGTGTAGAAAATTCTCCCGGAATAAATCAGTAATGTGAGAGGTGAGTTTGATGCCTAAGAAAGGGATACTATAGGCTGACCACGTGAAAGGAGAACATTGTTCCAATAATCTCTGGGAGTATAGGTCTAAGGTGACATTCAACACTAGCGATTTAGAGAGGTTTACTTTAAAATTGGAAATTGCCCCATAATTGTCCAGTATGGAGTGGACAGCAGGAAAAGCATCTATTGGATTGGTGATGATCATAAGTAGGTCATCTGCGAAGGCAGCTAGTGAGTGGGTAGTCTGCCCAATCGTCATACCTTGAATTCTAGGGTCACATCTAATCTGTTGAAGCAGGGGCTCTAATGACAGGACAAACAGCAGGGGAGAGAGAGGGCAGCCCTGTCTGGTCCCATTGCTAATGGTGAAAGGAGAGGATAGTGTGCCATTAACTAAAACTCGTGCACTTGGGTTATTGTACATGGCCATCACAACCTTGATAAAATCTTCTGGTATGTTAAAACAACTCAGAGCTTGAGTCATGTATTTCCAGTCGACTCTATCGAAGGCCTTCTCGGCATCAGTGCCGAGAAGAACCAGGGGCGTGGACGTATTGTGGGCATGTTGGATAATGTTTATCATCCTAGAGGTGTTCATTCGGCCTTCCCTACCACTTACAAAACCCACCTGTTCCATATGTACTAATTGAGGCAGGAGAGGTTGCAAGCGTAAAGCCAGCATTTTTGCCAATATTTTTAAATCATTGTTCAGTAAGGAAATTGGTCTATAGCTAGAGCACAGTGTGGGATCCTTTCCTTCCTTGGGGATGATGGTGATTTGAGCTAACAGCATGTGAGGGTGTAATGAACCTCCTTGCCACAAGGAGTTATATACCTCTAGAAGATGAGGGAAGAGAACATCCTGAAATGTATCGTAATATTTCATAGTAAGACCATCTGGTCCAGGGCTTTTACGTAAGGGAGTGTGCTTAAGAGCTATTTTCAATTCAGAGAGCGTGAAGGGACCAGACAGGGCCGACCCCTGTTGAGGTGAGAGTTTGGGTAAGGAAAGAGAGGCCAACCATTGTTCAACGTAGTTAGAGGATAGTACCCCCGCAGAGGGGACAGGAGAGTCCCTAAGATTATAGAGTTGTGTATAGTATTCCGTAAACCTATGTGCAATACTCTCGGTTTTCAATAAGGACTGAGCTGAGGCCGACTGGACGGAGTGGATGTAGGAGTTAACCTGTTTCTTCTTGATTTGTGCCAGCATAAACTTAGAGGCCTTATCTCCATGTGCATAGTGTTTGAACTTGGATGAAAGGTACAGTTTAGCCGACCTGTCATTCAATTTCGTTTTGAGTCGGGACCTAAGTAGGTCCAACTCAGAGAGAAGATCCGGGGTGAGGTGTCTCTTATGTTTAGTTTCTAAGGCCTGGATTTTATTGGAAAGGGATACTATTTCAGCCTCTCTCTTCTTCTTGAGGTGTGAACCCAATGAGATAAAATGGCCTCTGACTACTGCTTTATGGGCTTCCCAGACTATACTGGGCGATATTTCACCTGTGGCATTTAAAGCGAAGTAGTCTATCAGGTTGTTTTTTATACCTTCTGCAGTATCTACATTATGCAAAACCGTTTCATTTAACCTCCAGATCAGTTCCCTTTTCGGGATGTTTAGGGAATTGAATTGAAGGGATATAGGGGCATGATCGGAAAGGGTAATAGACCCTATTGTTGCTTTATTACATTGGGGCAATAGAGATGTGGAGACAAAAATATAGTCAAGCCTCTGGTATGTGGAGTGTGCAGGGGAATAGTATGTATAGTCTTTAGTAGTAGGGTGCAGAGCTCTCCAGCTATCCACTAACCCTGCCCTAGCAAGATTATTACATATATACCTAAGTGACGCCCCAGATATAGAGGAGGTGCCTGATGAGGTATCTACCTTTGGGTATAGGGCAACATTGAAGTCACCACCCAGTATGGTGGTCCCTTCTGAAAATTCCTGAAGTTTGGCAAGAACGTTTCTAATCCAGGGGGTTTGAGAGGAGTTAGGCACGTATACATTCCCAACTGTAAACACCTGAGTGCCCAGTACACCTTTAATGAACACATATCGCCCAGAATCATCTACAAGGGTCGAACGAACCACAAAGGGGAGCTGTTTGTTTATAGCTATACTGACTCCTTTAGATGCTGAGTCTGGGGATGTGCTATGAAACCATTGGTTGAAAACCAGGTGTTTCAAGTATGGGATATGATTTCTTTTAAAGTGGGTTTCTTGTAATAACAAGATATCTGTCTTAAGTTTCTTCATCATGTTACAAATTTGACTCCTCTTTGCGGGAGCGTTCAACCCTCTAACATTAAAAGAGTGTACATTAACCATAATCATGATTAAGCCGCAGTATATATAATGTGTTACCAAGTATGAATGAGTCTCGGTCACTTATGCTGTCGTGATCCGGTTTCAGGTCATCAGCAATAGGGCATATATCAGGTCTACGTGTCCGGGGGAGGGAAAGGTTGGAGTATGGGATAATAAACTGAAAAATAGCAGGTACAGACATTAACAAACAGAAAACCCTCTTAAAGACATCATCAGTGGTATAGATGTACGCATTCGGGTATACTAGAAGTAAAACCACGTATAAAGTATGAACAATAAGCAGAAAACAAGGACAAACATGTACAGCTCCTAATTGGAGCTGAAAATGACAGTGTAAAGCGGGCATAGACTGTCAGATTCGAGGATCATATTTCAGGAACGGGCGGTTCCTAGAACATAGTGCGAATCAGTGTAAAACAATCTCAACTATGAGTAGATAGTTATGGCATTGTTTAGATAGATATAAAATTAAAATATAGTGCAGGAGATGGAAGGGGTAAAAGGAAAGATAGAGTAAGGAAGATGAGTCAACTAACAAATCTATGTCTAATTTGCAGACCCGTGTAAACGGTTGTTTGGCGAGACCAGGAGATATAGACACATCATGAGTTATACAATATCTGATCCAGTAAAAACATTGCCCATAATTTCAACAAGAGAGATATAAAAAATAAGAGATAGTGCAGAGGGAGAAATGGTAAAAGGAAAGATAGCAAAAATAGAAATTGCGTCTATATGTGTCTCACGGGAAACAAGAGACTAAGCCGATCTCACCACCCCAGGAACTAAATTGTAAGCAAATGAATTCTCCTTCTGGGACCATCAGTCAGTGTCCACTTGAATTTTCCTTGGCGTCATCTTGCCCGATTTTCTTTTCTGACGCTGTGCTTTGCTGGGTCTCGATGGTGTCCAGGGGATTACTAGCGGAAGAGGTGGTAATAGCGCTAACTCCTGGACTGAGTTCCAATCTGGGATCTGTAGGTCTTCCACCCCCAAAAAGTCGTAAATGCGTTTTAGGTCTAAATGGGAGCGTATCACAGATTTTCTGTCTGGGGTATTGATCAGAAGGCCGAAAGGGAAAAGCCATCTGTAGGTGAGACTCCTCTCCTTCAATAGCTCCAAGAGTGGACGAAAAGCTCTTCTCTTTTTCAATGTTAAGGGTGATAAATCCTGGTAGATTGAGATGGGCGCCCCTTCATATTGTAGGTGATGCGAGGTTCTCGCAGCTTTCATAATTTTCTCCTTGACTTGAAAAGAAGTGATCTTACATATTATATCCCTCGGAGGATCAGACGGGTTAGGAACCGGTCTAAGAGCTCTATGTGCTCTTTCAAAGGAAATGTCAGCCATACCGTCCTGTCCAAGCAAATTGGCAAAGAACGAGGTGAGTGTTGGTATAAGGGCCTCCGCCGATAACGACTCCGGGAAGCCCTTGAGTCGCAGATTGTTGCGGCGTCCTCTATTGTCTTGGTCCTCCAATTGAGCATATAAATAATTCAGATGGGCTTGAGTATCGTCCAGCTTGTGGGTAATCGATGTGCCAAAGTCCACAATAGCCACCTGGGAGGACTCCAGGGTTTCCACACGGTCGCCCACTTGGCGCAAATCATGTTTTAAGTCTTTAATTTCTTGCACTAGAGGGTCTAGTGCCTCAGCAAGTAGCTGGCGCATGAAATTTCTAGAGACTGGCAAGTTGTCTCCAGCAGCGGACACTTCTGTGTCACTAACCTCTCCATCTTCCGAGTCCGTGGCTTCAGGCCTAGCACGAGCTTCCTGTGGCGGCGCCATTTTGTCGGGCTTCCTGATCTGCTGCGTGCAAGCCTTTTTAACAAATCTATCCAGATCCCCTTGTCCTGTAACTTGCCTGACAGGTCCTGGAGTGTCTTTGGATTTGTCTCTGCTAGTTTTGCCCATGGTAGCTCTAGATGAGATAGCTTATTCGCCCGTTCCTTCACGATCCTCAGCGGAGCTCACACAACAGCGTGCATTCAGCTCCGCTCCAGGCCACGCCTCCATCATCAATGTTTTAAATGAGACAACCCCTACTACAAGCCACTGAACAGTCCCTACAGTTGACATTCAGTTTGATGTGGGAGTGCTGTATGTTAATCTGTTTTGTTGACTGGCCAAGAGAAATCACCTATTAATTGTCTTCCAGTATGCAAATGTGGGCATGGGAGTGCATCTTGTGGTTCAGACTTATTCAATTTTGATACCTTCTAAACAGTCAATAGAACTCTTCAGGCTGTGGCAGGAGCCACTGAGGACACATATGCCCGATCCTATTTTAGGTAACCCTTCATACCCTCCCAATCAGAGTATGCACTCATTCTCGAATGGTATTTAATGCTACTGACTGTGTGCTTAGAATAACAGGAGCAGATAGCATTGCATTATGGGGGTCATTTATCAAACTGGTGTAAAGTAGAACTGACTTAGTTGCCCATAGCAACCAATCAGATTCCACCTTTCATTTTCCAAAGGAGCTGTCCAAAATGAAAGGTGGAATGTGATTGGTTGCTATGGGCAACTAAGCCAGTTCTACTTTACACCAGTTTGATAAATGACCCCCTATGTTGCTACATTAAAATATCTTGTTTATGAAGCAAACAAAATGTGTCATAAAACTTCTGGAGAGGAAAAGGAGGACTGCTTGTAGTGCTATTAGCTGATTCCTGAGGGTTTCAATAGCTGGACCCACAGTGTTCACTTGATTGCCAAGGGGAGAAGGTATTTTTAAGGATAAAAGATTCGTCCTGGATACAATAATGTTTCTCTTTTCATTACAAGACCATTATTAAAGGAAAATGCATCATTATGGAAGTACATCTAGAATTCTCATTTCATCTGAATGCATGCTTTTTTAATTATATTCTAATAATCCTAGCACTAAAAGAGTTAGAGTGCATGTATTTAAAAAAATTGGGAAGGACATATTCTGAGGCTGTTTTCCCATTCCCTGATCCATCATACAAATAGCTGCATTCATATAAATGTAGGAAGATAATAGGCAGAATGTATGGGCATGATCTAGAAAATCCCTATAGACTAACATGATGCACAAGTGCAGATCTGACCGCTTTATTATGTATACAGGTTACTTCTTGCGGATGCACAGTGGCAGGGTCGTTAGCATGTCTGCCTTGAAGCACTGGGGCCATGGGTTAAATTCCTGACAAGGGAACATCTGTAAGGCGTTTGTAAGTTCAGGTAAAATTTCCATCCACATTTCAAAAAAACATACTGGGAGGTCATTTGACTTTCAATAATATTGCTTGTAGTCTTATGGGGTCATTTATCAAACTGGTGTATAACTGTCTTAGTTGCCCATGGCAACCAATCACATTCCTCTTTTGATTTTCCATAGCAGCTGTGAAAAATGAAAGGAGGAATCTGATTGGTCGCTATGGGCAACTAAGCCAATTCTGCTTTACACCAGTTTGATAAATGACCCCATTAGTTTATGTGTGTTAAATGCAGTTAATGTTCACTGTATGTTTCAAAAACAAGGACAATACAAGTTTAGATAGCAAGCAAATAACTTTCTTTAGTCAGTTTACACCCTTGTACAAAGGTAGCCACTGAACACTTGTTGGGCCTCAACCCTCCCATGCACACACATTCTCAATAAGAAGAAGCCAATGACAGTGACTTATTTCCTGTGAAAGCAAAAGGATCGGGCATGCTGAAATTCAATACACCTGATCCTTGTTTCCCTTAACATCACCTGAAGGAGTAGGGTCTGTGCTACCCCATACACATGAGACAGTCGCCAGTCTACTGAGAATTGACATGTTCAGTTGACTTTACTCTTATGTGTATCACCACCTTAAAGGTATGTTCTGAGATATTGTAATTGATTACCTATCCTCAGGATACATCATCAGTATCTGATCGGTGGGAGTCCGACACCCAGGACCCCCACTGATCAGCTGTTTGAGAAGGCAGCGGCACTCGCAGCTCCACCGCAGCGTTCTCACAGAGTAGCATAGGCCAGTCACTCTGATCGATCACATGACCTGACATTGAAGTGAATGGGGATGAGTCGTGATAGCAAGAACGGCCGCTATACAACGTAGGGCGCTGTGCTTGCTGAGCTGAGAGAAGGCCATGGCGCTACTGTGAGTGCTGGTGCCTTCTCAAACAGCTAATCGGTGGGGGTCCCGGGTGTCAAAGCCCCATCGATCAGTTAAGATAATATATCTCAGAAAACCTCTTTAACTTCTAGCTTGTATCTTTTAACACAGAAATTGTCTTGGAGGGTAAACTCATAAAGAAATAAATACCAACATTAAGTTTAACCTTAAGGATGGCACCAGTTATTTCTGCCTTTACCCTCTTACTTTTCAATGAGTATAATATTCATACGTTTTAGACCTTTAACCTGTAATTTTTACATGGTATTTTGAGAACCTAGAACTAAATAGCTATATAAATTTAATGTACTACAAGTTATTTCCATTATAAGAATGTTAATTGTGTGGATGGTAACCTTCATGCCCATGGTCTTCCACATAACACCATATTATAAAGTTTTTATTTATTAGAATTGATGCAGCCAATACAACATGCTATCAGTTTTTCTATTTAATTCACATAAAATATGTTTATCTACATATGAGACTGAAAGCATACAAAGCATATACAGTAGAGCTCCACAGATGAGTAAAGTATGGGTGTTCTATTAAGAATATACACCACACTCCCCTCAAGGGGTTGTCTCATCTGAGACATTGGTGGCATATTGCTGGGATATACCACCAATGGCAGATAGGTGCGGGTCTCCAGAACGGACCCCCAAAATGGAAGGAGAGTGCACAGTGCATGCGCTGCATGCTCTCAATTAATTTCTATGGGAATTCCGAAAATAGTCAAGGGAGTGTGCTCGGCTATTTTCGTAAGTCACATAGAAATGAATGAAGAGGGCATTGTACATGAGTGGCTGCTCTCCGCTCGCTTCGAGGGCCCCATTCTGTATTACAGATCCAATCATGAGCTGTACATTTAATTCCAATGACAGCATTGGATCATGCCCCGGGAGATTATATACTTACATACATAGCTGATAAGGCTGATCAAGTCCAACCTTAATGCTACTGTCCTACTGTGTTATGAAAGCCTGAGGAATAGACATTCCTGATCTTCCAGGAATGGGTTTGTATCCTGTACTGATATACAGCTGCTGAAACTACAGATGCTGACACGAAATATACAGCTCCTGCATATAGCCACAAATACCAGCATATGTATGAATCCTTAATCAAAATTCCCTTACACTGGGTCCTGTTTATAGAGGAATTGCCTGCAAAAAGTCAGGCTAAGGCCCCATTCACACGACCATATTATTGAGGGTCCGCATTATTGCAGACCCGCAATAATACGGGGGCCGTCCGGCGTGTGTTCTGAGCGGTGCAGGGCGGCCCCATTCAAAATGCCTATACTTGTCCGTGCATGCGGACAAGTATAGGACATGCTTCATATTTTTCAGCGGAGCCGCGGCACAGAGCTAGCTCCGTGCGGCGGCTCCCCGCTCCCATAGAGGTGAATGGGGCCGCATCTATTCCGCAATGTGAATGGGGCCTAACTCTTTAAAAATTGCACCTGCCAATGACATTACCACACCTCTGGATGCTCCTTGGCTTCAGCTTCTCAAGGCTTAAAGGGGTTATCCAAGACCTATAGTGGCCCCCCATAAGCCCAGGCACCTCACACAGATTGCATTTACCACGCTAGCCGACACCTGTGTCGCTCCTGATGCCAGAACGGCCGCTGCATCTCCCCGTCATGTGGATGAAAACATCCGGCGATGGGGGGACTGCCAATAGCAGGGTCAAGGATAACAGGGATGACCCTCCCTAGCATCACAGGTGACACTAGGGAGGCTCGTTCCCGTTGCGATCTGCTATTGGCTGCGTCAACTCCCGACGCTGAGTGTTTTCATCAGCACGACAGGGAGATGCAGCAGTGTCCGTGTCGGCATCAGGAGTGACGCAGCTGCTGTGGAGCGAGGTAAGTACAACCTCTGTGGGGAGCCCGGTCATATGAGGGGGCATTATAGATCTTGGATAACCCCTTTAACCACTTCTTTACCAGTCAACTGAAACTCGGTACATTACAATAGGTCTATATTGCAATAAAGCTAATTGCTTTAGGCTAAGCAGCATAGATAAAAATCTGAAAAGTGGAAAAATTTGCACGTAATAAAAATGAATAAAACTACCACATTATCTGTTTGATATAGAAACCTCTTTCAGAAACGATATTAGGTGACTATTTTGAAGTTTCTGTTCAATTCAATTAACAAACTTAGAGATGTGGTCTTTCAAAATTGTATCTGACACCAATTACGTTTTTCATTTCTACAAATTAGTTAATTTGTTCTGTGGATGTAATTCTCCTTGACATACTGTACAATAGGATTTTGTGGCAGCATATGAAAACAAGTTTGCATATTTGGTACGGTGTTACGGGATATCTTTATACTTCATTTAATCACATCAGTGGAGCAGAAACCTTTCTAGTACTTTGATGATTCAATTGTTTTTCATGGGTTTCATGGTAAATTAGCTGTCTTATCATGCGCTCCTAGGATGAATCTTCTAGCGATAAATCTATAGGATAAATATTCTCTCTAATGTGTACAGTACCACTCTGACTTATTGTGTAGAGCCATGCTAAGAGGATCTTAAAAACTAAGTTATATATTATAGTTAAATACAAAAAGGGGTACTATTGTTTTATCAAATAAAGGACATTCATGGCATAATGAAAAGTTTTACCCTTTCAAAACATACTTTTTGTAAGTTCATGATCTCTGCTTGTGTGACAATTAATTTTTTTTACTCACTTATATAGCACTGACATACTGTATTCTGCAGTACTTTACAGACATTATAATCACTTGCTGTCCCCAGTGAAGCTCATAATCTCAATTCCCTATCAGCAGGGGAGTAACTACCGCCGTAGCAGTCACAGTGGCTACAATGGGGCCTGCACAAGCAAGGGACCCAGCAGTGGCGTACATAGAGAAGTAAGGGCCCCATAGCAAAGATCAAACCACGCCCCCGAACATAGGACAGAAAGGTTTCCGTCTAAACCCCTTTCAATAACCCTTGGGACATTTTTCCACTGCTTCATTTGCTAAAAGTTGTTCCTTTAGAGGGTAGAGTCCTGACCAAGTTTTCACCTCCAGTAGAAGAGGAGATAATTCCAACTAAGGACTTGTTCACATGGCCGTTGTGCAGCCACGACCTTACTGTGGTGCTTCCGCCAATTCACTTCAATGGGGTCCCTGATCCGCATTTGACTGTCTGCACCGCAAAAAAATAGAACAAGTTCTATTTTTTTGCGGTGCGGAGGCACGGACAGCAACACCACGGAACCACTCCGTAGTGCTTCCGTGGGGTTCCGAACCGTGCCTCGGTTCCGCATTGCACCGCATCTCCGTGATTGTGGACCCATTCAAGTGAATGGGTCTGCGATCCGTGATGCGGGGTGCACACGGCCGGTGCCCATGTATTGCGGACCCGCCGTATGCAGGGTCTGCCGCTATGGTAGTTATGCCTCTGGGGCCCAGGCTGAGATACAAACTCGGCATGGCAAGATTCATTATTGACCTACAGGGCCTGCTACCCATGGCAGCAGGGGCCCGGCATTATGCAGATTCAGGGGTGGACGGGGAACTTAAAGTTGCCATGGAGAACATACTAAAAGTGGCCCCGTTTTGTAGTCGGGTCCAAATTGATGGAAGGCAGGGCCAGCAATACTATATTGTGGCACATTATACCACCCCAACAGAACCAAAGTCCTCCCACATAAGTTTTTTGGTATTAATTCATCAAGTTGAATATATGCTTTTCAAACCCGCACCTGGATTTGAATATTTTGGGGATTTCATGTACTAAAAATGCTATTATAGTCACTGATTTATTTACTAAAATGCATTTATAAAGTACCACCTACTGTTTGCTATGAGGTGGACAAACATGTTCAGGTCAATCCTTCAACTGCCACCAACTGCAGCAGAAAGGATACAGACCTGAGAAAGGACATGCCCCTGAGCTGCCTGCTTGAAATAAATCTAGCCGAGCAATTGGTGCAATAATTGGGGAGAGCTCTGTATCACTGTGAGGTACAGGTCTGGTTCTAGCTTTGTTAGAAAAAGAGTTATGCTCTATATCATGTCTGATGATCATTTTTTCATAAATCATGGGAAACCCCCTTTAATATAAATTCTGTGGATGACATTTGTCAAAATTAAGGAAAACTGACAACCACTAATCAGATCGACCCTTTCATTTTCCAGAGTAGCTCTGAAGAATGGAATCTGATTGATTGCTATGGGTAACAAATTTTAAGAAATGACTGATATAGAGGTTACTAGGTTCACGTTGCACAATACAATACAAATCACTGGCAGTGATTCGGGTAACAAATTTCCCAGATTTTCCACATTTTTTTTAATCAATAAGACAACATTATACAAATCTTTTTCAAACTCCCCTAAATAAACTTCAAGGAATCATATTTCCTACATGTAATGGAGGTTGAAATACTTTTTGATTCAGTCTGCTAAGAAACCGACTAAGTGTGTTTTGAACTGATGTCCTCATCTCTAAGTCATAGGCCAGTTTTTATTTCGTTTTCATAAAGGGTAAATTAGAGTATAACTTGAAAACTCGTATCTTCGAGGAGCATTCACAAAATTGTCACAAAATTACAGCCTATAGCCCACCAACCTTACCAGCATGACAATACTGTTTTATCCAGCTCTGCTGTCTTTCACATTCTCTTTGCTTTATACCTGTACGACTGGTTCATGCAGATCATTGTATATATAGCGGGCCAGCAGGACACAAATAAACTTGACATAAACACATAGTAACTTACTAAGTATTTCTTATCCTAATGATAAACATGAGTCCTGACTTACCCTTGTGTGCGTCCGAATATGCATTTTTAATCCGTCATTCTTACTGAAGGCTTTGTCACAGTAAGGACACTGGTAGGGGCGCTCACCTGCAAACAAGATAAGCATCATAATTACCATATGCAGCCCATGGATAGAAAACACTGCCCTGACACATCAGGAAAGCACAGCATGACTATGTCAAAGGAGGCACATTCTTCCATCCTGAGGTTCATGTTCATTTACGAAAAGAGCGAAAAAGAGAGCAGAGATCTGAGCTTTTAAAAACTTCACATAAAGAACAAAAGAAGGCACTGGCTACATGCTGGGCTGGATCAAAGCTCCTCTTCCCATTGCCTGATGTTTTCTAACAACATATGAATGCATGCAGCGATATGCTAGGCAAATATGGCAGTCCAGTAAAGAGTGAATTATGAACCTTTTTTTGTGGCTAGTAGTTTTTTTTTCTTCAATTTGCTGCTTTGATACACTTCATTCTTAAGGAGTGTTAACATCTCCACACATCTGTTGAACATTTCTGCCATCTGGATTAGGAACATCACATTTAATTACTATAATCAATTTTGCCTTCTGCGCTATATTTAACTAACATTGTGCATCTACTCAGAGATGCGTTACTATGTAGTTTGATGCAATGAAGAAAATCATGGAAACCATAAAGTCAGAGCAATTCTACTTGAACTAGTTATCCCTGACGTACAATGGAGAAATGTGTTTCAAGTGAATAGACTATAACTTCATTCTAGGACATATTTGTACCCTCTTGTGGCTCTAAATAGCAACATTTCCCTTGCTTGTTTCCTTTAAAGCCTAAAATGGATAAGTTAAGCAGTTACAGGCAGTACCAACAAAAATGTCAGTGGACCTGAAGAGTGGTTCAAAGCACTATTTATCCAATCTAAGGTGTTTATGTCCCATGGCTCAGATCTGGATAACCCCTGCACAGTTCGAGGCCTTGAGTGTCAATTCCTGATACACACAAATTGTTGGGTGGAATCTAGAGAGGTCAAGGAATGTTCTGATGAAGGCAGGCACCTGGGAATTCCCAATCTCCACTATGACGTTGATATATAGTATTGTCATAAGTGTTTATTCATGAAATGACGTGAACCGGTCTTTGATTTTCATGTCTTTATTTCAGTAGGTCTACATGTAAGAAGACTATCAATGATATGGTATGGCTTCATTATCATTGTAAGTATATTCACTGCTTCAAAGGAGACTTCCTATTTAAGTGTTCAAAGAGAACATTGTAGAATAAAGTAGACCATCTTGCTTGTAATCTATAATAATTTCATTTCATTAGCACGTTTCTGAAATTAATACTCCAGAAAAAATTATATATTGTGCTATACCTAGCACAAGGCCTAAAGGGTGTTGCATGATATCTTTGGGCCTGGGGTAGTGGTGTACCACCTGTTCCTAAGAATATGTTCAGAAGTTAGATTTTGCAGAAGGAAAATGCTGCTATGTATTCCTTGGCGTGTGCTTTGATTTTTCACGTTGAATGCCATGGCCTGCGTGCAGTTCAGCCCTACTATATGGGACAAAACTGCGATTGGACACCCACTGCAGCTTCCAGTGGTATCTGGACACAAAGTCAAGAAGGGATTGCCGGCCACTCAGCCTCCCATTCATAATAATGAATTAAAAGCCCCAAAAAGGTGAATACACAGATGATCTTTAGGGATTGGCTCCTTTTCTTCCAGGTACATGTAACGTGTTTTGGAATTAACCCCTTCTTCAGACAAAAATGGACATGATACATACATAGAGACACAGCTATATTTATACCCAAAAGAGGGGGGACAGTGAATTCAAAACAGTAGGTGTGGTTAATACAAAAAAACTAAGATTTAAAGGTTAAATAATGTGAATTGCAGTAAAAATACATTTGCTTAACAGCTCTGTAAAATATAACCTGCACATTCATTTTGTATTATTGCTTAGATCCAATGGAAGCAAATGTATTTTTACTGCAGCGGATACCCGTCACCTGGCTTCCCCCACTGACCAGCTGCTTTGGGCAGCCACTGGCACTGGACACTGTACAGTGAACACAATGCTTCATCCACTGTGTAGCTTCTGATATTGGCGTACTGCAGCTCAGTTCCCAATCCTTTGAATGGGAGCTGAGCTTCTGTACCCTTCGCAAGGCAGTGCACAGTGGATGGAACCTTTAGGTTCTGTCCACTGTATAGTTTCCGGCACCGACGGCTGCCCAGAGCAGCTGGGAGTTGACCACCACCGAACTGATATTTATGACTTATCTTAAAGATAGGCCATCAATATTTAGTTACTTGAAACCGCCTTTAATTCATGTGTTATTAAGGATCTATAATGTACAGAAAATCTCAGAATCTTATGAAAGAATTAACAGCCTTGCCTCCATGTCTCTTTCTGTGTGATGATTTCCTAGTATTAGAACATTCCATGACACAATACTCAAAGTAGCATACTATTTTTACAGATGGTGCTTGATACTGTACAGTACAAAGTAATAAAATCAGGAATTTCATAATTAGAAATCAGTGAGAAAAACTTAACTGTTGAAAAATAAATGTTTTTTACATACTTGTTGTTTTTATTATTACTACCTATACCCTATAATTACAGATGCACAATGTTATGGAAAATTCGATAGGGCTGCTTCGCCGAATTTCAAAAAGAAATTCACTTTGTGATGAATTACTTCATCATAAAGTGCATTCCTTTATATGTAGCCGGCGCAATGACAGGGAATTGCAATTGCGCCACCCCTCATCATTGAACCCCTCATTCATCACTGATGGCGGCATCTGAGATTAAAAAAGAGGGCTTTCAGAGGTTAATGTATAAAAAAATATATATACTCACCTTATCCATTTGATTGCAAAGAGCCCACTGCGGCCATCTTGATCGATGGTACCGCGCAATATCTTGTGTGGTGACATATGACTTCACCAGGTGCAAGATTTTGCTCGGTATCTTTAAAGTGTAACTGCCGTTTCATTTTTTATCCCCTAATGGTATAGTACACCCTGCTGTATAAGTGCTTTTGTGCTTTAAAATGTGATCATTTTCAGTTTTACCTACTAATAACCCCCACAGATGCATGCTACTTTCCTATTCAGCTGCTCTCTTCTCAAGCTGTTGCCATGTGCAGGTTGTCTTCTCTATCTCATAACAGAAGACGGATCAGCACTGGGGAGAGGAGCTCAGCCCTGAGTGCCTGGTGCTGGGCTGAGGCATAAAGTGGAGGGGGGAGGGCTGCTTTACAGGCTGATGTCTCCTGAATGGTACCAGCTAGAAACATGCAACTTAACCCTTTCGGTACCGGAGGTTTTTTCGGCTTTGCGTTTTCGTTTTGCGCTCCCTGCCTTCAAACAGCCATAATTGTTTTATTTTTCTGTTCACATAGCTGTATGAGGGCTTGTTTTTTGCGGGACAAATCGGGTGAAATTGCAAAAAAAACGCTATTCCGCTACAGTTCTATGGGTTTTTTATTTACAGCGTCCGATGTTCATTAAAACTGACCAGTTACTTTCATTCTACTGGTCAGTACGAATCCGGCGATACCTAATATGTATAGTTTTTCCTGCGTTTTGATAGTGATAAAATAATTATAAAGTTGGCCTTTTTTTTTGTCATATCTTGACCCCTATAACTTTTTGGTATTTATGTGTACGGAGCTGTTTGGGGGCTCATTTTTTGCGGGGCGATCTGAAGTTTTTATTGATACCATTCTGGGGTGTGTATGACTTTTTGATCACTTTTTATTAAATTTTTTTTTAGAAAAAAAGCGACAAAAAACAGCAAATCGCCATTTGGACGCTTTTTTCCACACACACAATTCGCCGTATTGGAATTTTTTTTTATATTTTAAAAGTACGGGCGTTTTTGGTCACGGTGATACCCATGATGTCTATATTTATTGTTATTTAGGTATTTATTTTTTAATTATACGGAAAGGGGGGTGATTTAAACTTTTATATTTTTTATATATTTTTTAACATTTTTTTTATTTTTTGTGATTATTTTAAAGCTCAAATATGAGCAAATAGATTGTGTTTTTATTTTTTCTTTATGAGCAATGAGGGTTTTTTAATTTTGAATTAAAGACCAAATTTGCTCATTTCTTATCCTGGCCTGCCATCTAGTGGCCAGAATAAGAATTGCACTTTGAACGCTGTAAACCTCATCAGCGAGGTTTACAGCTTTCAGATCGTGTACAGACACCCCGATTAGCCACTAGACGCAACTAGATGCCGTGATCACGTTGCTGGGAGTCTAAGGGTTAATTCAAGACCAGAATGAGAGCTCTAGTCCAAGTAACAGAGGAGAAATCACTGTTAGAAATGTAGTCGGGAATAATTGTGAGTAAAATCTGCTTATACTTTCATTTTCAGCTTCATTCACAGCATTCCGATTTCTATGAGTGATATCTTCCCCCTGTACTAGACAGATTTATGTCAATGTTTGTTATTGTCTTAAAGCTTAGAATGACAGCTTTCAGACAATACAAAGCCCATATTTCTAGATGGTACCAAACCAGAGATATGAGCAGCTAAATCAGAACCACCCCTTCCCCTCCCTGTCAATGTGGAAGAGAACGAGGGACAAGTCACAATTAAGAGGCTAATACAAATGCTTACTAATTTCATGTAATGCAGGGCTTGTCTCTGGTGAGCTGTATGTGAGAGGATACACACTGCTCTGGGGTGATGGGGGAAGTTGTCTGCATTCTGATGTTCCTGCTAGTTCATGTGAGGACAGTAAAGGCTTATGGGAAGTGAGGGAAATGCAGGATGGACTCAAGGACAGGGCAAAGATCACCACAGGAAAAGCAGCAGTGGCCATTTTAGGAAGATGCTGAAACAGAGGCACAGAGAAATAGGGTTGCTAAGGGCTGAATGCAGACATCAAAAATGTAAAATTAACTGAAAAATACAGCTTCGTGAATATCTACCCTTCAGCATCACATATGTTAGGAATTTCATTTTTGGTAGTGAAATGGCAGTTATACTTTAATCAAGATGGCTGTAGCAGGCTCTTCACATGCAAATGAATGAGATGAGTATGTATTTTGTTTACCAACATTTCAGGAAAAAACAATTTGTTACCACGAAGCGCAAGAAAAATTTGGCTTTGCAGTTATTCAAATTTTCCTGAAATGCAGCTCAAAGTCCACTTCGGAAACTTCAATTTCCTCAGCACTACCTATAATCATTGCTATTTACTTATGTCTAAGTATCTGTTCATTGTTATACCCACATCTTCAGACTGCAAACTGCAACTGGCCACATCATCTGAGGGGAGTGGTGAGTACACCTGCTATACTGCTGACTGCAAAAAATTATATTGACCATCCAGTTCTTGAAATTTATGCAGCTAGATTTATTATAAGAATGCACTTTCTTCCTATTTATTTTCTCATTGTCTATAAGTGTTTTTCCAATCTTTTAGAATAAAAAAGTACAGCTAGTTGTCTAAAAAGTAAATTTATTGTGCGGTTCTAAGAATAAAATATTATCTAAAACACAGTATATTTAAAATAAAGAATATAGAATTTACATATCAGCCCACAGCTTTACTCAAGCCAAAGGACTGTTAGACAAGGCATTCCTTCAATGCTCTTGCAAAAAATGGTTGATGGGTGATGTGTTTGTGCTTTCGGGTGCACCATGTTTCTCTAGTTACGTGTCTGTCATGAACTGAACACCCCTGTCAGGGTATTTTCACATGCTATTTCTTTTCTACAAATAGGATTTCATTCACTTGTCTGGTGAATACAGTGGTTTCTCTCCCACGCTACTATGTTTGTGATCAATTCAAGACCATCTCAAAAAGTCTCATGTGCCTGAAAACCAACTGACAAAGAATCTGTGGGGATAAGAACTGATGATGGGCAGAAAGGATTGTCTGTCTTAATTAGTCTAAGTAGAAGATGGGAATAGAAAGCTGGCGGTCACTAGAACCAGACACAACAAACTGTTTTCATTACATCATCCAGAATGAATTTTTGCAATCTAACACAGAGTGCACTGATTTCTAATGCTCACCAAATACAGCGATTTGTATTTAGTCTGCATATCTCCATAAATATACAAGTAAAAAAACAGCATAGTGCACCATGGCACAATACTCAAATCAAGGAACATGCCATCTTAAAGGGGTTGTCTCACTTCGGCAAGTGACAATTTCAATACCAATAAGATGGAAGCCTTTATTAGTCCACTGCCAGCGTGCCAACCAATACCATCCAGTCTGCACCCCTTGGGGGTGGGCAGGTCTTAATGATGACCATCCTCATCTTTTGCTGGCTTTACTGATCACAAATCATCTCTAAAAGTCTCTATGTTAGAGGATATTAGATGATATGGAAAAGGAAGAAAACCAGATGGCAGAAGAAGGGCTCCCACCTGTAGAGCAGGAGAGTGCTGGGTTGGAGAAGTGGATATGCCAGAGCTGATTAATATTCTGTGTTTACTGTCAAATGGCCTGCAAGAGATTGCAGTCAAGAACCGCAATACTATGCGTATTGTGCCCTCACCTAACCAGCCAAACCCCATACCAGCAACAGCCCTTGTTTAAAGGTTTTGCGTGGCCATTAACAATGAAGAAGGACTATTACAGTGCAGTCTATATTAATAAATGAAGGTTCTACACTGCAGCATGTCCGCAACCTGCCCACAGCACGGCCGCTCCATATGGTAGTACCCTAAGGCAGAGTTACCTGGTTATACCTGATTTATAGCTATTCATGATAAATTAATTCGTAATGAATCATATTTTTTTGGCTAACTTCGACAAAGTTGCTAAATCAAATTTTTTTTTAAACTTCTCTCATCTCATGCAATGCAGCAGTGGTGGCTCTGCTTGCACAC
>ONZH01017115.1:0-40815 GCA_900303285.1 Rhinella marina
AACAGTGGAAAGCAGCCAAAAGTGAAGTGCCATCTGTATGAAGTGCCATTTCCTCCTCCACCTCCTCCTCCTCCTCCTCCTTAACCGCCGTAGAATTGCTCCGTAAATAAGAAAAATGTATATATTTATGGCTCACCTCTTGGGCCTCCACATAATTTTTAAGAGGTCTCACCTCTTGGGCCTCCACAAAATGTTTAAGAGGTCTCACCTCTTGGGCCTCCACATAATTTTTAACAGGTCTCACCTCTTGGGCCTCCACAAAATGTTTAACAGGTCTCACCTCTTGGGCCTCCACAAAATGTTTAAGAGGTCTCACCTCTTGGGCCTCCACAAAATGTTTAACAGGTCTCACCTCTTGGGCCTCCACATAATTTTTAACACGTCTCACCTCTTGGGCCTGCACAAAATGTTTAAGAGGTCTCACCTATTGGGCCTCCACATAATTTTTAACAGGTCCCTCAACCTCTTGGGCCTCCACAAAATGTTTAACAGGTATCACCTCTTGGGCCTCCACAAAATGTTTAACAGGTCTCACCTCTTGGGCCTCCACATTATTTTTAACAGGTCTCAACTTTTGGGCCTCCACAAAAGGTTTAAGAGGTTAACAGTGGAAAGCAGCCAAAAGTGAAGTGCCATCTGTATGAAGTGCCATTTCCTCCTCCACCTCCTCCTCCTCCTCCTTAACCGCCGTAGAATTGCTCCGTAAATAAGAAAAATGTATATATTTATGGCTCACCTCTTGGGCCTCCACATAATTTTTAACAGGTCTCACCTCTTGGGTCTCCACAAAAGGTTTAAGAGGTTAACAGTGGAAAGCAGCCAAAGTGAAGTGCCATCTGTATGAAGTGCCATTTCCTCCTCCACCTCCTCCTCCTCCTCCTTAACCGCCGTAGAATTGCTCCGTAAATAAGAAAAATGTATATATTTATTGCTCACCTCTTGGGCCTCCACATAACTTTATAACAGGTCTCACCTCTTGGGCCTCCACAAAAGGTTTAACAGGTCTCACCTCTTGGGCCTCCACATAATTTTTAACAGGTCTCACCTCTTGGGCCTCCACATAATTTTAACACGTCTCTCCTCTTGGGCCTCCACATAATTTTTAATACGTCTCACCTCTTGGGCCTCCACATAATTTTTAAGAGGTCTCACCTCTTGGGCCTACACAAAATGTTTAAGAGGTGTCACCTCTTGGGCCTCCACATAATTTTTAAGAGGTCTCACCTCTTGGGCCTCCACATAATTTTTAAGAGGTCTCACCTCTTGGGCCTCCACATAATTTTTAAGAGGTCTCACCTCTTGGGCCTGTACAAAATGTTTAAGAGGTCTCACCTCTTGGGCCTCCACAAAATGTTTAAGCGGTCTCACCTCTTGGGCCTCCACATAATTTTTAAGAGGTCTCACCTCTTGGGCCTCCACATAATTTTTAAGAGGTCTCACCTCTGGGGCTCTACAAAATGTTTAAGAGGTCTCACCTCTTTAGCCTCCACACAATTTTTAAGACGTCTCACCTCTTGGGCCTCCACAAAATTTTCCATGAGCCTCTGGCCAGCCCACGGCCTCTTCCTGCCTTTTGCGGTCCTATGCATCCCTCAAGATCCCCACTGCTTTACCTGCTAGACATGACACTGGGCCAGGTCGGGTCACTGACATCTCAAGCGCCAACAATTTGGGCATTTTAAGGCTTCTGCATGTGTTTTTGAGTTGTTTTTACATTTAAAGAAGACATGTCTGACCACATCTCACACACACACACAATGACAATTAGGGGTGGGGTCTATTTGCTTTCCCCCTTGCCTATGCCATCTGTTGTTGTCATAGGCAACGTGATTTTAAGGGGTGCAGAATTTCATCTTCTTTTTTGTCTAGTTTGGCTTGGGGTCCATGGCAATGTAGAGGAAAGAAGGTTTCCTTGTATGGTCTCACTTTACAGAGAGGTTATATTGTGTTTGGAGTGTATTGTTGAGAGGCTGTGATAGTGGCGTAATAGTGCGACTTGGGCGCGTTATATGCACCCAGACATGCTTCCCCTGCTGTCCTAGTTGCATTCCAGCAGTGTTGGCATCCATTTCTGAGGTTCCAGGGTGGACTTGGTGACCTCCAAGTGGTCGAATTGAGATTTCCAAGTGGCGAGCATTTTTTCCCCATAGACTTTAATGGGATTCGATATCTGGTCGAATAGTCGAATTTCGCGGTCTATTCGAATCGAATTTCGAAATTTCGAATATTTCACTACTCGCTCATCTCTAGTAGTTACTCTATACGCTGTTGCGTACGAATTTAATTCAGCAATGCAGACTCCTCCCTGGTAGTTCCCTTTCGCCAGCACGGGAGGATGACGAGGCAACTCAGGAAATTAAGTTGCGCATTCGTGCGCCTCATCCCTTTTTCCCCTTTTTCAGGTTATTTGGGGAGCCCCTTGAAAGAGGGTTTTTTAAGGAACCTTTGCTGCTTTTTTTTTACCCATTTGGATTACAATTTTACCTATGTGGATTACAAATTGCGACTGAGTTTGGGACTCTGCTCCAGTTCTATGACAAACGTCAGAAGAAAAGAGACTTAAACGTGTCCGTGAGCATACTAGGTAGGTGATATTTTAAATTTTTATATTATACCTATGATAATGTATTTGCACTTTACCATATATATGTCTCGAATATTCGCTCTGCCTCTGAGGAGTGCACGCCGCGGCCTCTCCTCGTACGTGCCTGCGTATTACGTAATCGCTTAGACAATAGTACACTGAGATTCGTAAGCTCATGCGTACGCTCATGCGTACGTCTTCTAAGAAGTTGCGTACATTTTGTAAATGAACGTTCGTTATTAGTGAGCGAATGTTCGCTAATAGCACATAATAACGTATATTTTGTACGCAAATACAACTAATCTATTCGTCGAATATACGAATTTTAGGAAAAGTTCGGCGAATGTTCGGCGAATAATTTTTTTAATGATTCGCTCATCTCTAGTAACAAATAGTTTTTTTCCTAAAATTGCAGACATGTTACAAAGTGAAAGTAAGACGCCAGGGAACATGATATGACCCATAATGCTGTACAGTCAACCAATCAGCAGATAGCCATCCCTTGTGATGTCACAGCCCTATAAAAGCCTTATCCTGCACAGTTGCAGCCATTTCAATGTGAACTGAGCATAAGCAGAGATGTGGCAAGCACTAGGGACAGTGTTTTAGAAATTGTAGAATAGTGTAGAATTGTAGAATATTGGATAAGGACAGTGACAGTATATGGACAGTGTAGGGAGATTGCAGGGATATTTTTTAGACACTGTAGGGACAGCATAGGGAGACTTCAGGGACAGTGCAAGCTCAGTGGAATCACATCTTCTTCACATGCTCCACCATTCATTCTTAATCTGTTCTGTTATATATAGACCTACTGTGCGCTAGACTCAATGTCAACAGGCGGTCTAAAATATAGGCACGTTTATCTAATTCATCTGCTGCCCCATCCATACCTAATCTGTTCTGTTATAGATAGACACATTGAATAATAGATAAGCAATTCTATTAGGCCCTGACTCACAAAATGAGGTGATACACTTGTCTCATTCTACTGTTTGTGGTGAGTCATCATTCATCAATAGATAAACAATTCTATTAGGCCCTGATTCACAAATTGGGGTTAAACACCTGTCTTATTCTACTGTTTGTGGTGTGTTCACACAGATTAATAGATAAGCAATTTTATTAGGCCCTGATTTACAAAATTGGGATGATGCACCTGTTTCATTCTAATGTTTGTGGTGTGTCCACATTGATTAATAGATAAACAATTCTATTAGGCCCTGATTCACAAATTGAGGTGAAACACCTGTCTTATTCTACTGTTTGTGGCAAGTCCACATTGATTAATAGATAAACAATTCTTTTAGTCTCTGATGAACAAATTGGGCTGATACACCTTTCTCATTCTACTGTTTGTGGCATGTCCACATTGATTAATATATAAGCAATTTTATTAAGCCTTGATTCACAAAGTGGGGTGATACACCTGTCTCATTCTACTGTTTGTGATGTGTCCACATTGATATTTAACCGCTTCTGTTAGCAAATAGTTACTGTGATTTACTACACTAGTACAGATCAATCTCATTTAACACCCTGTGGGCAGTGCAAATAAATTGATTCTTCGTACAACAGAGTTGTCCACAAGTTGATCATCTTTTACCAAATAAATTAGTCTTTTACCAAGTAAAAGTCTGCTCCAGTATTACAATCCCTGATCCCTATGACGATCAACGTTGAACGGGTAACCCGCACCTGTCGGCAAAGGGTAGACACACCGCGATCCCTTCAAAGCAGCGCATGTACAACCCTGGACATGTAAGGTATCACAGAACAGTGATTAGTGTTGAATGCCACTTAGCCCTTTAGGAAGTTGGACGCAGGAAGCTTGTGGTCAAATAACTCATTGTATTAGGGTTAAAACCAGATGGGCCAAACTTGTTGGATGGATCAAACATGCCAGCTGGATTATTGCTATACAAGGAGTGTTGGTTATCGGAATGAACCACAGAAATCACTCCACCAACTTGACTCAAGTTTATCGTAGCTACGTAATACACTCTTTTAACTAAAAAAGTTTGCGTCGTTATTGCAGTTTTTTAATGGTCAGAGCTAAGATTCTATTACCAGACAAATTGCTCCACCAAATGGACCCAAATTCATAATTCCTAGCTACCACATTCAATTTTATTCTGCGTCACTCTGACAGCCACAACTAATTTTAAACAAATTATGTCACTGTGCAGTACAATATTTTATTCCATGTGGATCCCTCCATAAGATCCAAGATCCCTTCATACTATGAGCTTAATGGTATTTTGCTTTCATCATGTATTTCGGTTAAAACCAGATGGGCTGAATTTGCTGGATGGATCAAACCTGGCAGCTGGATTATTGCGATACAGGAGGAGTTTTGTTAGTTATTAGAACCAACTCAACCCACATTCAGTCAATTTAGTCAGTGTTTGGTCAGTGTTTAGTCAGTGTTTTGCATCAGTAGTTGATCAAAATGTTTAACCCAAAAGCAGGAGTGGGTCCAAAACACAGATGAGATGTAAATAATTCCATTACATTTTATCTCTGTTTTGAACCCACTCCTGTTTTGTTTTTTTTTGCTTACAATTACTGATAAAATACTGATACAAAACAATGAGAAAATACTGACCACCAAAAAAAAGCTGTATGGATGCTCAAAGTACAGGATTTTATGTTCTTCTGACAGATCAGAAGGACAGAAACATAAACAGTCATGTCGCTTGCTGTGTAAGTGAACTGTGAATAAGTTGAGTTTAAAGAACTGGATTTAAAGACAAGGAGCAAGAAATTAAGGTTTGCTAGATTTTCCTTGTGTTGTTAGCTTGATTCTAGCTAGTTCTCCAACTACAGAAGATAGGGTCTAAATCTTAACTCATATTTACCGTTTTCCTTCTGTACTGTTCATCCCCATCTAACCTGTGCTCCATGTACAATGCCACCAAGTGTGTGTCCTATGCAATGTATGCATGCCTTGAAGAGCCATTCGAGGGTGAATACATTTGCACTAGATGCAATCACGTTGCATATTTGGAAGCCCAGATCTTGGATCTAAATAAGCAGCTTGACATACTTATGGGCATTGCAAAACTGGAGAGAGGCTTACACCTCACTGTGCAGGCACTGGCTGGGGTCAGTTAAATGGAGGTGGGAGGAGGAGGGCAAGAGCAGGACTATCAGGTCAGCAGTTGGGTTAATGTAGTAAGAATGGGTAGAGGGAAAAGTGCCAGGGAGGCTAGTCCTAAGCTGAGTAAATATGCCTGTTTGGCTAATATTAGGGATGAAAGCCCAGTACCAGCAACACTGCAGTAGGGCATTTCTCCTAGAAACCAGGAGGATGACCGCTGCAGGAAGGATGGGAAAAGGAGTGCAGCAAAGGTCAGACAGATGCTGGTGGTAGAGGACTCTATTATAAGGCAGACATACAGGGTTATATGTCGCCGAGATCATGAATGCCAAAAAGTGTCTTGTCTCACAGGTGCTAGGTTCGGCATGTTGCGGATTGGATTGACAGATTGCTGGGGGGGGTTGGGGAAGACCAGCCAGTCATGTTACCACATTGGCACCAATGATCAAGTCACAGGGAGATGGAAGGTCCTTAAATTGATTTTAGGGAAGTAGGAGAGAAGCTCGAGTCTAGGATCTCCAAGGTAGTGTTTTCAGAAATGCTACCAGTGCCACGAGCGTCACCAGAGAGACAATGGGAGGAACAGGCTGCAACTTAAACCTTATAGATGTTTTATAGGTAAAGTAAGGTCTATAGGCTTGGAAAGTATAGTCTGTAATTGGATTGAAAGCTGGCTAAGGGACCGTGTCCAGAGAGTTGTAGTCAACGATTCCTATTCAGAATGGTCCTGGGTTATAAGTGGTGTACCCAAAGGTTAAGTGCTGGATCCTCTATTATTTAATTTATTTATTAATGATATAGAGGATGGGATTAATGGCACCATTTCTATTTTTGCAGATGGCTCTAAGCTATGTAGTACTGTGCAGTCTATGGAAGATGTCTATAAACTACTGACCTGAGCACTCTAAGTGATTGGGCATCAACTTGGCAAATGAGGTTCAATGTGGATAAATGTAAAGTTATGCATCTTAGTAGTAATAACCTCTGTGCATCATATGTCCTAGGGGATGTTACACTGTGGGAGTCACTTATAGAGAAGGAATTGGGTGTCCTTGTAGATTGTAGATTAAAGAAGAACTCCCACAAATTTTTTTTATTCCATGCCCTGCTAGAAATGTACATGATGTAATCTGTAGTGAATGTCATTTTCTTACTAGTGGCTGTATTTTTGAGTTATATCTCCCATCTGTGTCATGTGACCAGCAATCAGACCCATCAACTCACACATCATCTTATGTGTGGACAGGAAGTCTAATTTTCTATGCATTCCTATGGGAGCCTCACTTTCAGTCTCATAGGAAAGAATAGAGAGGAGGTCAGAGAGTTGGTCACATGACACAGCTACAATAAGAAGAGAGTGGATAACTCAGAATTACAGTCTCTGATGAGAAGATTGCATTCATGCATTCACTACATATTATAATATGCACCTTTCTAACCGGTCAGAGAATAAAAATGTTTGCGGGAGTTCTTCTTTAAATAACAGCATACAATGTAAATCAGCTGCTTTAAGGCCACCAGGATATTGTCATGCATTAAATGAGGCATGGACTCGCGGGCAGGGATATAATATTACCACTTTACAACGCATTGGTGCCGCCTCATCTGGAATAATCAGTTCATTTCTGGGCACCAGTCCATTGAAAGGCTTCTCTGCAGCTGGAAAAAGTACAGAGGATAGAGACTAAACTCATAAGAGGCATGGAGGGTCTTAGTTATGAAGAAAGATTAAAATAATTGAATTTATTTAGTCTTGAGAAGAGACGTCTAAGGGGGGATATGATTAACCTATACAATATATAAATGGGCCATACAAAAAACAAGGTGAAAAACTGTTCCATGTCAAATGCCCTCAAAGGACAAGGGGCACTGCCTCTGACTGGAAAATAAAAAATTCAGTCTCCAGAAGCGTAAAAGCTTCTTTACTGTAAGAAATGTGAATCTGTGGTATAGACTTCCTCAGGACGTGGACACAGCAGGAACAGTGGACAGTTTTAAAAAGGGTTTAGATGAATTCTTAAAAGTAAGCAACATTAATGCTAACAAAAATGTGCAGAAATCTGAGTCTCATTTGATTCTGGGATTGTGTCCCCACCTATCCCTTGGTTGAACTTGATGGACTTATGTCTTTTTTCAACAGTATTAACTATGTAACTATGCTAGCACAGCCTTACTGCCACTGCTGCTGTCCCCCTCCCCACTCTGTCATGGGGCCCGATACTGTTGCAGCTACCACCATCCCCACTCTGTTATGGGGCCACTTGAATCTTGGGGCAGTGCACAATTACGTCCACAGGGATAAATTAGACTTGATGCTTTTATTGACCTGTAACACTGATGCATAGTGATTCCACAGCTAACAGAAGAGATTAGCTATGCATCTTCTTGCCCTGCACAGAGATGTAGACGGTGATAAATAACAACTGCCTGTAATACTGATGGTACTATACTTACAGAACAGATTAACTATGAATATGCATGCACTAGAACGTAATGCACACAGCAATATCCTCTCCCTGCACTGTCCCTGCAGTTTAACTTAAAGCCTTCACACTGAGATTTGGGCCACCAAGTCAACCCTTTTGACATTGCAGAGACAATGCAGTATAATTAAAACTGCTGCATTCCATTCACTTGAGCAGGAGTCAGACCCTCGCTGATCTGATATTGATGATCTATCATGGGGAGCCTCTATGTTCAGGAGAAGGCTGCATTGCCTGAGCCCCCCCAAGAACAGTTTGACGTACCAGTATGTACCTTCACATCCCATGGTAGAAGAGTGGATAAGCAACCTGTCAAATACTGGAGCAGAAGAGTTTGCCTGTCGTTAGAGAAAACCACCCTGTTGGTTGCCAAAAGTAAAGTGTACACCCTGTGCCTGGATGCTTATGTGTACTGTCAACTAGAGACATGCAATATAAGGGAGATTTCTAAAATCAAAAGAGAAACGGGTTTGACCTATGTTTATCTGTGCATCTGTGAGATGTGTACCATCTGAGGACACTGTATTTCTGTGTAACACCAGCCAGTCCATAACAAGTAAGACTTGTCCTGAATTGTCTGCATCTGAGGATTCAGTAAAGATTTGTTTGCTGTTAATCTGGACTCATTATTTGTATCCTACATTTGCACCTCAAGGTGCTGGCATTACAAAAACAGGGAGCCTGCCTCTAGCACCTTAAACCACAACATCAAGAGCACCTCAACTGCCATCAGGCAGGAGAACCCTCACAACTGGAGTATGCCCCGAAGGGAACTGGTGCACCTCTTCTTGTCATTGGATGCCAGCCCAGGGAGGTTCAAAACCATGAGTACCAACTACTATACCCATCAGGCCACCACACTCACATGTGCCCTTGTGACTCAGTCACTGCGCTAAGGATATTGGCTAAAGCTAAAAAGTCACACATTTTGACTTCTGTAAGTCATAAAACAGAAGGTGTGAGCTGTGTCCTATGTAGCAGCCACAGTAATGTCAAGATAAATTGCATTGAAATGAAAAAAAGCATATAGAAAAATAGACATCTTAAATCTAAGTGATACCATAATTCCCTATAAATCTGTATATACACGGGATGCAACAACATAAATGTGAGGTAAAGACATGATAGACATTGCAGTGTGGAAACCTTGTGCTCTCATTGGTTAGCTCTCCATATTGTAGGCAGTTCTGCAAAATGTGTACAAACTCAGCTCTGTCCATAGGGCATCTCAGTGTTTTAGGATGCACCTATGAAGCAGCTTAATCTTGCTGAACTAACATTGAAGAATAATTAATAGTTGTTAGTAGCTGGAGAGACAAGAGAACCTATTAGCTTTACAAAATTTTCCCCATTCATCAAAGGTATCAGTTCTTCCATTTTGCTTTGCAGGAAATTTAGCAAAAACACTGTGAGTACATGGAATCTTCTATGACCTCAAGCCATTAGGATGCCGGTAAGTGGATAGAAGGATATAGGGTTATGCAGGACTTGGAATTGAATGATAAGGGCATACTTTAGCTGAATGTACTTGAAACACGCTTGGCTTCGTAATGTATGAACTTACCCTAAAGGTCAATTAAATGCTTCCCTCTTTTCCTGCTGTGTGACTGCATTTGGTAGTTCCCATCAGCTTTTTGTGAATTAGGACACCAAGGTGATGGAGTGATGCAGTGTATGATATTGTGGTATGACACAGACAGAAAGTATTAATGGATCTGAAACACAATCATGATTTTATGAATTAAAAAAAACAAAAACATTACAGAGTTTTTTTTCTTGACAAGCTAGCAAAACCCTCAACAGGTTTCATTTAAAACCCCAGGCTGCCCACAAACAAATATAGCATATACATCTCTAGACTGATTATCATAAAAGTATGTTTTGTTTTGTTATTTTTAATTTATAATTATATAAGATTCAAGAAAGATAACCAGACAAATGCTGCACATCCTTCCACTGTCGAAGTAAAAATCATAGTTTATGGTGAGTTTATGACTCTTTCCCACTCTGTTATTTTGCTTTTCAACACAATTTCTAAATATGTATTTTTATACAGTATATGTAAAATCTAAAGACAATAAGCAAAACATTAACAAGCTGAAGTCGATACCAGTAGAATCCATACAAAATCACCTGAAGTCCAAAGTGTCAGACAGAAAAGTCACGGTCCACAACAAAGCATGGGTCAAGAAATCCTAGATCCATTGCAGGAGAAAACAGGGCTAGTGTGGGACAGAAACCAATCACAGGAAACTGTGGCCAACAGTCGCCTGTTTTAAATAGGCTGTGCTCCCAATCATGTGAAATACCCGTTATGTGACCAATGACATTATTGCGCTGGATATGCCAATGACAACTTTCATTGGGCGGTACGCCTGCTTTCAAAGGTCTGACCTGATCACCATGTAAACCAGATGCTGTGACTCTGCCTGTGGGGAAGTTCATGCGCTGGTCCCCGGTTGCATCGTAATTGGTTTTCTCCTAAACTCTTAGAGCTAACGGTCCAGTGGCACTGACATTTAGATGTACATTAGAAGTGAAGGATTGAGTGTATCATAGGCCCGAGGATGTTTATCCAACTTGGTCCCCCACCCATATTCTATATAGATATATCTGCTAGAGACATACACCAAAAGACTTGTGGCTGTAATTGCAGCAAAAGGTGGTCTTACAAAATATTGACTCAGGGGGCTGAATACAAATGCATGTTTCCAGATTTGTATTTAGTAAACATTTTGAAAACCATGTATCATTTTCATTTTCACTTCACACATACTTTCTACTTTGTGTTGGTCTATTGTATAAAATCACAATAAAATGCATAATGTTTGCAGGTGTAAAGGGAAAAACTGCAGACAAGTTCAAGGGGTATAAAGACTTTTTCAGGGCACTGTAGATATCTGTGTAATTGCATACATGTCTGTGTGTATACTGTATATAATGATTATATGTGTTTTTGTATATACTGCATGTAAAATGTACAGTATGTACATTTTTTAATAAATAAAAATCTGGAAAGTGTGACGTGCATTTGTATTCAGCCCCCCTGAGCCAAAGGTCAAGAACCACCTTTCGCTGCAATTACAGCTGCAAGTTTTTTGGGTTATATTTCTACTTTGCACATCTAGAGGCTGAAATCTTTTTGGACTTTAACTGGACCATTCTAAAACATAAATATGCTTTTGATTTAAACTATTCCATTATAGCTCTGGCTGTATGTTCAGAGTTGTTGTCCTGCTAGAAGGTGAACCTCCGCCCCAGTCTCTAGTCTTTTGCAGCCTCTATCAAGTTTTCATCCAGTATTGCCCTGTATTTGCCTCCATCTTCCCATAAACCCCAACCAGCTTCTCTGTCCTTGCTGAAGAAAAGCATCCCCACAGCATGATGCTGCCACCACCATGTTTCACAGTGACATGGTGTGTTCAGGGTGATGAGCAGTGTTAGTTTTCTGCCACACATAGCATTTTGCAGTTTTTCCAGAACGTTCAACTTTGATCTCATCTGACCAGAACACCTTCTTCCACATGTTGCTGTGTGCGCTACATGACTTGGGGCAAACTGAAAACAGGACTACTTATGGCTTGCTTTCAAAAATGGCTTTCTTCTTGCCACTCTTCCATAAAGGCCAGATTTGTAGAGTACACAACTAATAATTGTCCCAATGACAGATTCTCCCCTCTGAGCTGTAGATCTCTGCAGCTCCTCCAGAGTGACCATGTGCCACTTGGCTGCTTATGTATCTAATTAGTGTTCTCTAGAGATGAGTGAGCACTAAAATGCTCGGGTGCTCGTTATTCGAGTCGAACTTTTCCCGATGCTCGGGTACTCGTTTAGAATAACGAACCCCATTGAAGTCAATGGGAGACTCGAGCATTTTTGCAGGGGACCAAGGCTCTGCCTAGGGAAGGCTAGGTGAAAACCTGGAAACCTCAGAAAATGATGGAAACACCATGGAAATGGACAGGAAACAGCATGGGCAGCATGCATGGATGCCTCTGAGGCTGCCTAATCCCACCATTACCCCAAATTCTCAGGCAACAGCCTGGTGGTTACCCTCATGGCAATTGTGCTCACCCAGACCAAGAAAGGCGAGGCAAATACCCATCACATGTTAGGGAAGCACCCAACTAGGTGCAACGAAGGTCCATCACAGCCTGCAGGTGACACCACTGCTCATGCTGGCACTGCTGTGCTATCCCCCTCCCCACGACGCAGGCATAAGCCTGACACATCATGGTGACAGCGTAGTGACACCAACAAGTGACCAAGTTAGATTGAGGTAGCAGTCAAATGTCTGTAGGCGAGCCTCCAAAAAATTTGTTTTGGAGTGTCCGAAGTTGACCCTCCTAAAAAATTGTTTAGGAGTGTCTGTAGTTGACCCTTCTGTAAAATATTTTATTTGTTTTCCCTGTTATTAGTTAATGTACAACCCATGGCTGGCATGCTGGGAATATATAGGTTTTGCGTCACAGACGGTCCACTGCAACGTTACATTTTCTTCATCATTGACAATTACTTTTTCACCAACTGTTGTCTGGCAATGATAAAGGGTAAGGTGAATCCACTGCGGAAGAAAAGTGTCATCCTCCTACAATTCTACACTTGCTCTCAATTGAAAAGGGGATGTTCTCGCCGTGGCCTTCCTCATAGTGGCCGCTTCTGCGGACGACAGAGGTGGTGTACCTACTGACAGCCTGACCAAACACGATGGCAGACGGGGAGACACTCCCTCATGTAAAATTGTTTAGGAGTGTCTGTAGTTGACCCTCCTGTAAAATATTTTATTTGTTTTCCCTGTTATTAGTTAATGTACAACCCATGGCTGGCATGGTGGGAATATATAGGTTTTGCGTCACAGACGGTCCACTGCACCATTACATTTTCTTCATCATTGCCAATTACTTTTTCACTAACTGTTGTCTGGCAATGATAAAGGGTAAGGTGAATCCACTGCGGAAGAAAAGTGTCATCCTCCTACAATTCTACACTTGCTCTCAATTGAAAAGGGGATGTTCTCGCCGTGGCCTTCCTCATAGTGGCCGCTTCTGCGGACGACAGAGGTGGTGTACCTACTGACAGCCTGACCAAACACGATGGCAGACGGGGAGACACTCCCTCATGTAAAATTGTTTAGGAGTGTCTGTAGTTGACCCTCCTGTAAAATATTTTATTTGTTTTCCCTGTTATTAGTTAATGTACAACCCATGGCTGGCATGGTGGGAATATATAGGTTTTGCGTCACAGACGGTCCACTGCACCATTACATTTTCTTCATCATTGCCAATTACTTTTTCACTAACTGTTGTCTGGCAATGATAAAGGGTAAGGTGAATCCACTGCGGAAGAAAAGTGTAATCCTCCTACAATTCTACACTTGCTCTCAATTGAAAAGGGGATGTTCTCGCCGTGGCCTTCCTCATAGTGGCCGCTTCTGCGGACGACAGAGGTGGTGTACCTACTGACAGCCTGACCAAACACGATGGCAGACGGGGAGACACTCCCTCATGTAAAATTGTTTAGGAGTGTCTGTAGTTGACCCTTCTGTAAAATATTTTATTTGTTTTCCCTGTTATTAGTTAATGTACAACCCATGGCTGGCATGGTGGGAATATATAGGTTTTGTGTCACAGACGGTCCACTGCACCGTTACATTTTCTTCATCATTGCCAATTACTTTTTCACTAACTGTTGTCTGGCAATGATAAAGGGTAAGGTGAATCCACTGCGGAAGAAAAGTGTCATACTCCTAGAATTCTACACTTGCTCTCAATTGAAAAGGGTATGTTCTCGCCATGGCCTTCCTCATAGTGGCTGCTTCTGCGGACGACAGAGGTGGTATACCTACTGACAGCCTGACCGAACACGATGGCAGACGGGGAGACACTCCCTCATGTAAAATTGTTTTGGAGTGTCTGCGGTTGACCCTCCTGTAAAATATTTTTTTTTCCCTGTTATTAGTTAATGTACAACCCATGGCTGACACGGTGGGAATATATAGGGAAGCACCCAACTAGGTGCAACGAAGGTCCATCACCCATGCCCATGCTGGCACTGCTCTCCTATCCCCAGCCACACGATGCAGGAGGGAGCAGGGTAGGTGGGGGGAAGGCTGGGGGGGAAGGAGGTTTAGCGGGAAGAGCCAGAGGAGTGCCACCTTGGCTAGCATGTGTGGTGGTGACAACAGCCGGATGGAGTTCGAATGATGACGCAGGACCCCAACTTAAAAATTTAGCATCAACCGGTACAGTTGTAAACTATGAGCTCGATCAAGTGTGGTATGTGTTCTATGTATACTACTCAGTTTCAATACTGTATATGGCACCTATCCGGAAAAATAGTTTGGAGAGAGAGAAAGAGAGGAAAAAGACGTAAATTGTTTGGAGAGAGGGCCTGTAGGTGGGGGGGCAGGCTGGGGGGAAGGAGGTTGAGCTGGAAGAGCCAGAGGAGTGCCCCCTTGGCTAGCGTGTGTGGTGGTGACAACAGCCGGATGGAGTTCGAATGATGACGCAGGACCCCAACTTAAAAATTTAGCATCAACCGGTACAGTTGTAAACTATGAGCTCGATCAAGTGTGGTATGTGATCTATGTATTCTTCTCAGTTTAATACCGTATATGGCACCTATCCGCTGTAGGTGGACCTCCGGAAAAATTGTTTGGAGAGAGGCCTGCAGGTGGACCTCTGGAAAAATTGTTTGGAGAGAGGGCCTGTAGATGGACCTCCAGAAAAATTATTTAGAGAGAGGGCCTGTAGGTGGACCTCCGGAAAAATTGTTTGGAGAGAGGGCCTGTAGGTGGACCTCTGGAAAAAATGTTTGGAGAGAGGGCCTGTAGGTGGACCTCTGGAAAAATTGTTTGGGAGAGGGCCTGTAGGTGGACCTCCAGAAAAATTGCTTGGAGAGAGGGCCTGTAGGTGGACCTCTGGAAAAATTGTTTGGAGAGAGGGCCTGTAGGTGAACCTCCAGAAAAATTATTTAGAGAGAGGGCCTGTAGGTGGACCCTCCGGAAAAATTGTTTGGAGAGAGGGCCTGTAGGTGGACCTCCGGAAAAATTGTTTGGAGAGAGGGCCTGTAGGGGGCCCTCCTGAAAAATAGTTGTAAAAGAGTGCCAGTTGGACCTCTAAAATATGGCGTTTTTTTGGTCAGCGTTAGGCAAAGACGACAAGGAGGAGGAAGAGGAGGAGTAGGAAGAGTAGAGAAGAGGAATCGGATACATAAGTAATGTAAATCTTTAGCTGCTTTCCCCCGGAGGAGATTTGAATTCCGGTGAAATCCAGGCTTTTTTCATTTTAATAAGCGTCAGCCTGTCAGCGCTGTCAGTTGACAGGCGTGTACGCTTATCGGTGATGACGCCACCAGCTGCACTGAATACCCGCTCTGACAGCACGCTAGCGGCAGGGCAGGCCAGCACCTCCAAGGCATACAGCGCCAGTTCAGGCCACGTGTCCAGCTTTGAAACCTAGTAGTTGTATGGAGCAGAGTGATCGCTACGGACGTTGGTATGGTCAGCTAGGTACTCCCTCACCATCTTTCTGTACAGCTCCCCCGTACTCTGCCTAGACTGGGGACAGGTGACAGTGTCTTGCTGGGGTGACATAAAACTGGCAAAGGCCTTGGAGAGTGTTCCCCTGCCAGTGCTGGACAAGCTTCCTGCTCGCCTCCTCTCCCCCGCTACTTGGCCCACAGAACCATGCCCTCTGCCGCTAGCGGCGTCAGATGAGAAGGATTGTTTCAGCTTGTGCACCAGGGCCTGTTGATATTGATTCACTCTAATACTCCTTTCCTCTGCAGGGATGAGAGTGGAAAGGTTCTGCTTGTACCGTGGGTCCAGGAGAGTGAACACCCAGTAATCGATGTTTGAAAAAATGCTTCTAACATGAGGGTCACGGGATAGGCAGCCTAACATGAAGTCTGCCATGTGCGCCAGAGTCCCAACACGCAAGAATTCCCTCTACTCACTGGCCTGACTATCCATTTCCTCCTCCTCCTCCTCCTCCAAGTCCTCCTCTTCAGCCCATACACGCTCAAGAGTTAAGAAGGACTGAGCACTGGTACCCTCTTCTGTCTCGCAGACATACTCCTCCTCTTCCTCCTCATCCTCATTCCCCTCCTCCGATACGCGCTGAGAAACAGACCGGAGGGTGCTCTGGCTATCAAGCGATGTATCTTCCTCCACCGTCTCTTGTGACAAGCGCAAAGCATCCGACTTGATGCTGAGCATTGAGTTTTTCAACAGGCAAAGCAGCGGGATGGTGAGGCTGATAATGGCGGCATCGCCGCTGACCATCTGTGTTGACTCCTCAAAGTTGCTCAACACCTGGTAGATATCAGACATCCACGTCCACTCCTCATTGTAGACTTGAGGAATCTGACTGACCTGACTACCAGTTCTGGTGGAAGTTGACATCTGGCAGTCTACAATCGCTGTGCGCTGCTGGTAAACTCTGGATAACACGTTTAATGTTGAATTCCATCTCGTGGGCACGTCGCACAACAGTCGGTGAGAGGGCAGTTGTAGGCGGCACTGTGCTGCCCTGAGAGTGGCAGCATCTGTGGTCGACTTGCGGAAATGCGCACAGATGCAGCGCACCTTGGTGAGCAAGTCAGACAGATTGGGGTATGTCTTGAGGAACCACTGAACTATTAGATTGAACACGTGGGCCAGGCATGGCACATGTGTCAGTCTGCCAAGTTGCAGAGCCGCCACCAGGTTACGCCCGTTGCCACACACAACCATGCCTGGCTTGAGGTTCAGCGGTGCCAGCCACACATCGGTCTGTGCTGTGATGCCCTGTAACAGCTCTTGGGCGGTGTGCCTTTTGTCACCTAAGCTCAGCAGTTTGAGCACCGCCTGCTGGCGCTTACCCACGGCACTGCTGCTGCGCCTAGAGCTACCGACTGAAGGCGCCATGCCCACGAATGGTAATTCGGTGGAGGAGGAGGAGGGGTCGTCAGAGGAGGCATAGTACGTCTGAGAGACCATGACCGAGGTAGGCCCCGCAATCCTCGGTGTGGGCAGTACATGTGCGGCCCCAGGGTCAGTCTTGGTCCCAGCCTCCACCAAGTTAACCCAATGTGCCGTCAGTGAGATATAGTGTCCCTGCCCGGCAACACTTGTCCTCGTGTCCGTGGTTAGGTGGACCTTCTCAGAAACAGTGTTGGTCAGGGCACGGATGATGTTCTGTGACACGTGCTGGTGTAGGGCTGGGACGGCACATCGGGAAAAATAGTGGCGGCTGGGGACCGAAAACCGAGGGGCAGCCACCGCCATGAGATTGCGAAAGGCCTCGGTCTCTACCAGACTATAGGGCAGCATCTCCAGGCTCAGCAATTTGGAGATGTGGACGTTGAGGGCTTGGGCATGTGGGTGGGTGGAACTGTATTTCTTCTTGCGTTTCAGCGTGTACTGTGAAGACAGCTAAACTCTGCGGTGGGACACATTGGTGGACGCTGTGGAGGATCGTGGAGGCGAAGGTGTGGTTTTCCAGCAGGAGGCACTCGTGCGGGGTCCTGGGCAGGGGGTTGACTAGCAGAGGCAGCAAGTGACACACAGGAAGGAGCAGTGGTGTGACCCGCAGGAGGTGGTGAACGGCCTTGGTTGCATTGAGTGGGGTGTTTAGCACTCATATGCCTGCGCATGCTGGTGGTGGTTAGGCTAGTAGTGGTGGCACCCCTGCTGATCCTGGTGTGGCACAGGTTGCACACCACAGTCCGTCGGTCAGCCTCAATTTCTTTAAAGAACCTCCAGACTTGCGAACATCTAGGCCTCGCCACGGGAGCTTCACTACGTGAAACAGTTGCTGCTGATGCACCAGCTCTGGCCCTGCTTCTCCCTCTGGCCACACCACTGCCTCTTCCAACCTGTTCTGGTGCAGCACTCGCCTCCGCCTCAGAAGCACTGCCTTCACTCGGCTTATCAACCCAGCTTGGGTCAGTCACCTCGTCATCCTCCGATTCCTCAGTCTGCTCCCCCCTCGGACTTCCTGCCCTGACAACAACTTCACCACTGTCTGACAACTGTGTCTCTTCATCGTCCGACACCTCTTTACACACTTCTTCCACTAAGTCAACAATGTCATCACCCTGAGACTGCGACAGTTGGAAAACTTGGGCATCGGAAACGAGGTCAGCAGCAACCTGAGAAGTGGTTTGTGACTCTGGGAAGTGTCCAGAAAACAGTTCATGAGAGTATGCCGGATCGCATTCCAAATTTTCCTGGGAGGGGGCAGACTGGGGGAAAGGAGGTTGAGGTGGAGGAGCCAGAGGAGTGCTCCCTTGGGTACCGTGGGTGGACTGCGTGGAAGACTGACTGGTGGACAAATTACTTGAAGCATTGTCCGCAATCCACGAGATCAGCTGTTCGCACTGTTGTGGTTTCAACAGTCCTCTACCACGTGTCCCTGTAAGTTGAGACATGAAGCTAGGGAGTGTAGCTCTGCGGCGTTCCACAGCTCCCTCATGAGCAGGTACTGTCTCACCCTGCCCAGGACCACGGCCTCTGCCCCCTGCAGTAATTGAATGTCCACGCCCACGCCCTCGTCCTCGACCCTTAGCCCTGGGGTTCAACATTTTCTGTATATAAGTGTATTATATAAAAAAATAAAATAAATGGGCCTGCTGTACTGAAACCCACAAACTTGTTCAGTCTGAACAGGTAAATATATAGGTGGATAAGCTAGATCAAAATTACGTATGTTATTACGTACCGTGCAGTATGGAGCAATTACACAGAAACTATTAGATTAGGCAGACTTGGTCTGCTTAGTTGCAACCCAGACAAATATCGCACAGAGATTTTTGTGATCTAGCTGTATGAGTGAGAGCAAAAGACCTTGTTTAATTATGTAACGTACAGAATGTGTCACCTGGACAGAAAATACGGATTGTAGTGAGTGGACAGCTGAACTGTGACACACAGAATGGTTCCACGCAGCTGTGTGAAATGGATTTGTATCACTGAGCTAAAACAACAAAAAAACTATTTTTTTATATACATTTTTTTTTTTTTTTTTTAACGTGACGTGCAAAAACTATCAGAGACCTAACTCAGCCCCTGCTGACGGTGGCTATTTTGACTGCAACCCAGACAAATGTCGCACAGAGATTTTTGTGATCTAGCTGTATGAGTGAGAGCAAAAGACCTTGTTTAATTATGTGACGTACAGAATGTGTCACCTGGAGAGAAAATACGGATTGTAGTGAGTGGACAGCTGAACTGTGACACACAGAATGGTTCCACACAGCTGTGTGAAATGGATTTGTATCACTGAGCTAAAACAACAAAAAAACTATTTTTTTTATATATATTTTTTTTTATATTTTTTTTTTAGTTTTGGTTTTTTTTTAACGTGATGTGCAGAAACTATCAGAGACCTAACTCAGCCCCTGCTGACGGTGGCTATTTTGACTACAACCCAGACAAATGTCGCATAGATATTTTTGTGATCTAGCTGTATGAGTTAGAGCAAAAGACCTTGTTTAATTATGTGACGTACTGAATGTGTCACCTGGACAGAAAATACGGATTGTAGTGAGTGGACAGCTGAACTGTGACACACAGAATGGTTCCACACTGCTGTATGAAATGGATTTGTATCACTGAGATATAACAATAAAAAAAAGGGTTATATATGGCGATAGCTGCACTACTAGTGCCAGCCAGCCAGCCAAGCCAGGAGACAAAAAAAAAATTTCTTGTAGCCCTTAGAAGGGCTGTTGGGTTCTTGTGAGATCACTCCTGCCTAACAAAGAACTAAATGCAGGCCCTAATACTCTCCCTGAAACGCAGCAGCTCTATCTCTATCTAACGACATCCAGACAGCATCTGAGCCGAGCATCGCGGCCAGTCACTAGTATATTCCAGGGTCACCTGATCAGGCCAGCCAACCCCTGCTATGGACATGTAAGGGCCCCACGTGATGCTGGGTGTACCGCAGAGTCTCCTGGCTTGTGATTGGCTGAGTTTATAGGCGCCAAAAATGCACAATGCGGAAGTTGCCATTTCCTCGAGCATGGCGAGATACTCGTCCAAGCAGCGAGCACTTATGAGTACCGTAATACTCGAACGAGCACCAAGCTCGGACGAGTATGCTCGCTCATCTCTAGTGTTCTCCTTTCTGGTGCTGTCAGTTTAGGTGGACGGCCATGTCCTGGTAGGTTTGCAGTTGTGCCATACTCCTCCCATTTTCAGATGATGGATTGAACAGTGCTCTGTGAGATGTTCAGAGTTAAAAATATTTTTTTCATAACTTAGCCCTGCTTTAAAATTATCCAGAACTTTATCTCTTACCTGTCTCATGTGTTCCTTGGTTTTCATGATATTGTTTGATAACTAATGTTTACTACTAAACCTCTCAGGCCTTCACTTTGCTGTCGTAGATCTAGGCAATTTTCCCCTTGTGAAAACTGGCATGCCAGCCCACCAGCTTCCCCACTCATGCCACGCCTCCTTCTCTTGTCAATTTGGAAAAGTGAGGTGAGCAGGGAAAAGTTGCAGATTTTGCTGCAAAATGGCAAAATCTGCAACTTGAAAACACCACTATTGTGGCATATAACTGTTAATACATTTCACCCATAGTATATACCAAGACATACACAGAATATACACAGACACAAAAACACAAAGTTACATACTTACAATCATGCTGGGATTCCTCTGCTGTTGCTACTGTTAATGTTAAATGCGTGCTATCTGGGTCACAGGTCATCAGAGCAATACTAGGCAGTGTGTGCGCCTGCCCCCTGCACTACTGTGATAGACTACAGAATCTGTCAGTTGTCTCCCTGTAGTTGTAGTAACTATTTTACACTGTTCTGGTGGCAAAAAATGGCAATTTCTGTGATGCAGTGCCTCTTCTTTTCTCCCGATGTCTCTCGCCTCAGAGGATCATACAGTGAAGCAACTGCTGCCCAGACCAGAACTTCTGTAAGGACAGGGGGCAGCCTTACCTGGTGTTTGGAGGAGACCCATAACAGTAAGTTATATAATGTCTCTCCTTCACTGCATTGTTTTACCTCATGTTTTACTGCAGTGTAGAGATGAGCGAATCATCCAAAATTCGCTTCGCCGAATGTTTGTCGAATTTTTTAAAAGATTCGTACTTAATACGAAGCTATTCGGTTGAAGCTGTGTACAAATCATTTGTTATTCTGTCGTGTGCTATGAACATTCCCGCAAATACTTACGTCTGAGTGTACAAAGTGTGTACGAAGCTTTAGCGTATTATTGTCTAGGCTCGCACAAAGAATAAATATACAGTAAAAGTACGCTACTTAACTGAATATGTACGCATTAGCAAACAAATTATCAAATTGTAGCATGTAGCATCTCTACTGCAGTGCTATAATTATTCACTGTTATTCTGCTCACTCACTGTTATTTTGTGGATTGGGCAGCTATAAGCCCCCACCTGTTTTGGGCCCAGGGCAGCTGCCCTAAACCACCCCATTATGATCTGCTACTGTACATTAGCTACTGATTCTTCAATAACATGATTTATGTATGTCAGGTTCTGTTAATTTACTGACTATCCAATCTTTTCATTTTACCTTTTATATTGTACTGTTCTTTGTTTGAATGCATATCCAAGCCTGTTTGCAAGGTGATATAAAATGCATCTGTCTTTTCTGGTGCTATCACTTGAACTTACAACTTGGTACATTGCACAACTACCCAATTTTAAGTGAGGAAACATAATGGCTAAGCAGGTAACCTAGTTGTCTAACGTCCAAAGGATAAAATCCGGTCAAATGCATTAAAAAAGTTTCATTTATAAAAATGTTACTATTTTATAAGCAATTAACATTTTCCTTTTTTATATACAATATATAATGTTTTTTTTTAATAAACAATAGTTTTTTATTTAATTTGTGGTAAAAGAGTATTACAAAATAACATAAATGTGCAAAAATATAGGTTAACAAACCTACATTGTATCAGAAAATAGGTACAAGAATGGTACATAACATACATTAAATATTTTAACAGCAAGTCATTACTGACCAATCAAGGGATGATATAGCTAGACACTAGATAGTGTCATATAGGAGGTGGCATGCATTAACTTAACCACGTATTTGTATCATAATATTCAACCAAAATTATTATGATTATTATGATTATCTTTAGCAAGAATAACAGTCTATCTCCGAATAAAAGCATCTCTAGGAATATTACATTCTTTATAGCTTAACCATGAATCCCAGCTAACTTGGAAGGCCAACTTTCTATTGTTAGAAGAAGCCCATGCTCCTTTAAACCAACAATTATTGTCTATATCTCATAAACACTCTATTTATTAGTGGCAGGGAACCAACATAAGGCAATCTTATTCCTAGTTGCCACAATGCTATATAGTATAATGGTTCTGTATGTCAGAGGGAAAGATTAGATACTAGAGATGAGCGAGCATACTTGTCCGAGCTTGATACTCGTTCGAGTATTAGGGTACTCGTAAGTGCTCACTACTCGGACGAGTATCTCGCCAAGCTCGAGGAAATGGCATCTCCCGCATTTTGAATTTTTTGGCACCTTCAACTCAGCCAATCACTAGCCAGGAGACTCTGCGGTACCCTCCAGCATCACGTGGGGCCTTACATGTCGATAGCAGGGGTTGGCTGGCCAGATCAGGTGATCCTGGAATATACTAGTGACGTCCGGCGGTGCTCGTCTCAGAGGCTGTCTGGATGTCATTAGGTACAGATCTGCTGCGTTTCAGTGAGAGTGTTGGGGCCTGGATTTAGTTCTCTGTTAGACAGGAGTGATCTCAAAAGAACCCAACAGCCCTTCTAAGGGCTACAAGACACTTTTTTTGTCTCCTTCTGGCTGGGCTGGCTGGCACTAGTAGTGCAGCTATCGCCATATTTGAGGCAGTTTGCAGGGAGACTGCAAATAGGTTTTCTTTGCTCTCAGTGATATAGAAAAATCTGAGTGCGACATTTTTCTGGGTTGCAGTGAAAATAGCCACAGTCAGCAGGGGCTGAGTTTGCTCTCTGATACATTCTGCAAGTCACGTTAAAAAAAAAAAAAAAAAAAACTTTGTTTTTTTGTTGTTTTATCTCAGTGATACAAATCCATTTCATACAGCTGCGTGGAACCATTCTGTGTGTCACAGTTCAGCTGTCCAGTCACCACAAACCACAATCCGTATTTTCTGTCCAGGTGACCCATACTGTACGTCAAATAATTAAAAAAGGTCTTTTGCTCTCACTGACACAGCTACATTAGAAAAATCTGAGTGCGACATTTTTCCGAGATGCAGTGAAAATAGCCACAGTCTGCAGGGGCTGAGTTTGCTTTCGGATATATTCTGCATGTCACGTTAAAAAAAAACACAAAAAAAAAAAAACCTTTGTTTTTTTGTTGTTTTATCTCAGTGATACAAATCCATTTCATACAGCTGTGTGGAACCATTCTGTGTGTCACAGTTCAGCTGTCCAGTCACCACAAACCACAATCCGTATTTTCTGTCCAGGAGACCCATACTGTATGTCACGTAATTAAAAAAGGTCTTTTGCTCTCACTGATACAGCTACATTAGAAAAATCTGAGTGCGACATTTGTCTGGGTTGCACTTAAGCAGACCAAGTCTGCCTAATCTAATAGTTTCAGTGTAATTGCTCCATACTGCACGGTACGTAATAAAATATGTAATTTTGCTCTAACTTATCCACCTATATATTAACTCAGACTTGTTCAGATTGAACAAGTTTGTGGGTTTCAGTATAGCAGGCCCATTTTTTTTTTTGGTATATATAATACACTTATATACAGAAAATGTTGAACCCCAGGGTTAAGGGTCGAGGACGAGGGCGTGGGCATTCAATTACTGCAGGGGGCAGAGGCCGTGGTCTTGGGCAGGGTGAGACAGTACCTGCTGATGAGGGAGCAGGGGAACGACACAGAGCTACACTCCCTAGCTTCATGTCTCAACTTACAGGGACACGTGGTAGAGCACTGTTGAAACCACAACAGTGCAAACAGGTGATGTCGTGGATTGCGGACAATGCTTCAAGTAATTTGTCCACCAGTCAGTCTTCCACGCAGTCCACCCATGTTATCCAAGGGAGCACTCCTCTGGCTCCTCCACCTCAACCTCCTTCCCCCCAGTCTGCCCCCTCCCAGGAAAATTTGGAATGCGATCAGGCATAATCTGAGGAACTGTTTTCTGGACCCTTCCCAGAGTCACAAACCACTTCTCAGATTGCTGTTGACCTTTTTCCCGATGCCAAAGTTTTCTAACTGTCGCAGTCTGAGGGTGATGACATTGTCAACTTAGTGGAAGAAGTGTGTAAAGAGGTGTCGGACGATGAGGAGACACGGTTGTCAGACAGTGGTGAAGTTGTTGTCAGGGCAAGAAGTCCGAGGGGGGAGCAGACTGAGGAATCGGAGGATGACGAGGTGACTGACCCAAGCTGGGTTGATAAGCTGAGTGAAGACAGTGCTTCTGAGGCGGAGGCGAGTGCTGCACCAGAACAGGTTGGAAGAGGCAGTGGTGTGGCCAGAGGGAGAAGCAGGGCCAGAGCTGGTGCATCAGCAGCAACTGTTTCACGTAGTGAAGCTCCCGTGGCGAGGCCTAGATGTTCGCAAGTCTGGAGGTTCTTTAAAGAAATTGAGGATGACCGACGGACTGTGGTGTGCAACCTGTGCCACACCAGGATCAGCAGGGGTGCCACCACTACTAACCTAACCACCACCAGCATGCGCAGGCATATGAGTGCTAAACACCCCACTCAATGGAACAAAGGCCGTTCACCTCCTGCGGGTCACACCACTGCTCCTTCCCCTGTGTCACTCGCTGCCTCTGCTAGTCAACCCCCTGCCCAGGACCCCGGCATGAGCGCCTCCCGCTGGAAAACCACACCTTTGCCTACACGATCCTCCACAGCGTCCACCAATGTGTCCCTGCACAGAGTTTAGCTGTCTTTACAGCACACGCTGGAGAGCAAGAGGAAATACAGTTCCACCCACATGCCCAAGCCCTCAACGTCCACATCTCCAAATTGCTGAGCCTGGAGATGCTGCCCTATAGGCTGGTAGAGACCGAGGCCTTTCGCAACCTCATGGCGGTGGCTGCCCCTCGGTATTCGGTCCCCAGCCGCCACTATTTTTCCCGATGTGCCATCCCAGCCCTACACCAGCACATGTCACAGAACATCATCCGTGCCCTGACCAACGCTGTTTCTGAGAAGGTCCACCTAACCACGGACACGTGGACAAGTGCTGCCGGGCAGGGTCACTATATATGACTGACGGCACATTGGGTTAACTTGGTGGAGGTTGGGACCGAGTCTGACCCTGGGGCCGCTCATGTACTGCCCACACCGAGGATTGCGGGGCCTACCTCGGTCACGGTCTCTCAGACGTACTATGCCTCCTCCTCCGACCCCTCCTCCTCCACTTCTTCCTCCGAATTACCATCCGTGGGCACGGCACCTTCAGTCGGTAGCTCTAGGAGCAGCAGCAGTGCCATGGGTAAGCGCCAGCAGGCGGTGCTCAAACTGCTGAGCTTAGGTGACAAAAGGCACACCGCCCAAGAACTATTACAGGGCATCACGGCGTAGACTGATCTGTGGCTGGCACCGCTGAACCTCAAGCCAGGCATGGTTGTGTGTGACAATGGGCGTATCCTGGTGGCAGCTCTGCAACTCGGCAGACTCACACATGTGCCATGCCTGGCCCACGTGTTCAATCTCATAGTTCAGCGTTTCCTCAAGACATACCCCAATCTGTCTGATTTGCTCACCAAGGTGCGCCGCATCTGTGCGAATTTCCGCAAGTCGACCACAGATGCTGCCACTCTCAGGGCAGCAAAGCGCCGCCTACAACTGCCCGCTCACCGACTGTTGTGCGACGTGCCCACGAGATGGAATTCGACATTAAACATGTTATCCAGAGTTTACCAGCAGCGCAGAGCGATTGTAGACTGCCAGATGTCAACTTCCACCAGAACTGGTAGTCAAGTCAGTCAGATTCCTCAAGTCTACAATGAGGAGTGGACGTGGATGTCTGATATCTGCCAGGTGTTGAGCAACTTTGAGGAGTCAACACAGATGGTCACCGGCGATGCCGCCATTATCAGCCTCACCATCCCGCTGCTTTGCCTGTTGAAAAACTCACTGCTCAGCATGAAGTCGGAAGCTTTGCGCTTGTCATAAGAGACGGTGGAGGAAGATACGTCGCTTGATAGCAAGAGCACCCTCTGGTCTATTTCTCAGCGCGTATTGGAGGAGGAGGATGAGGATGAGGAGGAGAATGTCGGTGAGACAGAAGAGGGTACCAATGCTCAGCCCTTCTTAACTCTTGAGCGTGTATGGGCTGAAAAGGAGGAGGAGGAAATGGAGAGTAAGGCCAGTGAGGAGAGGGAATTCTTGCGTGTTGGGACTCTGGCGCACATGGCAGACTTCATGTTAGGCTGCCTATCCCGTGATTACTGGGTGTTCACTCTCCTGGACCCACGGTACAAGCAGAACCTTTCCACTCTCATCCCTGTAGAGGAAAGGAGTATGAGAGTGAATCAACATCAACAGGCCCTGGTGCACAAGCTGAAACAATCCTTTCCATCTGACGCCGCTATCGGCAGAGGGCATGGTTCTGTGGGCCAAGTAGCGGGGGAGAGGAGGCGAGCAGGCAGCTTGTCCAGCACTGGCAGGGGAACGCTCTCCAAGGCCTTTGCCAGTTTTATGTCACCCCAGCAAGACACTGTCACCTGTCCCCAGTCTAGGCAGAGTAGGGGTGAGCTTTACAGAAAGATGGTGAAGGAGTACCTAGCTGACCATACCAACGTATAGACCGATCACTCTGCTCCATAGAACTACTGGGTTTCAAAGCTGGACACGTGGCCTGAACTGGCGCTGTACGCCTTGGAGGTGCTGGCCTGCCCTGCCGCTAGCGTGTTGTCAGAGCGGGTATTCAGTGCCTCTGGTGGCGTCATCACCGATAAGCGTACACGCCTGTCAACTGACAGCAGTGACAGGCTGACGCTTATTAAAATGAACAAAGCCTGGATTTCACCGGAATTCAAATCTCTTCCGGGGGAAAACAGCTAAAGATTAACATTACTTTTGTATCCGATTCCTCTTCTCTACTCCTCCTCCTCCTCCTCCTCCTTGTCGTCTTTGCCTAACGCTGACCCAAAACGCAATTTTTTAGAGGGCCAACTGGCACTCTTTTACGACAATTTTTCCGGAGGGCCCCCTACAGGCCCTCTCTCCAAACAATTTTTCCGGAGGGCCCCCTACAGGCCCTCTCTCCAAACAATTTTTCCAGAGGGCCACCTACAGGCCTTCTCTCTAAACAATTTTTCTGGAGGACCACCTACAGGCCCTCTCTCCAAACAATTTTTCTGGAGGGCCCCCTACAGGCCCTCTCTCCAAACAATTTTTCTGGAGGTCCACCTACAGACCCTCTCTCCAAACAATTTTTCCGGAGGACCACCTACAGGCCCTCTCTCTAAACAATTTTTCCGGAGGGCCCCCTATAGGCCCTCTCTCCAAACAATTTTTCCGCATTGTCAACTACAGACACTGTAAAACAATGTTTCAGGAGCGTCAAACAGACAGTCCAAAACTATTTTTCAGGAGGCGCAAGTACCGACATTTAAAAAAAATTTTTTTACTGAGGGTCGACTTTATGTACTCCGAAAAGAAAAGAATTTTTGAAGGCTCAACAAAAGCCATTTCACTGCATTCTCAGTCGGACAAAGTCATTGGTGGTGTAACCGCCATGCTGTGTCAGGCTAAATTTTTGGGTCCTTCACCAGCTACCTCATCTAACTAGGTCACTTGTTGGTGTCACCGCCATGCTGTGTCAGGCTTATGCCTGCATCGTGTGGCTGGGGATAGGAGAGCAGTGCCAGCATGGGCATGGGTGATGGACCTTCGTTGCACCTAGTTGGGTGCTTCCCTAACATGTGATGGGCATGTGCCTCGCCTTTCTTGGTCTGAGTGAGCACAATTGCCATGAGGGTAAGCACCAGGCTGTTGCCCGAGAATTTGGGGTAATGGTGGGATTAGTCAGCCTCAGAGGCATCCATGCATGCTGCCCCTGCTGTTTCCTGTCCATTTCCGTGATGTTTCCATCATTTTCTCATGTTTCCAGGTTTTCACCCAGCCTTCCCTAGGCAGAGGCTTGGTCCCCTGCAAAAAATGCTCGAGTCTCCCATTGACTTCAATGGGGTTCGTTACTCGAAATGAGCACCCGAGCATCGGGAAAAGTTCGACTCAAATAACGAGCACTTTTAGTGCTGGCTCATCTTTGTTAGCTACCTATAGACAACAGTGCTAATTCTGGGGTGGGCAGAACTACATATTGACAGATGTCTGATATACTATTGAATAATTGAGACCACATACCAATATATAATGTTTTATAATACATTGTACCTTGTGTTATCTTCAAGAGAGATTCTGATTTGAAGTCTTTTTACCATCTGTGCCATATCTTCACATTCTTATGTCTACATTGCAAATGGATTTTCCTTCATATTTTTATATTTTTCTTTGAAGGAATGATATAAAATAGTATATGAAAATATTAATCAATACACTTGTCACTTCAAAAGGTTCACTATTTTAATTATTTGATTTATTTATGTGTGGAAGAATTATGTTGCATTATTCAGGCAATAACTTTATAATCAAATACTGCTCCTATTGAAGAAATACATTTCATTTTACTGGGATGTGATTTTACTGTTTTCTGATCACTGGGAATAATAGTAGAGATATTGTTTTAGAAGTTATTGAATCTGCTTTAGAAAGGAGAGTGAAACACAGTCAAGCAGAAAACAAAATGGTAATATTATTGTAAAAATTCAATGAATATTTATATACATTTTGCACCATTCTGTTTAATATGAGGACAGTTCAATGGCATGTGTGCAGTGGTACTTTATGAAAAATAAATGAACATTAAAGTAAAAAGAAAAAAAAAAGCATCTTTCATATGTTCATTGCATCAAACTTTACATTAATAAATAATGCATTAATAAAGAATGTAGCACCTGTCCTTCCCACGCCTACAAAGGGGTCTGGGGACGGAAACAGATGTTACTATACATTATTTGATAACTTCTACAATATGTCAAAGAAAATTGCTGTACATACAAGATCTCTCTGACATCTGATGAATAAGTGATGTAATTAATCCTTTCCCACAGCCATCACTCTCCTCCTTGAATGTATTAGATGTCCAAGTAGAGGATGGGCCAACTCTCCCCTAAAATAGATAATCTAAAATATATGCATCTAGAATAAAGGCAAAATATTTTTAGCATCAAATTTGGAGTACTGTCTCTACCCCTCTTTTATTCCCTTGTTGTTCCTCCCTGCTGGCATTTATCTGTTCCCTCCGAGCAAGTATGGCCGCTGGGGCAGCACAGGTCTGCCTACGCCATGCAGCCTGAGAAATGCAGCTTGCCTGCCCTGCCTCTCTCACCATCTGTAGTGAACATACATGTGCCTTCTGTGGCTCTTAAAAGGCCAGTGTCCATCCACCTCAGTCTTCCAGGCAATAAGTGGTCACCTTAGGGTATTTAAGGCAACTCTCCCTGTTAAAAAGGTGCCTGAGCAATAGGTTCTAGTTGCCTAGTTTCTTGAAATGATGGGCTGCTTGTCATGTTCACTCTCCCATGTACTGTCTTATTTCTGACTTAATTTCTGACTCTTCACTGCCTGACCTGACCTTTGCCTGATATCCATATTGACACTGAGCTGCCTGTCCTGGCCCTCAGACTGACTTTGGATTGCACAAACTAGTGGTTCCACAACAGCAGAGTCAATTTACTTGTATATGGGGTACAAGGTAAAGACCAGTTGGGGGGCTCTTAACCCCTTCCCGACCAGCGCCGTACTAGTACTCCGTGTGATGTCCGCGGGTGACCTGCATATCCAACTAGTAGGCACCCGCGGCTAACGTCCGCGACTGGCTAGCGTGCCGATCTCGGACATTTAACCCCTCGGGTGCCGTGGTCAAGCCTGACCGCAGCACCCGAAGGCAGCAAACACCGGAAGCGTACGCTTCCGGTGTTGCTCCGGCTCCCCCGTGTGGTGATCGGAGGAGCCGGAGCGTGCCTGCAGCAGACCCTGTCATAGAAAATGACAGGAGGCTGCTGCATAGGCGTTCCTATGGAGCCCTTGCCTGTAATAGGGCTCCATAGGAAAGCAGTAAAATCATCATAGACTCCAATGTAAGTGTATTGGAGTCTATGATATAAGCAATCAAATGATTGCGTCTTATAGTTCCCTATGGGAACTATAAAAAAAGTGTAAAAATAAAAAATAAAATAAAGTTTTTTTAAAAAAATAAATAAAAAAACGTAAAAGTTCAAATCACCCCCCTTTCACGAAAATAAAAATAAAAGTATTAAAAAATAAAAAAATACACATCATGGGTATCGCCATGTGCGAAAACGCCCATATTAAAAAAATTAAAAATATTTCCGATATGGAAAAAAGCGAAATGGAAAAAAGCATCAAAATGGCCAATTCGCCACTTTTTGTCGCTTTAAAAAAAAATTAAATAAAAAGATGATCAAAAAGTCACATACACCCCAGAATGGTATTAATAAAAAGTTCAGATCGCCCCGCAAAAAATGAGCCCCCATACAGCTCCGTACACATAGATACCAAAAAGTTATAGGGGTCAAGAACTGGGAAAAAAAATGTCCAACTTTATAATTTTTTTATCACTATCAAAATGCAAGAACTTTTACATATTTAAAACTGTACATATTAGGTATCGCCAGATTCGTACTGACCAGTAGAATGAAAGTAACTGGTCAGTTTTAACGCACATCGAACGCCATAAATAAAAAAACCCGTAAAACTGTGGCGGAATTGCGTTTTGTTTGTAATTTCACCTGATTTGGATTTTTTTCCCCGCTTCCCACTACACCATATGCAATATTAAATGATGGCCTTGGAAAGTACAACTTGTCCCGCAAAAAACAAGCTCTCATACAGCTATGTGAACAGAAAAATAAAAAAAAGTTATGGCTGTATCAAGGCAGGGAGCGCAAAACGAAAACGCAAAACCGAAAAAACCTCCGGGGTAGAAAGGGTTAAATAACACCCTTAGGAGTAGACCCAAGTCAAATCTATTCAGCAGATACAACAGATGAACATCCACTTTGTAACTTAATTCTGCTCATATACTTTTAGACAACCAGATGCGACACATAGATCAGACTAGTGCAAGAAAAGGTGCAAGTTATGTTTAGAAAAAAGCGTTAGAAAAAATGACTCAGTAATGGACATTTCTACCATGATGCATTCCATAATCCTTTTTAGGCGTAGTGCATTAATATACAGTAATGTGCAAACGTCTTAGGTAGGTGTGGGGAGAATGGTTGGCACAAAGAATACATTTATATCTGCATAAATAATGCAAACAATGACACTAGGTAGCAATGATGTGGAGGAAACTCTACCGTAATGTTACAGTACATGTGTGACTGACTCTGTTGCCAAGTAAACCATACAATGACACTAAAAAAGTCCAAGAGTGTACAAAAAACATGTGACCATAAAAAGTAATTTTTTGTAACTTACCATATTTACAACCTCATCCTCTGCGATTTAATCAACATGTTTCATTAGATCACTAATAATGAATAGGACAGATCTGGGCTTCATCACTGCACCAAATGCGAGCATCCAAAACTGTTATATTAAAGAGGACCTTTCATGGGTCCTGACACTGTAAACAAAGTACAAAGTTATGAAGGGCATGTACAGTGGAGGTTAGGACACTTACTATTTTTTGCGGGCGCCGCTCCGTTCGCCTGCTCTGCCCATGTAAAATTGTGGCGCGCGCTATGCTAATGCATAGCATCGGAACAGGGAGGAGGAGACGCCAGGGTTTCTCAATGGGCGTCTCCATCTCCCTGGCTGTAGCCCTGTCCAATCGCAGCCAGGGAGCTCTGTGCAAGTGATCATATTGAAATGGAAGGAGTTTCAGACCACTGCAAATCTACCAAGACCTGGACGTTCCTCTAAACTTTCATCTCAAACAAGGAGAAGACTGATCAGAGATGCAGCCAAGAGGCCCATCACTCTGGATGAACTGCAGAGATCTACAGCTGAGATAGGAGCGTCGGTCCATAGGACAACAATCAGTCAAACACTTCACAAATCTGGCCTTTATGGAGTGGCAAGAAGAAAGCCATTTCTCAAAGATATCCATAAAAAGTCTTGCTTACAGTTTGCCACAAGCCACCTAGGAGACACATCAAACATGTGGAAGAAGGTCCTCTGGTCAGATGAAAACAAAATCAAACTTTTTGAAAACAATGCAAAACTATATGTTTTGCCTAAAAGCAACACAGCTCATCATCCTGAACACACCATCCCCACTGTCAAACATGGTGGTGGCAGCATCATGGTTTGGGCCTGCTTTTCATCAGCAGGGACAGGGAAGATGGTTAAAATTGATGGGAAGATGGATGGAGCCAAATACAGGACCATTCTGGATGAAAACCTGTTGGAGTCTGCAAAAGACGTGAGATTAGGACGGAGATTTATCTTCCAACAAGACAATGATCCCAAACATAAAGCAAAATCTACAATGGAATGGTTCAAAAATAAACGCATCCAGGTCTTAGAATGGCCAAGTCAAAGTCCAGAACTGAATCCAATTGAGAATATGTGGAAAGAGCTGAAAACTGCTGTTCACAAACGCTCTCCATCCAACCTCAAAGAGCTCGAGCTGTTTTGCACGGAAGAATGGGCAAGAATTTCAGTCTCTAGATGTGCAAAACTGATAGAGACATACCCCAAGCGACTTGCAGCTGTAATCGCGCAAAAGGTGGCGCAAAAAAGTATTAATGGAAGGGGGCCGAATAATTTTGCATGCCCCACTTTTCAGTTTTATTATTACAAAAAAAGTTTAAATGATTAAATAAATTTCGTTCCACTTCACAATTGTGACCCACTTGTTGTTGATTCTTCACCAAAAATTTAAAATGTTATATCTTTTTGTTTGAAGCCTGAAATGTAGCAAAAGGTTGAAAAGTTCCAGGGGGCCGAATACTTTCGCAAGGCACTGTATCAGAAGACAGAGAAATCAGTTTATTAATTAAAAAAAAATATCTGACAGTGCAGTGTGGTTTTAACCAGGCTGTTTATTACCATTCTTTACATATAGGCAAATATATGCCTGTCAGACTAGTTTCACACTAGTGCTTTTAGCTCCGTCAGGATCTTCTGGCAGGGAACAGCCTGCGGGATCTCTCTGCATTCTAGCATTGCCGGAAGCTACCACATCACCCAGCTGTTTTCATCCAGCTGATTCTCGGCATGTTTGGTGGGTTGCGGCCAGATGTCTGCCGGTCCCCATTATAGTGAATGGGGCTGGTTGGTGTCAGGTAGCATCCAGCAGTGCTGGATCCAGACATCTCTGGCAGGCTGCTCTAATGCTAGTGTGAAAATAGGCTCACTTTGACATTAATAAAGCCTCATTCACACGTCAATGGTTTGGCCAGTGATTTCCATCAGTGATTGTGAGCCAAAACCAGAATTTGAGCTCCACAGACATAAGGTATAATGGAGAGAACTGCACCTGTTCTGTATTTAGAGCTGCTCCAGGTTTTGACTCAAAATCACGGACGGAAATCACTGACCGACCACTGTGTGAATGAGGCTTAATGCTGTTTTGGCACTAAAGAGCTTACGAGGCATTGTATATAGGCATAAGAAAACTCAAGGTATCATACACTCCTTTTAAAGGGGTTGTCTCACCTCATTAATCAATAGTCATTTTGTTCCTTGTAGTCTGATGATTGATTTTGCCATTTACTTCTATTGTCCATTTTTCCTCTGTGATCTCTTTTTCTCAAACTAAGACCCCCAAATTGCCTGCTCGTTTCTAGGGGTTACGGCCACCACTGTAATGCTATCAGCGGTGGCCGCGCAGGCGCATGAAAAGATCTTCGGCCGGCTGTTCTGGTGGCCGGGGTTTGCAGGAGCGAGCGTGCACATATTTACGCGCATGCGCAGTGACTCCTAGCACCGGCCTCTGTAAGATTCTCCCGCAGATCGTAACAACTATAACATGGGAGCGTGCACGCACAGGCCTGCCCCGCTTGCCTGTGCTTTCAATCAAACATATCAGCACCGCCCCCAGCAAGGCAGGAATCAAGGCCCTGAGAGGCGTGTGGCAGCAAGGACAGACCGAGGTGAGACAACCCCTTTAAGGCTGATGGGGGCACTTTCAGTTTGGGTTGGATTCATTCAGATCAACTTGAATCTTATGGGCAATTCAACGGATCAGACTTGTGAAGATTTTTGATTTGCTCATCTCTAACTGTAATTTCATTTTTCTATCTACACGCAGCTTTTGTTCTGTCTCATAGTTTTGTCCCATATTTTTTGGAAACCAATGTGCTGCAAAGGAATAAGCATAATCTATCAGTGAAAATTATTGGATTTTTTTTTGTCAAATAAGTCTGATTGTATCGCAATAAAAAGTTGAAAAAGATGGAATTACTTTGTAAACTTATATAGTATATTAATGTTACCTTCAAAATTTGATATTTACATACTATTTCAAAATCATAAATGTTCTGTCTTCGGTATCTTAGTTTATTTACTCAGAAATGTCAAAGCTTATTTGTGCTTTGACCACAGAGTGAAATAACTAAACTTGGAAATATGCTCATATACACATTTGACTCAAGAACTTTTGGAAGAAGTGTAAGACCTAAAGTTTAAAAGTTGAGTCAAATGACCAAGTAAAAGAAATGTTTGCTTGAAAACCGAATAAAATGAGATGAAAGCCCTTTGCTGTTATTACTCTACTGAACATAATTCAAATGTTTTCCAATACAAAAGAAGAGCCGTTTCATTTAAGTCATACCGCATACTGTTTTTTCCCTTGCCTTGGGTCTGGTGCTTCATGCTGTGAGCCCAAGCAAAGCTTAACTATTCCCTGAACAGGAACTCAGAAGTTTCAAAGATTTGGGTTTACACACTGTTTGGAAATAACATAAAGCAAAAGAAAATATTCTGGCTTCAGTCGAAACTGCATATCCCTGCTGCAACTGTAATACTGTGAATACTAACTTTTGTGAATACTAAAATTACTAATAGTAATAGTGTAACCCTACCTACAAACTTTATTTTCGTCATATAATGTAAAATAATTGTGTAGGAGAAGTGTTTTACATACCATTCTTGTTCAATCATGCATTCAGAATTCTAACATTATTTCAGCACTGTGTTGACAGACATGCCCTTAAAGGTTATGGACAATTTTTTTTACATAAAAAAAAATGGATTTTTACATATGTTATCTTGAGTAAAGAAAATAAGTTGTGCTAAGTTTCAGGCTGCAATCTGCACTGCTTCATTTATTTTAAAAAACTCTTGATCAAAAAGAGCTGCCCTCTTTGAATGTTTACCCCTCTCCACACTCTGATCTACTATATACAGTCTTCCACTCCTACCTGCTGTTATCTTTACCACTGAGAGAAAAAGAGAGGAAGGCAGCATTGTGGATTAGCAGTTAGTGCTGGTCCCTTGCAGGGCTGGGGACTTGGTTCATATCTATCCAAGGACAACATCTGTATGGAGTTTGTATGTTGTATGTTCTCCCTGTGTTTGCATGGGTTTCTTTAGGTAGTCCGGTAACCTCCCATACTCCAAAGGTATACTGATAGGGAATTTTGATTGATTGTGAGCTTCATTAGAGACAGCAAATGATGAAAATGACTGTAAAGCACTGTGTGATATGGTGATATGTTATATATATATATATATATATATATATATATATATATATATATATATATACTCACCGGCCACTTTATTAGGTACACCTGTCCAACTGCTCGTTAACACTTAATTTCTAATCAGCCAATCACATGGCGGCAACTCAGTGCATTTAGGCATGTAGACATGGTCAAGACAATCTCCTGCAGTTCAAACCGAGCATCAGTATGGGGAAGAAAGGTGATTTGAGTGCCTTTGAACGTGGCATGGTTGTTGGGGCCAGAAGGGCTGGTCTGAGTATTTCAGAAACTGCTGATCTACTGGGATTTTCACGCACAACCATCTCTAGGGTTTACAGAGAATGGTCCGAAAAAGAAAAAACATCCAGTGAGCGGCAGTTCTGTGGGCGGAAATGCCTTGTTGATGCCAGAGGTCAGAGGAGAATGGGCAGACTGGTTCGAGCTGATAGAAAGGCAACAGTGACTCAAATTGCCACCCGTTACAACCAAGGTAGGCAGAAGAGCATCTCTGAACGCACAGTACGTCGAACTTTGAGGCAGATGGGCTACAGCAGCAGAAGACCACACCGGGTGCCACTCCTTTCAGCTAAGAACAGGAAACTGAGGCTACAATTTGCACAAGCTCATCGAAATTGGACAGTAGAAGATTGGAAAAACGTTGCCTGGTCTGATGAGTCTCGATTTCTGCTGCGACATTCAGATGGTAGGGTCAGAATTTGGCATCAACACATGAAAGCATGGATCCATCCTGCCTTGTATCAACGGTTCAAGCTGGTGGTGGTGGTGTCATGGTGTGGGGAATATTTTCTTGGCACTCTTTGGGCCCCTTGGTACCAATTGAGCATCGTTGCAACGCCACAGCCTACCTGAGTATTGTTGCTGACCATGTCCATCCCTTTATGACCACAATGTACCCAACATCTGATGGCTACTTTCAGCAGGATAATGCGCCATGTCATAAAGCTGGAATCATCTCAGACTGGTTTCTTGAACATGACAATGAGTTCACTGTACTCAAATGGCCTCCACAGTCACCAGATCTCAATCCAATAGAGCATCTTTGGGATGTGGTGGAACGGGAGATTCGCATCATGGATGTGCAGCCGACAAATCTGCGGCAACTGTGTGATGCCATCATGTCAATATGGACCAAAATCTCTGAGGAATGCTTCCAGCACCTTGTTGAATCTATGCCACGAAGAATTGAGGCAGTTCTGAAGGCAAAAGGGGGTCCAACCCGTTACTAGCATGGTGTACCTAATAAAGTGGCCGGTGAGTGTATATATATATATATATATATATATATATATATATATATATATATAAAAAAACACAAAAGAACAGCAGCACAAGTCACAGATGTAGCAATGGGTGCAATTCCTCCAGGCAAAGGATAATACGCCAATCTAGTAAAAACAAAAATGAGGCAGCACTCCGATGTAAAAATAGAAGGACACTTTATTCCCAAAAATGCAACGTTTCAGCCTACTCCATGAGGCCTTTCTCAAAATGGGCTCAGCATGCATGTTGGTACCTGCATTCCTGGATTCAATAGAGGCCTTTAAGGCACCTAAAATGGCAAAGGCAGAGTGGACCCAGCATGCATGAGGAACCAGCACTCCCTGAGTTTTGTGGTGGCGATTGTGGCACATAACAGGTAGAAATTAGTGTTAGGTTCCCGTCTTAAAGAGAAAGCATTGACGTATGGCAGACGGGCTCAAATATTTTGTACAAAATGATTTGCCAAGATTCTCAATTTTGCAAAATAAGCATAGTACTAGTACCAAAATGTTTTATATGACTATGGCATTATTGTACATTATTTGTGCTTGCAGAGTGCTGCTGCACTGTTTTTTTCCTTTGTGTCTCTAGCCATGGCAGCGTGCACCTGCACTTTGGATGTGCTGACTGACCCCCTTTTTTTTTGCAGTTGTAGTGGTGGGAGCAACAACTAGTGCCATGCGTTTTTTGATCATGAGTTTTTTACTTATGTTTTTATTCTCTTTTATTCTAGATAACTGAAATCTCTATGACGTCTCAAGATCATCGGATTGGGGGAAATCATCGAAGGAGCCACACACGTTTTTGCTATTTTTGTAATTTTGTTTTTTGTGTACACTGTTATCCTGGAAGCCCTTGCATGCTGGGTGTACAGGCTGTTTACCACATGGCGCATATGAGTATGATATGTTTTACTTATGCTTGGGTAATTCTCTCTTATATAACATGGATAATGTGAAGTCCTGATTTAGTCGGGGTCAGCTAGTGCTATATACGTGGGCGGTGTGCGACTTTGTCGCACACCGCACGCATGGGGTACTAAGTTATCGATCCAGTATTGGACTGACCCCATAGCCGTAGCTGTTATCCCGTTATTTTTGCCCCCACTTTTTCTGAGATGTTGGACTCTGGAGTACATCGCTAGAGTCACTGAGTGATTACATATGGTGGGATATGATGTGGATCAACATATAGGTATGTATAGAGAGGTCCATGTAATGCAGTAGAGTCTAGTTCAGTGTATGACTGTCATGTGGAACTCATTACCTGTATCAACATGTGGGCCATTTCTATGATTAGCATGCGGGGCTCCGATTTGGAGATTATGATTAGAGATAAGTGAACATGCTCGTCCGAGCTTGGTGCTCGTTCGAGCATTAGGGTATTCGCATATGCTTACTACTCGGACGAGCATATCGGGATCCTCGAGGAAATGGAAACTTCCTCTTCCTGCATGTTAGCCGCCTTTTTTCAGCCAATCAACATGCAGGAGAGTCTTTGGTACCTCCTAGCATCACGTGGGGCCCCTACAAGTCGATAGCAGGGATTGGCTGGCCAGATCAGATGACCTGGGAATATAAGAATCTGGTCCTGCGCTGCTCGCGTCAAACGCCGTCTGCATGAGATTAGGGATAGAGCTGCTGTCTGTCAGGGAGAGTGTTAGGGCCTGAATTTAGTTGTTGGTTAGGCAGGAATCACCCACAAAGAACCCAACAGCCCTTCTAAGGGCTACAAGCACGTTTTTTTTTTGGTCTCCTCCTGGCTGCTGGCTGGGACTTGTAGTGCAGCTACCACCATCTTGGCTGCACACTGTTAGGGCGTGAAATTAGAATCTGGTTAGGCAGGAATCAACCACAAAGAACCCAACGGTCCTTTTAAGGGCTACTACAAGATTTTTTTTTTGTCCTCCTCTCGACTGCTGGCTGGGACTTGTAGTGCAGCTACCGCCATCTTGGCTGCACACTGTGCACTGGCAGAAAGGGGACAGCACATGGTCCACACAGACCCCAATGAAATTGCCCAAAGTCCTCTCAGTACTCATTTTTGCTGCTGCTGTACCTTGGCTTGCTGGCATCTGTAGTGCAGTATAGAGAATAATTTTTTTCACTCAATTATATAAACTACAGTCCAGTGAATAATTGTGAGATGTGTGATACACTAGCCGCAGTCTAGAGAATAATTTTTTCACTCAATTATATAAACTACAGTCCAGTGAACAATTGTGAGGTGTGCTGTACAGCAGCGTCAGTCTATAAAATACGTTTTTTTCACTCAATTATATAAACTACAGTCCAGTGAACAATTGTGAGGTGTGCGATACACTTGCCGCAGTCTAGAGAATAATTTTTTTCACTCAATTATATAAACTACAGTCCAGTGAACAATTGTGAGGTGTGCGATACACTTGCCAGTCTAGAGAATAATTTTTTTTCACTCAATATATAAACTACAGTCCAGTGAACAATTGTGAGGTTGTGCTGTACAGGCAGCCCGTCATTAGTTATTTTTCACCCATTATAAACTACAGTCGCAGGAACAATTGCGGTGCGAACCTTCCCTAGTTAGAGATAATTTTTTTCACTCAATTATATAAACTACAGTCCAGTGGAACAATTGTGAGGTGTGCGATACACTAGCCGCAGTCTAGAAGAATAAATTTTTTTTCACAGTCAATTATATAAACTACGTACACTCCCGAGTGAACAATTGTGAGGTGGATACCTACCACAGCGTCAGTCTTAAAGTAATGTTTCTTTTCACTCAATTAGAATACACTACCAGTCCAGTGAACAATTGTGAGGTGTGCTTAACCTTGCCAGCGTCAGTCTATAAAATAAGTTTTTTTTCACTCCAATCTATATAAACTACAGTCCAGTGAACAATTGGTGAGGTGGTGCGAAACACTTGCCGCAGTTCCTAGAAGAATAATTTTTTCACTCAATTATATCAACTTACAGTCCAGTGAACAATTGTGAGGTGTGCATACACTAGCCGCAGTCTAGAGAATAATTTTTGTCACTCAATTAATATAAACTACAGTCAGTGAACAATTGTGAGGGTGTGCGATACACTAGCCGCAGTCTAGAGAAATAAGTTTTTTTTCAACTCAATTATATAAACTACAGTCCAGTGAACAATTGTGAGGTGTGGATACACTAGCCGCAGTCTAGAGAATATTTTTTTCACTCATTATATAAACTACAGTCCAGTGAACATTTGTTGAGGTGTGCAATACACTAGCCGCAGTCTAGAGAATAATTTTTTTCACTCAATTATATAAACTACAGTCCCAGTGACAATTGTGAGGTGTGCGATACACTAGCCGCAGTCTAGGAATATTTTTTTCACTCAATTATATAAACTCTTCAGTCCAGTGAACAATTGTGAGGTGTGGATACACTAGCCGCAGTCTAGAGAATAATTTTTTCCACTCAATTATATAAACTACAGTCCAGTGAACAATTGTGAGGTGTGTGATACACTAGCCGCAGTCTAGAGAATAATTTTTTTCACTCAATTATATAAACTACAGTCCAGTGAACAATTGTGAGGTGTGCGATACACTAGCCGCAGTCTAGAGAATACATTTTTTTCACTCAATTATATAAACTACAGTCCAGTGAACAATTGTGAGGTGTG